>JAMLFY010000007.1:34145735-34745735 GCA_030441495.1 Dalbergia oliveri
ACTGGAAAATTTTGAGTATCCGAACATTCTGATAAATATAGAGTGAGTGACTAGGCATAATTGAGTAACTACTTGTAACGGATTACAACAGAAAACTCTTGACAAGGGAAAACGAAAAAGAGAAAGAGAGAGAGACACAAAAATGGAAAGAGCTATCAAATATAGACACACTATTTGAGTTTTGTGTTACATGTTGAATATGTTCGTTGATCTTAATGTCACACATGACACATTAATGACATAAGCTTATATATATTTGATTTAAAATGTAATTTTTTCTTAATTTGATAGAAAAATATAATACAAACAGGCTAAAAAAGAAATAATATATAACTTTTTTAAACTTATAAGAAAAATATAAGTGAAGTTTATATAAATGAAATTTTGAATAATATAATCTTTAACAAACTTTTACTATATATATATATATATATATATATATATATATATCCTATAAATCTTTAATTTTAATGTGTCTATCGTATCCGTATCATGTTATATCTCGTGCCTTGTGTCGGCGTCATTTTCTGTGTGCTTAATGGGGGAAGAGTGAGAGTGTTCAATCAATTTCTGATATTAAAAACATGCTGAGCAGCATGTGGCGTTATATAACCATACTAACGAACATCAGGCCATGCCACTACATTAATCTGTTATTCATATCTCACTAGACCTTTTTAAATTTTAATTTGGGTTTTATTAAATTAAGGATTCTAAAATAAGTAAGGTTTTAAGTGTTTTCTGAGTTTCATATATTGAAAAACTTGAGAAAAAAGAAAGTTTATGCATTATTTATGTCTTTTATGAAACCTTATCATGGATTGGAAAAAGCCTTTTAATTTCACCGATCAAATGCGTATGGTCTCTCGGGCCTCGGCCCACCGTCGCAAATTCATAATTAACGAAATTAGCTAACTACAAACATAATTAAGTCAATAGAGAACATTTTTCAGTCGAAGGACTTATTAGCTGGATTGCACAAATTGCGTCAGAATTCAGAAATATTAGGCCACCCTCTGCCGTCCTCTGAGACTAAACACCGTTGATGCATGTGCATGCAGGCCATGGCAAAGGCCTACCTTATAAATATCCCAGCCCACCAGAATCAAATTAATGTGTGCTCAGGACCACGACAGTTATCACACACACTCAAAAGCAGGATTTTGTCAAGTCTCAAGTCTAAACGTACTGAACCAAGGAAAACTACTTACATTTTCAGGGACGAAGAGAAATTCTTGCTCCACATGCATCTTATGCTATTGACGTTGTTGTGGGAAGTGGGAAAAGTAATAGGGTCCACCTAATTCAAGAGTGAGGATGATACATGGAGGAAATTTTCTCTTTCTTCCGGAGGATGGAAGAATGTCTCCTGAACTAAGTACACTAAGTCAACAAGATAATGAATACTCTGCTATTATATAATATCTATTAAATTTAAATAAATATAAATATTAATAAATAATAAATAATATAATAATCGTATATTTTTATATGAAATTATGATATATAGACTAATATATCTTAATAATTATTAATTATGGAGCATATCAAAGGATTTGATATAAAATATTATATTAATAGTCATTAATTACTTAAGAATATTATTAAAATAAAAAATTATATTTTATTAAACTATGAAATTGAAAATTATTTTAATAGATGATTTTGTATAAAAATAAACAAATATTCTAAAAAGAAAACAACCGTTGTAGTTGTTAATTACGTTTCTTCAATTTAGAATTTGACAAAAGAATGAAATAAAATAAAACGATAGGGAAACTACCCATAATAAGTTTATTCAGCAGATATCATATACTAATTTTTTAAGCGTTAAAAAAAGAGAGTTTTGGTATTGAGAAGATGAGTTTTAGTATTTTTAAAATATGAGACCATTAAAAAGTTTTGAATTTTTTTTTTAATACTAGTCAACCCATATTTTAGTCCCCTTAGACAAAGTTGTATATATGCTGAGGACTAGTTATTAGCTTAATCAAATTACTCTTTTCATTTCATAGTAAATGTTAGTATAATTTTTTAAATACATTCATAAATCAATATATCTAGGCATGTCTTATTGTAACTGGATACATTCAAATCAACATTTTTAGTTGATTCAAAATATTAAATCGAGATTCATTATGAAATATAGAGAGTATCTTTAATGACCTTCTCTGTTCCCCCTTTGAATCTCTCCGCATGCCGTACTCTGCTAATGCACACACACTCTCTTGCTTTCTAAGACAAGAACTGAAATGCTAGTAATTTTATAGTAATTGGTTTACAGAATAAAAATAAGGGCTTTACTAATCATTCCTAAGGATAATAATTAAGAAAACTAAAATCGATAAATTTTAAAGTTTTTAAGCCAGTCTTATATATGTAAAATATCAAATTAATCTTGCCAATACATAAATTTCCATTTTTTATTTCTTGATTTTTTTTAAAGCACTAATTAGGTAAACCCTAAAATAAATCACAATGCAGCAATTAATAATATTATTTGTATATTTAAAAATGAGTGTCTTATTAAATATGATGATGGCTTTTACTCACATTTATTTACATATCAAATTTAATAATAATAAAATAAATCTTTAAATAACCTTTTTACTGCAGAAATAAAATTGAACCAATAACGGATAACCTTAGGCTGAAATTGTTTCGGGGACCACTGCACACCAATAAGGTAATTCATTCGTACGATATTTCCCACATAAACTTCTTAGTTTGCCAGCTTGTAAAACCGAAGAGTTCCTCGGCTCTTCCATATCCAAAACAGATTAGGGGAAATCCAGACAATTGTACGGGCCTGGGTTGGTTTGGATTTTTTAATAATTTTCAATTGATATATTTTTAATATTAATAACAACAATTAGTCAATTACTTTATTTTTTACAACAACCGTTCTTCTCTTTATTCGTGAACTACAGTCACAAGGAAAACCCCAGACAAAGAATATTATTCTTGATCAATAACGACAACATACGTACTAAGATTGCTTCTTGTCCAACCATCTCGATTTCCACACCATATCTATCGTCGAACATTATCAAGAATTTCATCCACGAACGATTGGATATTCCGGTCGGAGGAGCCACCTTCCGCCACCGCCTCCCTCGCCGCCCGTTTGAGCTCCCTCGCATTCATCCTAATCTCTTCCGAGCTTGGCCCCACAACGATCTCTTCAATAGCTCTTTCCACTTCCTCCATTTCAACAAAGCCATCACTATCTTGCTTGAGCCGAATCCCCATTCGAAACACATCAGAGATAAGCTTAGCATTGGTTGGTTGGTCCGTCCATTGCGGATAAGCAATCATTGGCATCCCCGCAGTGATGGCTTCCAACATGGAATTCCACCCACAGTGTGTCAAGAAGCACGCAACCGAAGGGTGTGCCAACACTTTCGTTTGTGGGCACCACGGCACCACCAACCCTTGCTCTTTGGTCTCTTCAACGAACCCTTGTGGAAGTGGAAGCTCCTCAGAACCCTCTTTACGCTTTAGGACCCAAAGAAAAGGTCGTTTACTCTTCCTAAGAGCGTTGGCTATGCTCTCCATAATCTTCGCGGATAACACTATGAGGCTTCCAAAGGATACGTAAATAACCGAAGATGGAGGTTGTTGGTTGAGCCACTCCATGCACGAGTCTTGTGGCTTCCACATCTCAATTCCAACGTCTTCGTTTTCGTCTAAGCCTAGTAACGATGGAGGGACTAATGGACCCACCGGTGTTATAGGGAACACCTCAGCCATGGAGTCTATTACATCCTTCTCGAGCTCGTAGAACGAATTTGCAAGCACCCACTTCAGCCTCTTCATGTCTTGCAACATCTCTGACAACAGCTTAGGCACGCTTCCAAAAGGGTTGGAAGGGAGAACAAATGAAGGAAGGTCTTGGCGTTGCAACAATGGAAGGCCAGGTAACTGGACACTCATGTCAGGGTCCTCGAGAGTAGGGAACTGGTTGAGTTTGTTGTAGAAACGGTAGTATATGGCGTAAAGAGCACAGGGTTGAATCCAGAGACAAGCACAAGGGATGTTGTACTCTGCGGCTATATCTGTAACCCACGGGACAAAGGGGTTGTTGATGATGCATGCTAGCTTCTTGGTACCACCTAGGAACTGGTCTTTGATGATGTTGGAGAGGTTGATTGGTCCGAATTTTCCTAGGATCTCCATGTACTGATCAACGGTGGTGTCTTTGCGGTCTAGCTCTGAAGGGAAGCCATCAGAGAAAAAGAGAATTTGGATTCCATTGGTGGTGATGGAAGTTGGGACGGTGGTGGTTGTGTCGGTGGTGGACTTGAACATGCGAAGGTAGACTAATTCGGTGGTGGCGAGTGTAACGTGGAGGCCTCTGGTTAATAGGCTTTTGCCTAGCCTGAGCAGAGGGTTGATGTGGCCTTGAGCTGCAAAGGCCACAAGAAGAACATGAAGCTCTTCTTCTTTCTTGTCCTCGGAAGCCATATGGTTTCACAATTGCCAAAAGAGTGAGGCGAAGAGAGGGAATAGAGGGATATCGTGTGGAACTATGGATATGGAGCTTTCAATCAAGATTGAAAAGAAGCAGTCTAATCTGTTGGCTGGTTTGATTAATGAATTTGAAGCCGGCACACACATACGAAGATGCCTATGTAATCCACATTTCCACATAAAGTAATTTTGGTGTTGTTAAGTATGATTATAATATTTGAAGCTGGCACACCCCTACGAAGATTCCTATGTAATCCACATTTCCACATAAAGTAATTTTGATGTTGTTAAGTATGATTATAATATTAGGAATTGATTTTATTTGATTTGAGTTTAAGATAAATGTTATATTTAGAATAATTAAATAAAATAGGGTTTGATTTAATTTAGAAATCAAATTTTATGTTTAAAATATAATAGATTGTATTTAGAATGATTAAAATAATAGTTGAATTAATTTTATTTGTATTTAAGTTTTAAAATTAAATCACTACCATCAATTTTTTATATTTGATCTAAGAGTTATTTGATCTAGTTTCGTCTTTTTTTAACTTTTGTTTTAGGTCAAGGTCTTTTTTAAACTTGGTCATGGGTCTATTTGTGTCTTACCTCAGTTGTATGCCCATTTGCATGGGCTAACTATTTTTTATTTTGGATGGCTTAGTGTTTTTGGGCTCAATTGACCAAGTTAAACGCGTTTCTGATCGATAACTTCCAATTTTCTGAAACTACTATATGGGTTTACTGCATGTGCATATGGACCTAATTTTAGTTAGGTCAGACTAAGTGTTCTTGAATCACAACAAAACCACCTGACCACAAAAAATAAAGACAACAAAACCATGACAAAAAAAAAACACACTACAAAAAAAAGTCACAACAAATCCAACACACACAAAAAGGAAAGAGGAATCCTCTGATTGCTCAAAATTCTTGGCAATCCCTCAGAGGACTCAAATCTTATTTATAACATTGATTGTGCAAAAATTGATGGGCATATTACTTACTGTACAAAAATGTAAATATATTTTTAATTTAACATCAATGTAAAATATGTATGAAAATACTAGTTGAGAGGAAATTTTAACATACCTTAATGAGTTTAATTTTTATGCACCAATAATGTAAAAAAAAATTTATACTATTATTTGATTAAATTTTCTTATTTACATGACTTTTCAAGTATTGGGTATAAGACTTAACCACTTTGTTAATATGACAATACTTGATTGAATGACAGTGTAAAAATATTTTACACCATCAGTGAATAAAAATTAAACTCTATCTTAGTTACATAACACGTCATGATCTTGTGTCAAAAAAAATTTACAATAAAATGAGTTATTAAATAAGATAAAATGTATTATTAGTTTGAGTCCAATAGATTATTGGGTGAGCAGTTTACACTTTTGACACATGGTATACCACACTACCACATATGATTATTGTTTACCATGTATGATTGAGTGATGTGATTTTGGGGTTTTGAAAATGTTTGAACAGAAAAAAGGGGCCAAAACTACTGTTTGTTTATTTTTCAAGAATAAATATATATTTAAGCTAAAGTAACCAAAATCATCAATTTAACTAATTGGTTCAGTTTTTGATTTTTTTTTTAACAAAATCGAATCAAGATTAAATCGAAACAGAATAAAATATTTTATATTATTAAAAAATCCAAATTAAACTATGTACATCATTTTTTTTACTGGAATCCTTATAATTTTTTAATAATAATATGACAGTCAATTAACATGAAATTTAAGCCAAAAAAAAAACAACAAAGAAAAATCTGTAATATTTATTGCATCTGAAAGGCAAACTCATAAGTGAAAACTATTTTTTATTAAATTATGTATAATTTCTTTTGGCTTTTCTTTTGCGATTAGTTATTTTATAAGGAACAGATTAAATATTATTGATTAAAACTTCAAGAATAATTGAGTATGTGAATAGATAGATTAATTTATTTTGCATTTAAAAATTTCTAATCTCTTGTAAGTAATTGGTCTTATTACACAAAATTTTACATGGAACATCATGAGTTGCTGAGATGCTATATATATTCATTCAAGATTCATAAAGGTATGTACTAGGGGTGTATAAGGGATGGGTTGGTCAAGTTTGACAAAACCCAAACCAACTTATTTTAGACCGTGTCAATTTTTGAAACCCGAAACTGATAATGACAACTATGTCAGGTTAACCGTAAACACATTCAAATAATATATGGGAATTTAGATATTGCACATAGTAAAATTATAAAATTTTATAAGTAAGAAATAAAATTTTAGAGATATTTTACGATATAAGTTTCAAAATAAACCACATCAATGTAGAAATAATATCATGTTATGTAAAATATATTAATTGAACTTTAAAATATTATAATTTTTTATAAATATATATATATATATATATATATATTAAAGGATTATTTGATTTTGAGTCAGATGTGGTCAACTTGACGTTTAACCCTAACCCAATTTGAAAAATGTATCAAGGTCAAATTTCAAGAGTAAACCATCCCAATGAGTTTCGTAGAAGTTGGCGGACAACGGACGGTTGGGTTATGAACACCCTAATATGTACTAGGATTAGAAAGACACATGTACTCATGTCAAGTGTGATTAGATGAAATATAATGCATATTACCAATTCGAAAGCCTCTTGTGTGTATGTAAGATTGAGATCTTCTGTATTTAGTTTCTTGTTTCTTTCTTTATCTCTTCACTCATGTGTTAATATGTGTACTATTAAATAGTATAATTTTTTATTTTTTTTTTCAAAATCAACTTTTGATAACTATCCATAGCTATATATATATATATTAATGGACAGGATATGAAACACAAATTAAAATTGAGATAGAGGATTTCTTTTTGTGTATCCTAGTCCTTTCTCTACAAAAGAAAGAGTTAATTTTAGATATATCATTGAAGTTTACAAATATGAATAAAAATATAAATTTGAGCACCCACTTCTTATTTTAATCAGACTAATTAATTGCTAGATTACATTATATATATTTAGGGGTTTGAATATAGAGCTTTAACATCTCATGTATCAATCCCATTGACTTAATTGACACAACGACGATCACACTTAACAATGATGTACACCACTACTATAGAACAAAGACTACAAACAGAACAGAAAGAGAATCTTCATACGAAATTCTGATAAGGCAACTGCATGTGGGTTTTATTATAGATAGGCAGCTAGTATGACTGTATGAGCTTAATGTCCCTTTCCAGGGCTAGGACCAGAGTTCATAACTTCCACCAAAGTTCGAAAAACGTTACCACATTTGTGGCCTTCAACAATGTTTGAGCCTGACATTAAGCTCTTAAAAGCTTTGCATGAGGAATCTAGGAAGCCACCCGCTGGCACTTCACCATCCTCCCCATGCAGCCCTATATTAAGTGGCCGCGCCATCACATTCAGAATGCTCAGCCAAAAGAAAATCAGAAGAATAAAAACGAAGGCAAAGGATTGGTATCTTCCGGTACTCATGACTAGCGGGTTGTGGCTATGAGATTTTCTGGTTGTGGCTTGAATGCTTGATAAACTATATTTGCCTTTTCTAGTTGTGTGTGAGTCGCTTAAAAGAGATACGGGGATGCACTTCTATTTATAGTGGTTAGAGGCTTAGAGCAGTTTGTGTTTGGAATATCCAACGTAACTATCAAGTTATCTGATCTACACATAAAAATTAGGCTCTAGCGTGGAAACTGGAAAAGTTGCTACCTAACGTAGCTGCGCAATGTTTGAAGTTTTTGGATGCCTCACTTAATAGTCAAATTCACTTCTCATATTTTATGTCGATAAGCAAAGACGTAAGATCCGCCATAGCAAGAACGTTCATCATGTCAAATAGCTTTAATTGTAAGGCATTTCATAGCGAGCGACCTAATTAGCACACTAATTGAAAAATTACAATATAGATTACTAGCTAACAGAAAAAATTTTAAATACTTTATAATTCAAAAAGAATATAATATTTTTAGTTAATTAATATTATTTAATAAATAATATTAACTATTTTGTAACTAGTATCCTAATTACGAGATGTATATTTTTTTGTTGATTAATTATAAAATATTTTGTACACACCTTATATAGTACTCAAGACTCTAATTAATTAATATAAACATGTATTGGCACATCTAGAATGTTGGTGGGATGGTGTTTTTTAATACAAATCGTTACATAGCGATTTATATGCAATCTCAATTAAAAAATTAGTATTTTTTATATATAAATCACTGCGTAACAATTTGTGTGATAAAATAATATTTTATTTTAACATTTTTACATTTCAGATACACACAAATCGTCACATAATGATTTTATTAAAAAAAAAAATCCTAAATTACTACATAGTGATCTGTGTTGATGAGCGATTTATGTGTAAAAAACATCATATCAATCCACATCTCCCCATTTCACACCAATAGAGATACCCAAACATCATTATAATCCTTGGGAATGGAGCCTAGCTATTCAAATATAAGATAGAAAACATTGAACTTTATCCCTATGTTCTTACCTAGAAATTGAGGCAAGGATGTAAGTAGCTCCAACGTAACGTCCATGTAAGCGGGGATTGGGGCACCTGCAAAGACAATTTGACGATCAAATCAATAAATGGATGAGACATAGAGTGGTAAAATAGTAGTATGTAATAAGATTGTGATACCTGGGCGTTGAACCCCTTATATAGTGAGAGATGATCCGTGATAAGTTAAGAGATAATCTTCCTTGAATAGGAGAGATATTCCTAAAGTTTAGTAGATATTAGATATATTTTGTATTTGTAGAAGATAAGAATATCCTAGCTAAAAGTGGAGAATCTCTACAAGGCACTATATATATGGTGTGGGCAAGTTGTGAAATCTCTTGGGAGAGTCCTTTAAGATTGAGCCGAGGTTTGGGACCCATATTTCTAATTGGTATACCTATAACCTTTTTTTCCAAAATTTTAAAATTATGCAAATTAAATCGATATCTTTTTCTGAATGTGCACTTTAGTACTTATGTTAAATTTTAATTTTGATTATTTTCAATTAAAAAAATAGATGCACATACCCACTCAATTAAGTTAGGTTCAACTCGATATCTTAAACTAATAATAATATGCAATCTAACATCTTAAACTTGAATATGTACTATTTTGTTAAAAATATATAGATGAAAAAGTTAACATAAAAGTTTATATGCATAGTTAATAAACGTTATGGGTTTGATTTGTATGTTTTTAAAAGTTTTTAAGGTAAAATATATTCAGAAGCATAAAGCGCAATTTTTTCTATAATACTTAAAAATGGGAACAGTTTCAATTTTATTATTTTGTGTTATGTCTCGTTTCAATTTCAATTATAATGAAAAGAAAACAATATAATCGGAAAAAAAAAAAACGATCGCTTTTCAGGGTCGATCGACAATACAAAGTGGTTCTGAACCTGCAGGTCAAATATTTATCCCCAAGCTTATGCAATCTAAGTCCCACAGTGGTAGTGGAGATCTAGAAGTTAAAGCAACCAAACTAACGGGTAACGAAGGACAGTGACACGCAGATTGGGAGTAGGTTGGTAAAAATAATCCAAGGCAAATAAATAAGTGGAATGCGCATCACATGGATTTCGTTTGCGATTGATTATGAATTTGTAAAGTTGATTCCTGATAATTTTGGTTTTGATGAAACTAATTTTATTTAAAAGTGATTTATATTTAATATTTTCATTTAAAAAGTAATTTTGATGATGTTAATCGATATTTCTTTGAGTGAAAATTGATTTTGGATGCTAAGCTTCCGTATAATAAATAAAACCAGAAACCAAACAAAATATAAAACGACCAAAATTCATTTTGAGCTTCTAAACCCCCGTTTATAAATTTGCAACACGGAACCATTCATGCAGTATTTAGAGCAAGACTTGGGCGTGGAAATAGCTGGGTTAAAGTAAGCCAAAGTGTATAGAACGTGGAAGAAAATCCTCACTCCTCAAATGATGTCTCTTTCATGTTCTTCTAATAATTTATTGACATGTGAAAAATATGTATTTTATATTTATTAATTTATTTTTATTCTTATTTTTACATGTGACAATAAATAATGAAAGAGATCTGGAATGTAATATCATTTAAAGATTAAAGATTTTTATGCATAGAATAAAAAAATGATACCATTTCCATCCCTCATCAAATATGTTAAAACAAAATAGATCGCTGTAAATAAACTAAGACACAGGTTTCAATTTCAAACAAGGCACGAGAGTTACTACCATTCCATGATTCTAATCACAGATATGCATTCCACTATCACTCATCAAACAAGCCACAAGAGTTCCTCCCATTCACATACATGCATTCCACTATCACTCAAAAGTTATAATGCATTCTCAACTTATGCGCCGTGGATTTTGGTCAGTGACATGAGCGTCGCTTTCTTCTATTCGTATGTTGCTAAGCCGCCGTAAACTGATTTTGAGTCCATCTATTTTCGGAAAATACTTGCAATTCTTATTGTGAAACCAGTATTACTATATGAATTAACGGAAAAGTTAAGAAACATATATACCTTCCAGTAATTATGTTCATCAACTTTATGAATTATGGGCAGTATGTGCTAAGTATTTGTTTATGCATTTTTTGTCTGGAAACTAAACCGCTTGATAAAATATAGCTATATTTTTTGCTGTTTATTTTAGGGAAATTAAATCAGTTGGTTATTATATTTGGAGAGGACAAAAAGTTGAACAGATGTATTTTTAATGGGCTAAATAATATATTATTACATGTTGACTTATAGTTTTAAAATATCATTTTATGATTTTTTTTATTTATATGATTATTAATTGTTCATTTTCATCTAATAGATTATTTATTTATTTTAATATGAGTAGTGATAATTAGTGTGGACGAATTGAAAATTCGTTAATTTCGACCTAATCAATACCAAGTATAGTTTATCAATATTCGTAAAAAAAAAAAATATTACACTAAATAGCAGTGCTGTGATATATTATGTTATTAACTTATACGAGAATTGTGTGGGGTTGACAAGAGAGCCGAAATCCTGAAAAGTCAAAGAATCAAGGATTTTTTTTTCGTAGCTATCCTCGTGTGAGAGACAATACTGTTTGAGCACTCAACATCTCATAGGAGGCACGACTTTTTTAACGTCGATTATTCTATATCATGATTCGAACTCGAGACTGCGCACTGATTAAAGGAAATTAAGCATATACCACTCCAACAGATTATGTGTTAATGAGAATCAACGACTTAAAGTAATAATTTATAAGGATTTAATTTAAATATATTTATAATGTCAAAAAATTTATATTATCATTAAATTAATTTTATCTACATAAATAATTCTTAAAATAATGTGATGATAGTTATATTTATTTTGCTGATATAACAATATATATATATAGATAACTATATAAAAGTTTATATTATTTATATATTAAAATTAAACTCTTTATAACGATTGGATATTAATTGAGACCCATATTTTCTTTTATAACAAAATGAAAATATATATAAAAGCCAAAGTCACAACAAAGGAAAATGCGGTAAGTAAAAGAGTGGAACTTTTTCTTTTATTTTATTGGAACTCAGGAAAATGACTTTTGCAAACAGCTATTTTGCTGGATTACATTATACAGATTAGGGCTAGAAGACAGCCAATTAAGATGTCAGCCCAGAAATCACACTTGAAAAATGATAAAGACATTCACTAGCTAGCTACAACAAACACAGAGACAGACAATGACTATGGCACAGGACAGCCAGTCACTAGAACGAGAATATTTCAAATAACATGAAAACCAAAAGTCTTGGAAGTAACTTTATTTGGTCTTTATGAAGCTTTAATTTATTAATGGTTGAGTTGATACTTGATAGGCTGAGTTGGTGGCTTGTTATGCCCTCCTCCTCCAGGGCTAGGACCGGATTGGTCAATCTCTAATTTCCGAATGATATTCTTCTGCCTATTGCCTTCCACAATAGTTGAGCTCTTCGAAGCCACGTTTGATGGCTTCAGAATGGCACTCTTTGGGTTTAGATCGGGTTCGCCATGCAGCACTACAGTGTTCAGTGGCCGTGACATCCCATGCCAGAAGAAGGAAAGTAAAATGAGAAAGAAGGCAAAGGATTGGAGTCTTCCAACCATGACTTGTAGATGTAGCTTCAGGTAGATGAATATGGTTATACACTGATGGTTGGAAGTATATTGTATTATGATTTTTCTTGGCTTATCGTGAAGATAGCAGCATGGTGCACTTCCTTTTATAGTGTTTTTGGAGGCAGTTGGATTGGACCTGTATAGACTAAACTGTTCATTGATAACATAGCGTGGCCAATACCCATAGAGTAAGAGTCCGCCACGTACACATCCTCTTAATTTGCTAAGGCCATCATGCATCAACATATATGATATTGTGGTTCTTAGGCAAAGGGAAAGGTACCTAGCGAGGGAATGCAAAATATTTGTTCTGTTTCAAACTAGAAATTAAACAAGCATAGGGCCCAAGAAAACAGAAACTTTAACATTACCTCCAACTCCAACTTCTATACAAATTTTAATGAGTATATCAAGCAAACAAAATATGCATTATGCACACAAATTTATCCGAGTCTTGCCAAAATTCTATAATATGGTATTGACCCTTATCACCCAATGGTTGAAATAGAGAGAAGTTACGGGATTAGCACATTTTATTCTTCAGAAACACGATAGGCAAACTCATGATCACAACCTCATCAACAACAGTTTGGTTAAATTTTTTATTTTTGGTAAACAAAAGTTTAGATAAATTTACTATCGCGCATATAGTTAGCTAAGCATTGGTCTAATGTAGAATTTTGAGTGACTTAGTACATTCCAATGTTTGTGCAAATTAAAGTGGCACTGAAAATAAGGGAGTCCTTGCTTCTGCAATCTGAGTCCCGTGGTAGTGTAAATTTGGAAATTTGAAGCAAACACCATTAGGACGACAGTGACATTCATATTAGAAGTACTAGAAGAATAAAAATTGTTCAAATGCAATTATACATGCAAGTTGAGTGGAATTAATCACTTGGACGACCACATTCATATGTTAGCCATCATTCACGAGGAAGGCTAATGCATGTTTAACTGTTTGAGACACTGTATACCTTTTCTAGTAACATGAACCAGACCATGATCTTTTAGCTGATCACACGATAAAAGCCACTAGTTTGGTTGATAAGCAAACTGAAGGAATTTCATATATATCAGATGATATAAACAACAAATGAAATTTCTATATTCTATAGATCAATTTAATCCTAAATATGGCATGTTCAACAACAATCAAAAGATTGGATTAGAGTTATCTGAAAATGTTAAGGAGGAAGATAAACAATTCATAAACTTCTCCTATTCCATAATAGGTTTTCTGTGTCATGGTGTTCATGCAACCAAGCACCCTATATATTGGCTAAGAGGAGGGATTCTCCTTATGTTAGTAAAGTGTTGGGCTAAACCACCCATCAATAAAGCTACACACAAGGACCCATAAACATACCCACAATAAACAGTGCTTAACAATAATTAGCCCAATAGCAACAATGGTCACAAATCATTGGGTTTAAACAATAAATTATAATTGTTTGACATCAAATTAATTTGGGTCCAAAATTAAATTCATCATTGATTTATGTAGTCCACAAAATTTTCCAACAATCTCCCACTTGGACCACATAAATCAAAACATTATAAAACAATACCTAAATTAATTTACAATATGTGAGAGTAACAAGATGTCAAAACCAAATAAGCACTTCCAACCAAATGGCCCAGAATAGGATAACAAACATCTCAACAATGTAGAAAATCATACTCGAAGGAGACTGACATCATACATACAAGATGCTCATTTCCTGGTGACCCAATATAATGTGGTATATGGGTAAATGGAAATGCACAACAAAATTATACATCAATATGTGATTAAAAAGCAATTCCAAACAAAATGGCTAGCATTCGCCCAAGATGCTAAATGAGATCCAACAAATCTCAACACAATAACAAAATGAGACTGGGTCCAAAATGTCTCATAATGTGCTATATTAACATAAAAGTGTGCACAACACCAATAACTACAAATAATAACAACACAATAGTAACAGTAACATCATTAACAGCAACAATAACAATAAAATATGATAATATAAGCATCTAGCCAAGATGCTCTCTGAGATTTAATAAAATAGTTTAGGATGACAACAAATTAAAAATATGTCTAAAATATTTCAATAATTTACCATTATACTAATTATATTAATAATTCTGTTGCGCAAGCTTAAATGACAATAACATATGAGGTCACAACAAATATACATAATTAGCTCCCACTAACCCAAAACACCAAAGAGACCTTAATATATCCATACGGGTTATATAACCGACAATAAACTTTAATGGCTAGCCTTTGATTAGGGGATCAACAACAATACGTTTTGCAATAACTCGAGAATAGTTTATTGCAACTTATCAAATTAATCTCAAAATAACAACAACAACAACAACATAATAATAATAATAATAATAATAATAATAGTGCACACGTCTCCCACTAATCCAATACATCATAAACATTCCTATTAGATGTCACAAAATTTTAAAATACTCTAACGGTACAATAAATAATAGTGGGACCAATGATAACTCTATAGTAGAGTACTCAATGCAAGTTTGAATTTACCATTATTCTCTCTAGCAACAAAAGTATAAAATAGAGAGACATAAAAGTGTAGAGTCATTTCTATGTATAATAGAATCTCACATTAACATACTCTCTAAACGATTCGAGGAGATCATCAATGTCCAATTGACATTGTACAACAAATATCTCCTCTCTGTCATTACAAACTAATAATCAAACACTCATTTGAGTATAAAGTAAGTTGTTAGCGGAAACATTTTAGACCTACAAATCAATAGTAAGGACATAACAAAACATAAAGTCTTTAACTCCCACTATAACAAAATTTTAATATTAATGGGAGCAACATCATGGGATAATCCAAGATACCCAACCATGTCCTTTATATAGGTCTTACACAATACAGCGATGACAGAACAACAAGAGAAAGAAAAAACCATACAACATAATATTATAATGAGCATAAAATTAATTTGATTTCTTACGTTCAATTAATTGGGCAATTAATTGAACTAGAGTTCTTGTATCATTGCAATCCGCCGAAGGTCTCAGATCACAATAGACAAGACTCTCCAATGTGACAGAGAAAACAATAACAATAATATAAAATTCTTAAATAATTTAATTCAAATTATTTTCTCTATCATCCAATGATTATGTCAAATAATGCCACACCGAAGGGTATGTTGATTATCTACATAACCCAACAATATTTGCAATCCAACACAAAATTATATCAGATAATGTCATACCGAAGGGTATGTCCACTATCTATATAATCCAACAATATTTGTAAAAGGCTTATAAATATTGGATTGCTACCAAATTGCCCAACGAATAAGTAATTACTCCTAATATTATTCAGGAGCTAATGCTCATACACAACAAAATCATGCCGTTAGAGCTAGTACCGAGGATACTGAAACTCTAAAACCATGATTGTCAACTCATTAAGAATTATATCAATAAAGACAAACCGAAGGATAAGTTCATTATCAATATAACTCTTAATGCCACAATAGTTGCAATATTATTCAAAAGGCAATAATCTTAAATTACCCACCAGAGGTTAAACTTGTACAGCCAAAATAGGGGCAAAAACCAAAATTTTGAATATATCCAAGAAAATAGTCACAATATCCAGAAGAGTACACAATAATCAACAAGTATAAGATTGTGAGCTAAAATTCCCTCAAAATAAAACAACATTGGCTGTAAAACAAAACATAAAGAGATTCTCAAACTCATAATTATTTTCTTATTTCATAATGGTGTATAACGCCACCTCAAAACAACTTTCTCTTTATGTCAAGTGGAATTTTAGCCAAAATCAAATAATATTATAACTATAACAAATTTTATGTAAGTAGCAGAAACAACCAAAACTCAATATTTTCAAAATCACAATGTGTTCTAATATTTTCAAACATAATAATTTTAGATTTTCAAATTAAATCCAATACTAATTTATGCAAGTCCATACAATCCATATAAAATCAAATATTCTCCCACTTGGAGTGCATAAATTAGATGACAAAATTTTTACAAAAGGATTATTCCATATAATATGGGAGAAAAGAGGGTTCCTAAACTTTATACAAGGAAAAAACTCAAAACAATATTAAACCAAATCAAATAATTTTAGTTTCCCAATACACAATTATATTTTCCCATATGGAATATGATATAAAATATTGGATAAGATAATTCATAATTTTCAAAAATTACATAATACACAATTTTCACAAATAGTACTTTATCACAATCGATCCCGAGGCGACCTCAAAATTATGAAAGTTGCCCAACAATAGTTTCAAAAGGTTTTAGGTAGGGATTCTCAGCATAATATTGTGTAAAATATAACAACAATTATTTCATAATTAATATGCACAATATTTTAACTTTGAAAGTATGCAAAATATAAAATATTCATAAAAGAATGCCAAAATATTTAAAATAACAACTCTCAAAATAACATTTAGAAGAATATTGTACATAACAACAATGTTCCAAAATTTATAAAAGAGACATAAACAATACTTTAATAGCCAAAATACATTAAATCTAAGAGTGTCTCACTTTTATCCACAAAATTTTTCATATTGAAATTCAATAATGTCTCAAATTTTAACATCATAAAATCTTGAAATTCAAATTAAATAATTCCAAGATGCTAAAAGAAAGAATTAAAATTTTAAAATTCATTTTGGCACATAACACAACACAATACTTAAATGGTATATTTTATAATTCTCAAAGAGAATCTCTCAGAATAAATGATATGATATTATCAACAAAATAGTATTAATCACAATTGCTCTTAGAATGGGAGGTCACAATTATGAAAAATACCTAACACAATATATAGCTAATTATATTAACTCTAAGAGTATAAATTTAATAATGTACCAAATAATATCATAACTATACACAAAATATATTTGACCTACATAGTGAACCCATGCACCCATCATGCTCAATCATCAAGTGGGCCTCTCCCAACAATAGTATAAAACAAGTAAGTTCATGAATCTCTTCACTTAATCAAAATTTATATTAATATATATGGTCAAAGGAGGCACAAAATCTTTCCAATATATAGATAAAAGAAATCAACTCTAGGAGTACATAAAATATGATATGCCAGATATTTCTCAAATATATATTCACAAAATGTTAAATTCCAAATTTAAGAGTACCCTACACCTTTTAACATTTTAAAATCTGAAGGACAAAATAAATAATTCCAGAATATTGAAATAATTAAAAGGTATAAATTTATTTTCTAACATATAAAATATGATTCAACAACAAAATAAAATATCTCATAATTTCTTGAGCGATAACTCTCAGAACATTACTGTGCATAATAAGAAATAAAAATTTATGCACAATATTATGTACATATAAAGAAAAAAATTATCAAAATATAATATTTCTAGAGTGTAAAAATTGTAATATGCCCAATGACATCATTATAATTATCTCAAATTAAAATATATAGAGTATCTTATTATTTCTTTAATCAAAGCTCATAGAGTAATATTGCACATTATTTAATAATAATAATATTTCACAATTCGATGTGCAATATACTGAATATAAATATCACAAAATTATCTCAATGAATAAATCAAATAAATACTGAGAGTATATTAGACAAGGTGCCTAGTAACAACAATAATTCACACAAAAATTTCAGGACAAAATATGAAGAATATCACATAATTTTCAATAATTTAAACCTGAAATAAATCAAAATAGATATTTCCAGTATATAAAAAAAAATTAAAGTCACCAAAAAAAAAAATCCAGAATGCCCAAATTCCCAAACTGGCAAAACAAAAAAAAATGAAAACATGGCCCATGAAAGGGGTCTTACATGCTCTCAAGGCTACAAGTGAGGAAGGCAAGCAGCACTGTTCATCATCTTCCTCTAGCCGTGCTGCAGTGCGGAGTGCAGTCTGCCATGGAGCACTTTTTGAGCTTGGACTTCGCATATTTTCATCTCAATATCAACCAATAATCAAAGGGAAACAATGAGCAACCAAAACCCATCAAGAATTACACAATTTCATGTTGATTTGGGACCAGAAACTCGTAAACCTGTAGCTCGGTTTCGCTGCCTTTTCTCCCTAATCCTTAACCAAAATCCAAATTCTTGGTCTCGTTAGATTCGTATGAAAAAGCTCTACAAAATCCCTAAGGATATTTGATGTAAATCGACAAGAAAAACTTTTCTACGTTTTGGTTCAGAACCACGAAAAGTTAGGGTTCATCCTGTTCTACTCCAATTTTCTCCCCATGACTCAATGAAAATCCATGATATTAGTGTTATTAGATTCACAATTCAGCATTATACAAAAGTCCTAAACTGATTTGATAAAAAAAATCGATCAAGACTTTCAATTTGGGTAAACAATTCACAGCCATAATAAGGAATTAAACCCTTTGATACACTTGAAGGAATTTCATATATATAGATGATATAAACAACAAATGAAATTCCTATATTCCATAGATCAATTTAATCCTAAATATGGCATGTTCAACAACAATCAAAAGATTGGATTAGAGTTACCTGAAAATGTTAAGGAGGAAGAAACAATCATACTTCTCCTAACTTACATACAAAAAACAAATGCAAGATAGAGAGAAATCCAATAGAGAAAGTCTAAAGATTTACTCTCTTCTATTCCATAATAGGTTTTCTGTTTGGTGTTCATGGGGCAACCAAGCACCCTATATATTGGTGAGGAGGGTTTCCCTTATGTTAGTAAAGTGTGGGCTAAGCCACCCATCAAAAAGCACACACAAGGACCCATAAACATACCCACAATAAACAATGTTTAACAATAATTAGCCCAATAGTAACAATGGTCACAAATCATTGGGTTTAAACAATAAATTATAATTGTTTGATATCAAATTAATTTGGGTCCAAAATTAAATTCATCATTAATTTATGTAGTCCACAAAATTTTCCAACACAAACTGCATGAATTACTTCTATTGTACGTGCAAGAGATTTTAATTATGCGTTGTATCTCTTTAATTTTAAGACTATAATGTTGGTAAAAAGATAAATGTTCTTTTTTTACTGGTAATTTAATTTCAGAAGTAAAAGAAAAAGTTTTTTCCTGCCTAATTATAACAAATGTTTTTTCTACTCAATTTATACACATTATCTGGTCAAGGGACATCATTATTTATACTACTTCATCCCTTCATGAATAATTGTTCATATCAAAAGTTTAGGTAGTATTAATTATAAGTGAAGGAGGAGAAAGGAAATTAAAGTATTAAAATAAAACAACAACGATTTAGTAACTATTTATAATTTTTATTAATATTAATATTTTAATAATTATTTTTAATTTATGTGAGTATTTATAACTAGGTTATTATTTAAGGGTGGAGGGAGAAACATAAGTATAGGACTGGCATCTCTATGTTACTGGGAGACACGTTTTCTCTTATTTTCATCACTTTCTTTGAGTGTTTTCTTGTGATGTTTTTCATTCAATGTTCAATTCAATCTATGGTACAGCATCTGCATGATTTTCCTTGGAAAGCGCTGTGCTCCACGCTCCGATCAGACCTTTTTTTTTTTCCAAGAAAAAGAGTTTAAACTATTTAGGGGTATTTGTTTTAAGTTTTCAGTTTTTATTTTTAATTTTTAAATTTTTTAAATTTTGTGAAGAAAATACAGAAAATTATGAAAATTAAAAATTCTAATTTTCAATTTTATTTCCAATTTTCAGTTTTTCTTATAAATTCCTTAAAAGTCAAAGTCTAAAATGAAATTGAAGAAGAAAACTGAAACAAAAAAGACCCTACTCTCTTATCTTTAAATAATTGTTCAGATTTTAAATAATACTAAAATTGAAGAAATAATTGATAAAATATTAGTGTTAGCAAAAGGTAGTAATAATTTATTAAATTGTCCTTATTTCTTTCAATATACTTTAACTTTCTTTTTCATCTTTTACTAATGAATTAATAACATTTAATTAAAATATTATTAAAAAAATTAATATTATTTAAATTTTTAAAATAAATAATTATTTAAGGCCGGAGGAATATCCCGTAAAATTTTGGACAATTTTCCTTCGAAGTATTATTTTGAGGCCATTTGTCCCCCCCCTTTCCATTTTTTGTTATATATTGGACAAAATAAATTCTGATTATCAAACAGTTGTTTAATTTTGTTGATGAAGGGCAATAGTGGAGCACATTGCCTTCAAGAATATTCGTGTAACTTTTTGCTTTCCAACTATACCTCCGCTCAGGTGGAGCAGTGGAGCCTACACAGTGGCCAATTCCTAAATCGTATCTCATACTTTGGAGCTTTGACTGAATATTGCAAGATGTGTGACCCACTTGATCAATATTCCTTGGTTGGGGCTGGGTTACAACAACACGTACGCATGCAGATGAATTTAATTTCAAAGGGAAACGCATTATTTTCCTTTTGAACGTAGAATGAATTTGGTTGCTGGAAGGTAAGAGTAAGACAATTTGTTTTGTGTAGTACCTTTCACGGCTGCTATCACATTTTATTCTTTTCGTTTTGGGAGGGCTTGGTGTTACTTGTGAACTGGCAATGAGCATGGAATCTGTCGATGATGCTGAACAGGGCTTAGAATGTTATTCCATTTGTTAGTTAATTGAAAGAAATGCATTCAACTGTATATTTTTACTTTATGAATTTGAGTCCTCTAACCGAAAAAATTGGTAAAGTGCAATAAAATGGAGGTTAATTGCCATTAAATGAATAACTTTAATTGGATATAGGTAGAGTCAAACGGAACTAATTGTCCTACAAAATATGTGACGTGGAACAATTCATTAAAATTAAATGGGTTAAAATTCAATTCAGTTCATTTTGGGTGAACAGACGACTAAATCGTTAAAACTAAAAAAATTATAAAATAAAATATTTTAACAATTTGATGATTTTGTTTTAAAAAGCTTTTTAAAAACTTTTTTTTAATTAATGCATACTCAAATTTTCAAGGTCTATAATAAGTATACACCAACTCATTAAATTTAATCATTTACACATTATAAATTATAATTTATTATATACAATGTATGCATTTAATCTTTTTTTAGGCCAGAAACATGTTAAATTTGATTTGGATTTTGTTTTTGAAAAAAATGCTTCGCTAATGGGTCAGGCTCGCTCAATTCACCTAAACCCGTAGGTCAGCAAAACAAATTAGCGAGTTGAAATTTTTAACATGCTTCAAAAGGGTTTGAAGGGAGAACAAAAGAAGGAAGGCCTTGGCGTTGCAACAATGGAAGGCCAGGTAACTGGACACTCATGTCAGGGTCCTCGAGAGTAGGGAACTGGTTGAGGTTGTTGTAGAAACGGTAAAAGATAGCGTAGAGGGCACAGGGTTGAATCCAGAGACAAGCACAAGGGATGTTGTACTCTGCAGCTATATCTGTAACCCACGGGACAAAGGGGTTGTTGATGATGCATGCTAGCTTCTTGGTACCACCTAGGAAGTGGTCTTTGATGATGTTGGAGAGGTTGATTGGTCCGAAGTTTCCTAGGATCTCCATGTACTGATCAACGGTGGTGTCTTTGCGGTCTAGCTCTGAAGGGAAGCCAAGAAAGAGTATTTGGATTCCATTGGAGATGATGGAAGTTGGGACTGGTTGTGTCGGTGGTGGACTTGAACATGCGAAGGTAGACTAATTCGGTGGTGGCGAGTGTGACGTGGAGGCCTCTGGTTAATAGGCTTTTGCCTAGCCTGAGCATAGGGTTGATGTGGCCTTGAGCTGCAAAGGCCACAAACAGAACATGAAGCTCTTCTTCTTTCTTGTCCTCGGAAGCCATATGGTCTCACAATTGCCAAAAGAGTGAGGCGGAGAGAGGGAATAGAGGGATATGGTGTGGAACTACCGATATGGAGCTTTCAATCAAGATTGAAAAGAAGCAAGTCTAATCTGTTGGCTGGTTTGATTAATGAATTTGAAGCCGGCACACACATACAAAGATGCCTATGTAATCCACATTTCCACATAAAGTAATTTTGGTGTTGTTAGGAATGATTATAATATTTGAAGCTGGCACACCCTACGAAGATTCCTATGTAATCCACATTTCCACATAAAGTGATTTTGATGTTGTTAAGTATGATTATAATATTAGGAATTGATTTGATTTGAGTGTAAGATAAATGTTATATTTAGAATAATTAAATAAAATAGGGTTTGATTTAATTTAGAAATCAAATTTTATGTTTAAAATATAATAGATTGTATTTAGAATGATTAAAATAATAATTGAATTAATTTTATTTGTATTTAAGTTTTAAAATTAAATCACTACCATCAAATTTTTTTATTTGATTTAAGAATTATTTGATCTAGTTGCGTCTTTTTTTAACTTGGTCATGGGTCTATTTGTGTCTTACCTAAGTTGCATGCCCATTTGCATGGGCTAATTATTTTTATTTTGGATGGCCTAGTGTTTTTGGGCTCAACTGACCAGATCGATAACCTCCAATTTTCTGAAACTACTATATGGGTTTACTGCATGTACATATGGACCTAATTTTAGTTAGGTCAGACTAGGTGTTCTTGAATCACAACAAAAGTGCCTGACCACAAAAAAAGGGACAACAAAACCATGACAAAAACACACACAAAAGACACCAAAAAAAAAGTCACAACAAATCAAACACACACAAAAAAGGAAGGGGAATCCTATGATTGGTCAAAATTCTTGGCAATCCCTCATAGAGGACTCAAATCTTATTTATAACATTGATTGTGCAAAAATTGATGGGCATATTACTTACTGTACAAAAATGTAAATATATTTTTAATTTAACATCAATGTAAATTATGTATGAAAATACTAGTTGAGAGGAAATTTTTACATACCTTAATGAGTTTAATTTTTATGCTCCAATAATGTAAAAAAAAATTATATTATCATTTGATTAAGTTATCTTATTTACAGGATTTTTTAAATATTGAGTATAAGACTTAATCACTTTGTTAACATGACAATACATAATTAGATAACGTAAAAATATTATACACCCTCAGTGAATAAAAATTAAACTCTATCTTAGTTACATAATACTTCATGATCTTGTGTGAAAACTTTACAATAAAATTAGTTATTAAATAAGATAAAATGTATTATTAGTTTGAGTGCAATAGATTATTGGGTGAGGGGTTTACACTTTTGACACATGGTATACCACACTACCACATATGATTATTGTTTACCATGTAGGATTGAGTGATGTGATTTTAGGGTTTTGAAAATGTTTGAACAGAAAAAAAAGGGACCAAAACTACTGTTTGTTTATTTTTCAAGAATAAATAAATATATATTTAAGCTAAAATAACCAAAATCATCAATTTTTTTTAATTGGTTCAGTTTTTGAATTTTTTTTAACAAAATCGAATCAAGAGTAAATCGAAACAAATAAAATATTTTATATTATTAAAAAATCCAAATGAAACTATGTACATCATTTTTTTAACTGGAATCCTTATAATTTTTTAATAATAATATGACAGTCAATTAACATACAATTTAAGCCAAAAAAAAAGAGAAAAATCTGTAATATTTCTTGCATCTGAAAGGCAAACTCAGAAGTGAAAACTATTTTTTATTAAATTATGTATAATTTCTTTTGGCTTTTCTTTTACGATTAGTTATATTATAAGTAGCAGATTAGATATTATTGATTAAAACTTCAAGAATAATTGAGTATGTGAATAGATAGATTAATTTATTTTGCATTTAAAAATTTCTAATCTCCTGAAAGTAATTGGTCTTATTACACAAAATTTTACATGGAACATCATGAGTTGCTGAGATGCTATATATATATATATATATATATATATATATATATATATAAATGATGGGTTGGACTTACAAATACCTTAACAACCGAATTTTTAGTAAGGTCAATTTTTGAAACCCGAAACTTTATAATGACCCAATTATATTCGGTAACCCAACATTCAAATAATATATGAGAATTTAGATATTGTACATAGTAAAATTATAAAATTTTATAAGTAAGAAACAAAATTTTAGAGATATTTTACGATATAAGTTTCAAAATAAACCATATCAATGTAGAAATGACATCATGTTATGTAAAATATATTAAACTTTAAAATATTACAATTTTTTTATAAATATTATATATATATATATATATATATATATATATATATATTATTAGGGATTATTTGATTTCAACCTTTGGTCAATTCAACGTTAAGTAAACTTAACCTGAAAGTGTATGTCAAATTTCAAGACCTTAACTTCCTAATGAACTTTACCGGGTTAGGTTGGCAAGCGAAGAACGGGATGAATTGGGTTATGAATACCCTAGTATGTACTAGGATCAGAAAGACATGTACTTGTGTCAAGCATGATTAGATGAAATGCATCTTACCAATTCGAAAGCCTCTTGTGTGTATATGAGATTGAGATCTTCTGTCTTTAGTTTCTTGTTTTTTTCTTGTCTTCCCACTCATTTGTTGATAGGTGTACTATTATATAGTATAATTTTTGAATTTTTTTCAAAATCAACTTTTGATAACTATCCATAGCTATATATATATATATATATATATATATATATATATATATATATATATATA
Source organism: Dalbergia oliveri (assembly GCA_030441495.1). Taxonomy (NCBI): domain Eukaryota; kingdom Viridiplantae; phylum Streptophyta; class Magnoliopsida; order Fabales; family Fabaceae; genus Dalbergia; species Dalbergia oliveri. Next base: position 34,171,070 of record JAMLFY010000007.1, read on the forward strand.
TATATATATATATATATATATTTTTTTGTGGGTAGGATATGAAACACAAAATTGAGATAGGGGATTTCTTTTCATGTATCCAAGTCCTTTTCTTCACTACAAAAGAAAGGGTTAATTTCAGATATATCATTGAAGTTTATAAATATGAATAAAAATACAAATTTGAGCACCCACTTCATATTTTAATCAAACTAATTAATTGCTAGATTACATGATATTAGGGGTTTGAATATAGGGCTTTAACATCTCATGTATCAATCCCATTGACTTAATTGACACAACGACGATCACACTTAACAATGATGTACACCACTACTATAGAACAAAGACTACAAACAGAACAGAAAAGAATCTTCATACGAAATTCTGGTAAGGCAACTGCATGTGGGTTTTATTATAGATAGGCAGCTAGTATGACTGTATGAGCTTAATGTCCCTTTCCAGGGCTAGGACCAGAGTTCATAACTTCCACCAAAGTTCGAAAAACGTTACCACATTTGTGGCCTTCAACAATGTTTGAGCTTGACATTAAGCTCTTAAAAGCTTTGCATGAGGAATCTAGGAAGCCACCCGCTGGCACTTCACCATCCTCCCGATGCAGCCCTATATTAAGTGGCCGCGCCATCACATTCAGAATGCTCAGCCAAAAGAAAATCAGAAGAATAAAAACGAAGGCAAAGGATTGGTATTTTCCAGTACTCATGACTAGCGGGTTGTGGCTATGAGATTTTCTGGTTGTGGCTTGAATGCTTGATAAACTATATTTGCCTTTTCTAGTTGTGTGTGGGTCGCTTAAAAGAGATACGGGGATGCACTTCTATTTATAGTGGTTAGAGGCTTAGAGCAGTTTGTGTTTGGAATATCCAACGTAACTATCAAGTTATCTGATCTACACATAAAAATTAGGCTCTAGAGTGGAAACTGGAAAAGTTGCTACCTAACGTAGCCGCGCAATGTTTGAAGTTTTTGGATGCCTCACTTAATAGTCAAATGCACTTCTCATATTTTATGTCGATAAGCAAAGACGTAAGATCCGCCATAGCAAGAACGTTCATCATGTCAAATAGCTTTAATTGTAAGGCATTTCATAGCGAGTGACCTAATTAGCACACTAATTGAAAAATTACAATATTGATTACTAGCTAACAGAAAAATTTTAAATACTTTATAATTCAAAAAGAATATAATATTTTTAGTTAATTAATATTATTTAATAAATAATATTAACTATTTTGTAACTAGTATCCTAATTACGAGATGTATATTTTTTTGTTGATTAATTATAAAATATTTTGTACACACCTTATATAGTACTCAAGACTCTAATTAATTAATATAAACATATATTGGCACATCTAGAATGTTGGTGGGATGGTGTTTTTTAATACAAATCGTTTATGCGATTTATATGTAATCTCAATTAAAAAATTAGTATTTTTAAATGTAACACCCTAATAATTAACCCAATACACCTAGGCAATATCTGATTAATTACTAGACTTTACTCTTTGCTTCAGTTCCTTAATCATGCTTTGAAAATACTTAGTGAAATTACGAGCCATTTTTTTTAAAACATAATTGAAAACGTGAGCCGCGCATAACGTGAACGATAATCAAGATAAAGCGAGAACGAATAGACATATCATGAAGAAACACATCATATTGGCTCCATCATATGACATCCATAATTACATATCACATAGATATTTTGCCTACCAACAAAATAAGACTAGGTGTAGGTAATCTAACAAAACATAAATAATATATGGATGGAAGGACATCCATTAATGGCACCTAGTAATAACACTCCAGGGATAGGGATAGATATCTGAAATATACGAGTGAAACTAGTAGGATCAAGTTCAGCTACAGGTAAAAGCCTTAATGTGAATCACGAACACTTCCTTCGTTTCTGAAGACGAGATGGAAAGAAAAATAGAGGGAGTGAGAAACTTATAAAAAGAATCTAGGGTACTCACCTCATGATGCATTGTGTCATCATCATCGTCCCCAGGAACCTTGGGTTTCATTATGAAATAGTGAGCATGCTAAGATTGATTTATTAAGTTCGAAAATATACTTTACCGAGGTTCGTCCTTTAATCATGCGTCTTATAATGCATCATAAACTTAGCATGTCATGTTTATAATGAACTTTTCCTTTTATCAACACATCATATTCTTCATCATCAAATCATAAATACTATGCATAGAAGAATATCATATTTCTCATCATCATATCATAAATATTATGCATAGAAGAACATCATATTTACATCATGCATTACTTAGTTCCTTAGGTGACTTAAAGTTACTTCCATCATCATTTTCCTGACCACCTATATTCCACCCTTTTGGGAGTAATCTAGGTTATGAGCTCATTCCTTACTAGTCACTAGCATATACTTATCCCTTTTGATAAGTTAAAGTTCCGAGTCTACCCTTTTGAGAGAACGGGTTAGGGTTAGGATCACCTTTTCACCACCTATAGTCTATGGGTCTAAAGGATCATTTCCTCTTACATTTAAGTCACCATTAAATCTTTGCATGTTATATCATAATTCAATTCATAATCATCATGACATTTTCTCATTTATAGTCTTATGATGGAATAATATATACTAACTGAAATCATGCATCTGAAGATTTCCAGAAAGAGAGGTGGGTCACAATGGACACGCTTAAATACCAAGTCTTTCCTAGGAACTTTTCCAAATTACACTTTTACAGTAGTACACTTTCTTCTAGCAACAAAGGTAATTTTTTAAATAACAGAGATTATTTCTTTATTTCATGCATAAGCATTTTCATTGTTTGCAACAGCAACTATAACATGCAAGCTAGGGAATCATTCAATGGAATCAAATACTTAATAAGTATCAAATCACTTTATAGACTTATCACTTAAAACATCAAAGAGGCATCATCATAAATCCTTATCGAAAACTCTTAAACAACCGAAACTCTAGAATCGGGTAACCTCAATTGCCAAACTAATTAATTATGCATCTAAGGGATTCATTACCATTATTACAATTAATTATAAGGCTTAGGAACATTATTAAACTCTATGGGGCAGCATAGGCAGTAAGTTATTCTTAAGGTTTTACGATATGTTAGAAGTTGCGTTTTTAACCCTTCTTGCTACCAGATTTCACTACGATGCTAACATTAATTACTAAACCGATTATGAATTATTCTCCCTTATCTAAACATAATAAAATCTGGTTCTTATAGTTGCTGATAATTCTGGACAGAATGCATAAATTTCATTCTTTAGAGTTCTAGAAAAAAAATCTTGCTTTTACGATTTTCTAGTTACTAGTTTCATTTTTAGTGTTCGGATCAATCCTACACTAATTGATACTAAGTTTTTCGTGGCTAACTAATCTTAGAGAAAATTATAACATACTAAAACAGATTTGACATTGGATAAACCTAAAGGGGTCAAAGACTAGGTAAATTCTAGATTTACGGTTGTTCTAGGAAGTTAGTTTTGTCACTAACATGCATAGAATCATTCTCTTAATAATAAACCATAATTATCACAACTCCAAACATATTAAATCATCATCATTTATTGGTACTAATCTCATGTCAGAAGCCGAATCATGAACCTCATATAATTGTATAAAATCACATTTTAAGTGAACATAAAATATTAGTTTCCCATAGAATCCTTGCAAAGCTTTAAAACTCTTTTAGAAACTAATTCTTTTTGCTAAACTTGAAAGAATCTTCATAATTAAAATTCTCACTTAAGATAAAAGGAGCAAGTCTTGAGCTTAAGAGATTTATGTGATATCTTAAAATCATAAACATGCTATGCAACCTCATTTTAATCTTGTCATTATAAGGTGATAACTTGGAATTATAAACATGATATGCAAATCCATTTATTATCTTTAAGATTTAAGGTGATGACTTGAAAATTAAACATGATGCAAGAACTTGAAATATAAACATGATGCAAGAAATTGGAGCGGCGTAGTCGCACTGACCAGTGGAGGGAGAAGAGAATCTTAAGAAACTGAGCGGCGGTAATCCGCACTGGACCGTGAAAGAAGAGAATTATTATTACATCTTTTTAAGCTCCAATCTCAAGACTTCTTAAAGAATCAATTCTTTAACTCCAATAATCTTATTTCTTTGCTTGTGATACTTGGGCAAGTCTTTGAGCTCTAGGATCTTTAGGTGATGACATAAAAATAAACATGTCATGCGTTGATTCTTTTAGCCATTATAAAATAAAGTGAGAACATAAAATAAATATGAGATGCAACTTCTTTATTATCTTTAGAGATTAAGTGACAACATGAAATATAAACATGAAATGCAAACTTGGAAATTTAAACATGAGTATGCAAGTCCATTTATTCATTCTTGAAATTTTAGTGATGACATAGAAAGTAAACATGATTATGCAAGGCATAAACTTAAACATGGATGCAAGTTCATTTGATTTCTTTACTAGAGCTCCTTTAAGACTTTATAGAAATACAAATTCAATATATATATCTTAACAAGACAAAGTGAGAAATACATCTTTCAAATTCTAAACTCAAGATCATAAAATCATCATAAAAACATCATTCTTTAAAGTTTTGCATCAAGTGGAACTTTCAAGCTTTAGAGGCCTAACTTGTGATGGATTCACAACCCACCTTCAAGGTCCTCATCATCAAGCCATCATCTTAGTCCCACCTAGGCCATATGGCCGAATTGGTTAAAGAAAAAGGAAGAAGAAAACCAAATGGAAAAACTAGAGAAAATCCATGAAATCATCATTTTGAATCAAGAACAACACTTAGCAAAACATAGAAATAAACTTAAAAACAACTCCCTACCTAATCTGATTTGAAGGAAAGGAAGAGAACTTGGTTTCTTGGAGTGAAATGAAAGAAATATTCTTGAAAACTTGAAGAAAGAATTCAGCCAAGAGGAGGAAGAAATGAGAGCTTTTGGTGCTTTGGAAAAACTAGAAATGTGTACAATTTTGAGCAAGCATCTAAGACTCCTTAAGCATGCCTATTTATAAAGGATTTAAGTTCATGTATGGACAAGAGGAGGAGGCATAATTTTTGGATTTTTCATGGGGAACAAAGGGAGGAAAATCATTTCTTGTTTAAGGCATGTTTTATGCCATGTTTTAGGGAATTTTTTGGCATTTTGTTTTAGTGCATTATCTTGCAATAATTCTAATGATTATGGCTGAATTATTTCATGCATTACAGCCTCATGGAAGAGGGTTTTGTGTGTTCCATGTATTATTTAGGTGTAGGCAAGGTATTCATGCAATTTAGAGAATTTACGGTTAAGGGCTTAGGTGAATTAGTAAGCAATTTGAGTGTTTTAAAGCAATTTTAGGTTCTAATCAATTTAAATAAATAATTTTGACTCTAGATTAATAATTAGAATTTAATAAGCTTTAATTTGAGCCTAATATTGCTTAGGTTTCGTTAGCAAATAAAAAATCTCAAAATTTGTAAAACTGCACAAGAGAGGGGCAAAACGATCATTTTACTTAAAAATTGCCCGACCACCCGAGCTTAACCAATGGTTAATCATGGCTTAAAAACACCTTTTAACACATTTTAGTGAGGTTCGGCTAAGTACACAATTCGAGTTAAAACAGCAGAGGCGTTTTGGTCATTTCACGTCGAAGCTCAAAATTAGGATTCTTTTCCTCTATTAACACTTATAACACAAACAATCCCTTATTAACATCAAAACATTCCCTTGAGGATGGGTGGGGCCCACGACTCATTTTCTAGTAAAATAACCTCAAGGGCATTTTGGTTATTTTACACTTACAAAAATTTTGTTTGCAATACTTGCATGAATTGCTTCTAACTTCTCTTCTAACGTATTCCTTTATTAAGGATTTTTTGGTCTCAAATTTTATATAATATTTACCTATGGTAATTCGGTAATTCCTAATGACAGTAAAAATTAGTAAAAATTGGGCGTTACATATAAATCATTGCATAGCAATTTGTGTGATAAAATAATATTTTATTTTAACTTTTTTGCATTTTTCACACACAAAATCGTCACGTAATGATTTTATTAAAAAATAATATCCTAAATCACTACATAGTGATTTGTGTTGATGAGCGATTTATGTATAAAAAACACCATATCAATCCACATCTCCCCATTTCACACCAATAAATACCCAAACATCATTATAAGAAAAATTTCCTAGGAATGGAGCCTAGCTATTCAAATATAAGATAGAAAACATTGAACTTTATCCCTATGTTCTTACCTAGAAATTGAGGCAATGATGTAAGTAGCTCCAATAACGTCCGTGTAACGGGATTGGGCACCTGCAAAGACAGTTTGACGATCAAGTCAGTAAATGGATGAGATATAGAGTAGTAAAAGAGTAGTATGTAATAAGATTGTGATACCTGGGCATTGAATCCCATATATAGTGAGGTGACCCGTGATAAGTTAAGAGATAATTTTCCCAATAGGGAGATATTCCGGGTTTAGTAGATATTAGATATATTCTGTATTTGTAGAAGATAAGAATATCCTAGGCTAAATCAGTGGAGAATCTCTACAAGGCATTATATGCCGTGTGGGCAAATTGTAAGAACCCCTGAGAGTTCTTTAAGATGGAGCGAGGTGAGACCCATATTTCTAATCTGGTACACCTATAACCTTTTTTTCCAAAATTTTAAAATTGTGCAAATTAAATCGATTTTCTATCTTTTTCTGAATGTGCACTAATTTAGTACTTATGTTAAATTTTAATTTTGATTATTTTTAATTAAAAAAATAGATGCACATACCCACTCAATTAAGTTAGGTGCAACTCAATATCTTAAACTAATAATAATATGCAATCTAACATCTTAAACTTGAATATGTACCATTTTGTTAAAAATATATGGATGAAAAAGTTAACATAAAAGTTTATATGCATAGTTAAAAAACGTTATGGGTTTGATTTGTATGTTTTTAAAATTTTTAAGGTAAAATATATTCAGGAGCATAAAGCGCAATTTTTTCTATAATACTTAAAAAATGGGAACAGTTTCAATTTTATTATTTTGTGTTATGTCTCGTTTCAATTTCAATTATAATGAAAAGAAAACAATATAATCGGAAAAAAACGATCGCTTTTCAGGGTCGATCGACAATACAAAGTGGTTCTGAACCTGCAGGTCAAATATTTATCCCTCAAGCTTATGCAATCTAAGTCCCACAGTGGTAGTGGAGATCTAGAAGTTAAAGCAACCAAACTAACGGGTAACGAAGGACAGTGACAAGCAGATTGGGAGTATAGGTTGGTAAAAATTATCCAAGGCAAATAAATAAGTGGAATGCGCATCACATGGATTTGGTTTGCGATTGATTAAGAATTTGTAAAGTTGATTCCTGATCATTTTGGTTTTGATTAAACTAATTTTATTTAAAAGTGATTTATATTTAATATTTTCATTTAAAAAGTAATTTTGATGATGTTAATCGATATTTCTTTGAGTGAAAATTGATTTTGGATGCTAAGCTTCCGTATAATAAATAAAACCAGAAACCAAACAAAATATAAAACGACCAAAATTCATTTTGAGCTTCTAAACCCCCGTTTATAAATTTGCAACACGGAACCATTCATGCAGTATTTAGAGCAAGACTTGGGTTAAAGTAAGCCAAAGTGTATAGAACGTGGAAGAAAATCCTCACTCCTCAAATGATGTCTCCTTTCATATTCTTCTAATAATTTATTGACATGTGAAAAATATGTATTTTATATTTAATAATTTATTAATTTATTTTTATTCTTATTTTTACATGTGATAATAAATAATGGAAGAGATCAGGAATGTAATATCATTTAAAGATTAAACATTTTTATGCATAGAATAAAAAAATGATACCATTTAGAGATATAAGATTTCCGTCCCTCATCAAATATGTTAAAACAAAATAGATGGGCGTAAATAAACTAAGGCACAAGTTTCAATTTCAAATAAGGCACGAGAGTTACTCCCATTCCATGATTCTAATCACATATATGCATTCCACTATCACTCATCAAACAAGCCACAAGAGTTCCTCCCATTCACATACATGCATTCCACTATCACTCAAAAGTTATAATGCATTCTCAACTTATGCGGCCTGGATTTTGGTCAGTGATGACATGAGCGTCGCTTTCTTCGATTCGTATGTTGTTAAACCGCCGTAAACTGATTTTGAGTCCATCTATTTTCGGAAAATACTTGCAATTCTTATTGTGAAACCAGTATTACTATATGAATTAACGGAAAAGTTAAGAAACATATATACCGTCCAGTAATTATGTTCATCAACTTTATGAATTATGGGCAGTATGTGCTAAGTATTTGTTTATGCATATTTTGTCTGGAAACTAAACCGCTTGATAAAATATAGCTATATTTTTTGCTGTTTATTTTAGGGAAATTAAATCAGGTGGTTATTAGATTTGGAGAGGACAAAAAGTTGAACAGATGTATTTTTAATGGGCTAAATAATATATTATTACATGTTGACTTATAGTTTTAAACTATCATTTTATGATTTTTTTATTTATATGATTATTAATTTGTTCATTTTCATCTAATAGATTATTTATTTATTTTAATATGAGTAGTGATAATTAGTGTGGACGAATTGAAAATTCGTTAATTTCGACCTAATCAATACCAAGTATACTTTATCAATATTCGTAAAACAAAAATAGTACACTAAATAGCAGTGCTGTGATATACTAAGTTATTAACTCATACGAGAATTGTGCGGGGTTGATAAGAGAGCCGAAATCTCGAAAAGTCAAAGAATCAAGGATTTTTTTTAGTGGCTATCCTCGTGTGAGGGACAATTCTGTTTGAGCACTCAACATCTCATCGGAGCCACGACTTTTCCAACACCAATTATTCCATATCAAGATTTGAACTCAAAACTGGTCACTGGTTAAAGGAAATTGAGCATATGACACCCAACCGATCATGTGTTGACGAGAATCAAGGACTTAAAATAATAATTTATAAGAATTTAATTTAAATATATTTATAATATAAAAAAAATTATATTATCATTAAATTCGATTTTATCTATATAAATAATTCTTAAAATAATGTGATGATAGTTATATTTATTTTGTTGATATATATATATATATATATATATAATGGTTGGATAACTTTATAAAGATTTATATTATCTATATATTAAAATTAAACTCTTTATAACGAGTGGATATTAATTGAGACCCATATTTTCTTTTATAACAAAATGAAAATATATATAAAAGCCAAAGTCACAACAGGAAGGAAAATGCGGTGAGCAAAAGAGTGGAACTTTTTCTTTTATTTTATTGGACCCGAGAAAATGACTTTTGCAAACAGCTATTTTGCTGGATTACATTATACAGATTAGGGCTAGAAGACAGCTAATTAAGATGTCAGCCCAGAAATCACACTTGAAAAATGACAAAGACATTCACCAGCTAGCTACAACAAACACAGAGACAGACAATGACTATGGCACAGGACAGCCAGTCACTAGAACGAGAATATTTCAAATAACATGAAAACCAAAAGTCTTGGAAGTAACTTTATTTGGTCTTTATGAAGCTTTAGTTTATTAATGGTTGAGTTGATACTTGATAGGCTGAGTTGGTGGCTTGTTATGCCCTCCTCCTCCAGGGCTAGGACCGGATTGGTCAATCTCTAGTTTCCGAATGATATTCTTCTGCCTATTGCCTTCCACAATAGTTGAGTTCTTCGAAGCCACGTTTGATGGCTTCAGACTCTTTGGGTTTAGATCGGGTTCGCCATGCAGCAGTACAGTGTTCAGTGGCCGTGACATCCCAAGCCAGAAGAAAGAAAGTAAAATGAGAAAGAAGGCAAAGGATTGGAGTCTTCCAACCATGAGTGGTAGATGTAGCTTCAGGTAGATATGAATATGGTTATACACTGATGGTTGGAAGTGTATTGTATTATGATTTTTCTTAGCTTGTCGTGAAGATAGCAGCATGGTGCACTTCCTTTTATAGTGTTTTAGGAGGGAGTTGGATTGGACCTGTATCGACTGCACTGTTCATTGATAACATAGCGTGGCCAATACCCATAGAGTAAGAGTCCGCCACGTACACATCCTCTAATTTGCTAAGGCCATCATGCATCAACATATATGATATTGTGGTTCTTAGGCAAAGGGAAAAGTACCTAGCGAGGGAATGCAAAATATTTGTTCTGTTTCAAACTAGAAATTAAACAAGCATAGGGCCCAAGAAAACAGAAACTTTAACATTACCTCCAACTCCAACTTTTATACAAATTTTAATGAGTATATCAAGCAAACAAAATATGCATTATACACACATATCTATCCGAGTCTTGCCAAAATTCTATAATATGATATTGACCCTAATCACCCAATGATTGAAATAGAGAGAAGTTACGGGATTAGCTCACTTTGTTCTTCAGAAACACGATAGGCAAATTCATGATAACAACTTCATCAACAACAGTTTGGTTAAATTTTTTATTTTTGGTAAACAAAAGTTTAGATAAATTTACTATCGCGCATATAGTTAGCTAAGCATTGGTCTAATGTAGAATTTTGAGTGACTAAGTACATTCCAATGTTTGTGCAAATTAAAGTGGCACTGAAAATAAGGGAGTCCTTGATTCTGCAATCTGAGTCCCGTGGTAGTGTAAATTTGGAAATTTGAAGCAAACACCATTAATTAGGACGACAGTGACATTCATATTAGAAGTACTAGAAGAATAAAAATTGTTCAAATGCAATTATACGTGCAAGTTGAGTGGAATTAATCACATGGACGACCAAATTCATATGTTAGCCATCATTCACGAGGAAGGCTAATGCATTTTTAACTGTTGAGACACTGTATACCTTTTCTAGTAACATGAACCAGACCATGATCTTTTCGCTGATCACACGATAAAAGCCACTAGCTAGTTTGGTTGAGAAGCAAACTGCATGAATTACTTCTATTGTACGTGCAAGAGATTTTAATTATGCGTTGTATCTCTTTAATTTTAAGACTGCATATATTGGTAAAAAGATAAATGTTCTTTTTTTCTGGTAATTTAATTTCAGAAGTAAAAGAAAAAAGTTTTTTCCTGCCTAATTATAACAAATGTTTTTTCTACTCAATTTATACGCATTATCTGGTTAAGGGACATCATCGTTTATACTACTTTGACCCTTCATGAATAATTGTTCATGTCAAAAGTTTAGGTAGTATTAATCATTAGTAAAGAAAGAGAGAAGCAATTAGAGTATTAAAATAAAACAACGATAATTTAGTAACTATTTATAATTTTTATTATTATTGATATTTTAATAATTATTTTTTTAATTTTTGTGAGTATTTATAACTAAGCAATTATTTAAGGGCAGAGGGAGAAACATAAGGATAGGACTGGCATCTCTATGTCACTGGGACACACGTTTTCTCTTATTTTCATCACTTTCTTTGGGTGTTTTCTTATGATGTTTTTCATTCAGTGTTCAATTCAATCAATGGTACAGCATCTGCATGATTCTCCTTGCAAAGCGCTGTGTCCACGCTCCGATCAGACCTTTTTTTTTTTTCAAGAAAAGGAATTTAAACTATTTAGGATTATTTGGTTTAAGTTTTCAATTTTTAATTTTTATTTTTAATTTTTTAGTTTTTTAAATTTTGTTAAGAAAATATTGAAAATTTTAAAAACTACAAATTCTAGTTTTTAGTTTTCATTTCCAGTTTTCAGCTTTTCCTTTATAAATTCCTAAAAATTGGAAAGCTAAAAATAAAAACTGAAACCAAAAAGACCTTACTCTCTATCTTTAAATAATTGTTCAATTTTAAATGCGTACTAAAATTGAAGAAATAATTGATAAAATATTAGTCTTAGCAAAAGATATTAATTTATTAAATTATCCTTATTTCTTTCAATACACTTCAACTTTCTTTTTCACTTTTTACTAATGAATTGATAATATTTAATTGAAATATTATTAAAAATAATTAATATTATTTATATTTTTAAAATAAATAATTATTTAAGGATGGGGGAATATTTTGTAGAATTTTGGACAATTTTCCTCCAAAGTATTATGTTGAGGCCATTTATTTTCCCCTTTATCCATTTTTTGTTATATATTGGACAATATAAATTCTGATTATCAAACAGTTGTTTCATTTTGTTGATGAAGGGCAATAGTGGAGCACATTGCCTTCAAGAATATTCGTGTAACTTTTTGCTTTCCAACTATACCTCCGCTCAGGTGGAGCAGTGGAGCCTACACAGTGGCCAATTCCTAAATCGTATCTCATACTTTGGAGCTTTGACTGAATATTGCAAGATGTATGACCCACTTGATCAATATTCCTTGGTTGGGGCTGGGTTACGACAACACGTACGCATGCAGGAATTTAATTTCAAAGGGAAACGCATTATTTTCCTTTTGAACGCAGAATGAATTTGGTTGCTGGAAGGTAAGAGTAAGACAATTTGTTTTGTGCAGTACCTTTCACGGCAGCTATCACATTTTATTCTTTTCGTTTTGGGAGGGCTTGGTGTTACTTGTGAACTGGCAATGAGCATGGAATCTGTCGATGATCCTGAACAGGGCTTAGAATGTTATTCCATTTGTTAGTTAATTGAAAGAAATGCATTCAACTGTATATTTTTACTTTATGAATTTGAGTCCTCTAACCGAAAAAATTGGTAAAGTGCAAAGAATGGAGGTTAATTGCCATTAAATGAGTAATTTTCATTAGGTATGGGTAAGATGTCAAAACGGACCTATAAAAAATGAGACGAGGTGGACTCGTCAAAATTAAATGGGTTAAAATAATCAATTTAGTTCATTTTAGGACAATTAACGGGCTAGACGTCAAAAATAAAAAAAATTACAAAAAAAAAATTTAATAGTTTGATGATTTTGTTTTAAAAAGCTTTCAATTTTTTTTTTAATTAATGCATACTCAAATTTGCAAGGTCTACAATATCTATGCACTAATTCTTTAAATTTAATCATTTACACATTGTAAATTATAATTTATTATATACAATATATGCATTTAATTCTTTTTTTAGGCTAGAAACATGTTAAATTTAATTTGGATTTTGTTTTAGAAAAAAATACTTGGCTGGTGGGTTAGCTCACTCTAACCCACCTAATCCTGAAGCTAAGGGGCAAGATGCGTGTCACACTTCCCAGGGAGCAACGAGAAAAAGATTTTAAATTTTTAATGGGTCAATGGAGTCGCCACCAATTTTTATTTATGGCAAAAATTGGAAAACCCATTTAATTTGACAAAATTGTTCTTTTAAAAGAAATTGAGTTTGGGAGTTTAATTATGATTAGAAGGGGAAATTTAATCCCACTTACCCTAATACATCCGTCTCATGACTTACCCAAAATCGTTATGCAAAATTAAAATAACTTAAATAATTTATTTTCCCCTAAAAATTAAAGATTTACAAAATTTAATAATAAATATTTACAAAATAAAAGAAAACAAATTTAGGAAAAATTAATTTTGGCTTTAAAAATCCGCTCCTACGTATCCTCTGGTGCAATGAGGAACTCAAAGTCACGTAGTTCTTCTAAAAAATAAGTGTGTGTTGGATTAATTTTATTTAATAAAAACCTTTTTTCTACAAAACATTTGAAAAAAAAAAGAGAAGGAAAAAATAAAAATGAAGCTATTAAACTTTAGCAAACGAATGAAGATTGAAGCGTAAACCAAGTTCGAAGCCAAAAGGAAAAAGTGTTGTATCCTGAACAAATTCAAACGCTAGATGACAAGGTCATGTCTCTCCTTTTTTTGTTAAAAAATAATAATAAATAAATAAATAAAAGATATGGTTGAACACTTGAATAATTAGAACATGGATTAATGAATGAATTTACGAGTGGACAACTTTAGCATGATTGGTATAACAATAATATTAAACTTAGAAAGAGTACCAAAAATATTGAGCGTAGAAGTCCTTTCTAGCAAACCAACGAGCGACCATATACGTATTGGCTTCAAGCAATGACGATATAGTGTGGAGATGTAGAGAACTAAAAAATTCTTGCTTTACACTTTCGAATCTCTTCTAATGTCTCCTTTTACTGTCCCTTTTTTTCACTTTGTTCTCTCTCTTCAATATGCCTCCGCTAGAATGAAAAAAATAGTTTTTTGTTCCTCCTTTTGATCAACTAATAATGACTATATATACACCTTTTTTTACCCTAATATAATTAATGACAAAATATTTGATTTGATGTTATTCACACTAATTAGAGAAATAAAATCAAGCTAATTAACAAAATAAATCAAGGTATAATCAATTAATAAATGCTAAATAAAATCAGTTTTAAAAAAAAGAACAATTGTTAGAAAGATTTGATTTTTATTATTTTTTTCAGCTTTTCCTTTTTTTATTTTCACTTATTATTATCATTATCATTATTATTATTATTATTATTTTTGGAACATAAAAAAGAAGTTTTTTTTATCAAAATTGGGTGCTAACAGTAGCCCCTTGCTTGTTCTTTTAATTTAAAAGGACAAGCAAAGTAAAAAGCAACCAATTTTGTTTGAGTAAATTTTTTGTTTTAAACCTATTTACAAGGTAACAACAATCCAATTCTAAGCTTCACAATACTTAGGAAAATATCGGTGTTGCAATGAAGGCGTCACAATACCTACAAAAGATAAAAATGAGGCTTCACAATACCTCAAAAGGATAGGGAAAGGGTCACAATACCTCAAAAGGAAAAATGAGGCTTCACAATACCTCAAAACGATAAAAATGTTGAGTAGGTGTCACAATACCTACAAAGGATAAAAATGAGGCTTCATAATACCTACAAAGGATAGGGAAGGTGTCCAATACCTTCAAAATGTGGAAAGGTGTCACAATACCTTCAAAATATTGAGTAGGCGTCACAATACCTACAAAGGATAAAAATGAGGCTTCACAATACCTCAAAAGGATAGGGAATGTGTCACAATACCTTCAAAATGTAGAAAGGTGTCACAATACCTTCAAAATGTTGAGTAGGCGTCACAATACCTACAATGGATAAAAATGAGGCTTCACAATACCTCAAAAAGATAAAGAAGGCGTCACAATGCCTTCAAAAGGATAAGCTAGGCTTCTCAATACCTAGAATGATGTAAAATGGGCTAGGCTTCACAATACCTAGAATGATGCAAAATGAAGTAGGCTTCACAATACCTAGAATGTAAATAGAAATGGACCAGGCTTCACAATACCTAGAATGATGCAAAATGAACTAGGCTTCACAATACCTCGAATGAAAATTTTTATTTTTTATTTTTTATTTTTTTTACAAAAACCTTGATGAATTCAAATGGAGTTGTATTTCGTTTGAAAATAATAAGAAACATTCACCATTGTGACACATCTTGGTTTCAAATTGTCCAAGGGTAGATGATATGGGCTTGTAATTGACAAGAGTGTTTGGGAAATGTGGTAATAAGAATGAGTCATCATGAGGTAAATTTGGCCTTTAAGCTTACCAACTCCACTCCTATAAACGATGATGCAATAGTCTCCCTTCCCTTATCATGAAAAATTCCTTTAAACGCCCCCAAGTTAAAGACCTTAATTCGGACGTCCTTCTTCTTTGGTGGTTTGAATATTTGCTTCCATTTAAATGTCACGTCCTTTTTCTTTTCTCTCTCTCTTTTTTTTTTAACCTTTTTCTTTTCTTTCTTTTTTTTTTTTTTTTTGGTCTTGTAGTTAAAATGAATGAGAATAAAAGCAATCAATCAAAGATCAGAATAGACTTTATTAAGCTTGTAACGTGGCCAAGGTTAAGGGTTATGAATGAAAGGATATTAATGGCCCAATAAAGTGTTTAAAAGTCAATCAAGATCAAGGATCAATAGGTGTTTAAGAGAGAATAATCGGTTGAATTTTCTAGGAAAGCATCCATACTTATATTTTGCTCTTTTTTCTTTTCTTTTCTTTCCTTTTCATTCCTTTTCTTTCCTTTTCTCTTATTTGCACATGTTTGCTTCAAATACGATGCTTTCCTTCATTATTTCTTTCATCTTTGGATTATGTTACAACCTAATCTGATAGAAGTTAACCCTCATAAAAATAGCCTCCAGTGTAGGGGCGATCCTTGTCTAAGGTTATTTAAAAGAAAACATTCAGGCTCAAGATGGGCAACAATGGATAATTAACATCTTCATGGGTAGAGAAACATGGCCAAACTTCATTTCAAATCATGATTGCCTATTATCAAAAATTTTAATCACAAGACAAAATATCACGTTCATCTTCTTTTTTTTTAAGGGAGAAAAAGAAGCAAAGGACTATGATACATGGATAAAGAGACCTTTATTGAAAATGAGAAAAGTACATCAATTTATTCAAAATGGAAGTAAAACATAAAGAAAACATCCAATACGTCCTAAATAAGAAATTGCAACCCTCAAGCTTGTGTTTTGGAATGGTTGGTATGCACATTGGGCCTTATGGGCTGTTTATTTCCATAATCAAACTCGATCCTACCCACATCTCTGAGCCTTTTTACCCAAATCTTGAATGACAAACACCTTTCAATAGTATGTCCAGGTGCATCCATGTGATACTTGCAAGTCTCATTAGGATTGTACCATTTGGGGAGAGGATTTGGACAGGTCTTGAGACTTCTGGAGCCACTAAGTTCTGCGTCAGGGGAGTCATAGATGTCACTATACCTGAATGGAACTGCTCTATCGTCACCCTTTCTCTAGGTCTATCAAAATGATTGCGAAGGGAGGAGTTTGATGCATTGTTTGGGTTACCTGTAGGTGGATAGGAAAGGAAACATTGTTCACGAGGGTGGGGTGTGAGTCTCATTTGGGTAAGGCATGTAAGGGTAGAATGGGGAAGGTTGGTAAGTAGGCTAGTGTGGATTGTTCTTGGGGAAATGGCTTGAAGTCATGTGAACCTCTCCCTCCTTTTTTTGAAAACCAGGCTTCTTAAACTTTTCTGTCGCCTAACTCAACTTTCCTTCTCTAATGGCATCTTCCACTTGTTCCCAAGTGATCACAACATCAGAAAAATGATTAGTGACACAACCAAGCAACTTCTCAAAGTATGGCCCGTCTAGAGTCTTAACAAAGAGTCGAACAATTTCTTTCTCATTCAGAGAGGCTGCACTTGAGAAGCTTTTTCCCTCCACCTTTGTGCATACTCTTTGAAAGTTTTTGCCTCAATCTTCCTCATGCTTTGAAGCTCAAAGCCTCAGGGCAATATCCTTAACAAACCACTGTTTCACAAACAATTATGCCAAACTTCTCCAACTTCTTGTCTGATTTTTGTCAAGTTGTAGAAACCAAGTCAAAGCTCCACCTGCCAAGCTGCTGAAAACAATGAACCATCTCCTCATTGGTACGAAGCCATGCTCCTTGTGTACATGGTCAGATGGACCATAGGATCAGTTTCCCTTCAAATTTCTCGAAATCCTGGAACCTTGAAATTTGTAGGTATCTCAATGTCAGGAAGAGATAGAAATCCTGAACATCTAATCTCCCATAAGCTTCTAGCCTTTGCATAGCCCTCATTTTTTCTTCCAGTATCTCCATTTTGCTCAACATCCTGGCATCCTCTTCCCTAACCGTCTCATGATTCATGGGCCCTTTCTTTTGACGTTTTAGAGTGATGATCACAACTTCAGGTCCACCATCGTCATTGGCTTGGTCTCCTTCAACATTGCCATTGTTGTGTAGCATCTCAGAGTTGTTATTTGGGCTTGATTCCTTGTTTGAGGACAAATCCTTCAGCATAATCAGGATTTGCTCAAAATTTCCCTCCAGTTCTCTAGCCTTTGCTCTCCTGTAAGCTTAGTCTTTTCATGATTATCAGCCATTTGGGAAAGGTCAAGGTTTAATTGTTTGGCACGAGCACGGGTCAAAACAGGGCTTCGGACTTGAGCAAACTTGCGATGTGGCGCAATGATAAGTAATCTAGAAATTGGAAAGAAATAGTGCCAAGCTGAGCATTTGAATGAAGCTATTAAACTTTAGCAAACGAATGAAGATTGAGCATAAACCAAGTTCAAAGGCAAAAGGAAGAAGTGTTGTATCCTGAACAAATTCAAACGCTAGATGACAAGGTCATGTTCTCTCCTTTTTGTTAAAAAAAATAATAATAAATAAATAAATAAAAGACATGGTTGAACACTTGAATAATTAGAACATGGATTAATGAATGAATTCACGAGTGGACAACTTTAGCATGATTGGTATAACAATAATATTAAACTTAGAAAGAGTACCAAAAATATTGAGCGTAGAAGTCCTTTCTTAGCAACCAGCGAGCGACAATATACGTATTGGCTTCAAACAATGACGATATAGTGTGGCAAATGTAGAGAACTAAAAATTCTTGCTTTACACTTTCAATCTCTTCTGAATGTCTCCTTTTACTGTCCCTTTTTTCACTTTGTTCTCTCTCTTTTCAATATGCCTCCGCTAGAATGAAAAAAATGGTTTTTTGTTCCTCCTTTTGATCAACTAATAATGACTATATATACACCTTTTTTTACCCTAATATAATTAATGACAAAATATTTGATTTGATGTTATTCACACTAATTAGAGAAATAAAATCAAGCTAATTAACAAAATAAATCAAGGTATAATCAATTAATAAATGCTAAATAAAATCAATTTTAAAAAAAAGAACAATTGTTAGAAAGATTTGATTTTTATTATTTTTTTCAGATTTTCCTTTTTATTTTCACTTATTATTATTATTATTTTTGGAACATAAAAAAAGAAGTTTTTTTTTTAGACCCGATCAAAATTGGGTGCTAACAATGCGAGTTGAAATTTTTAGACACGCTTCCAAAAGGGTTGGAAGGGAGAACAAAAGAAGGAAGGTCTTGGCGCTGCAACAGTGTAAGGCCAGGTAACTGGACACTCATGTCAGGGTCTTGGAGAGTAGGGAACTGGTTGAGGTTGTTGTAGAAACGGTAATATATAGCGTAGAGAGCACAGGGTTGAATCCAGAGACAAGCACAAGGGATGTTGTACTCTGCAGCTATATCTGTAACCCACGGGACAAAGGGGTTGTTGATGATGCATGCTAGCTTCTTGGTACCACCTAGGAAATGGTCTTTGATGATGTTGGAGAGGTTGATTGGTCCGAATTTTCCTAGGATCTACATGTACTGATCAACGGTGGTGTCTTTGCGGTCTAGCTCTAAAGGGAAGCCATCAGAGAAAAAGAGTATTTGGATTCCATTGGTGGTGATGGAAGTTGGGACGGTGGTGGTTGTGTTGGTGGTGGACTTGAACATGCGAAGGTAGACTAATTCGGTGGTGGCGAGTGTAACGTGGAGGCCTCTGGTTAATAGGCTTTTGCCTAGCCTGAGCAGAGGGTTGATGTGGCCTTGAGCTGCAAAGGCCACAAGAAGAACATGAAGCTCTTCTTCTTTCTTGTCCTCGGAAGCCATATGGTTTCACAATTGCCAAAAGAGCGAGGCGGAGAGAGGGAATAGAGGGATATGGTGTGGAACTACCGATATGGAGCTTTCAATCACGATTGAAAAGAAGCAGTCTAATCTGTTGGTTGGTTTGATTAATGAATTTGAAGCCGGGCACTCACATGCGAAGATGCCTATGTAATCCACATTTCCACATAAAGTAATTTTGGTGTTGTTAGGTATGAGTATAATATTTGATTTGATTTGATTTGAAGTGGTTTGATTTTAAGATAAATGTTATATTTAGAATGATTAAACAAAATAGGATTTGATTTAATTTAAAAATTAAATTTTATGTTTAAAATATAATAGATTGTATTTAGAATGATTAAAATAATAATTGAATTAATTTTATTTGTATTTAAGTTTTAAAATTAAATCACTACCATCAACTTTTTTTATTTGATTTAAGAGTTATTTGATCTAGTTGCGTCCTTTTAAACTTTTGTTTTTGGTCAAGGTCTTTTTTAAACTTGGTCATGGGTCTATGTGTGTCTTACCTCAGCAGTATGCCCAATTGCATGGGCTAATTATTTTTTATTTTGTATGGTTTGGACTCAATTGACCAGATCGATAACTTCCAATTTTCTGAAACTACTATATGGGTTAACTGCATGTGCATATGGATCTAATTTTAGTTAGGTCAGACTAAGTGTTCTTGAATCACAACAAAACCACCTGACCACTAAAAATAAAGACAATAAAACCATGACAAACAAAAACACACTACAAAAACAAAGTCACAACAAATCCAACACACACAAAAAGGAAAGGGGAATCCTCTGATTGGTCAAAATTCTTGGCAATCCCTCAGAGGACTCAAATCTTATTTATAACATTGATTGTGTAAAAATTAATGGGCATATTACTTACTGTACAAAAATGTAAATATATTTTTAATTTAACATCAATGTAAAATATGTATGAAAATACTAGTTGAGAGGAAATTTTAACATACCTTAATAAGTTTGATTTTTATGCACCAATAATGTAAAAAAAAATCATACTATTATTTGATTAAATTATCTTATTTACATGACTTTTTAAGCATTGGGTATAAGACTTAACCACTTTATTAATATGACAATACTTGATTGGATAATAATATAAAAATATTTTACATCATCAGTGAATAAAAATTAAACTCTATCTTAGTTACATAACACGTCATGATCTTGTGTCAAAACTTTACAATAAAATTAGTTATTAAATAAGATAAACTGGATTATTAGTTTGAGTCCAATAGATTATTGGGTGAGGGGTTTACACTTTTGACACATGGTATACCACACTACCACATATGATTATTGTTTACCATGTAGAATTGAGTGATGAGATTTTAGGGTTTTGAAAATGTTTGAACAGAAAAAGGGACCAAAACTACCGTTTGTTTATTTTTCAAGAATAAATAAATATATTGATCGCTCCCAAAGAGAGTGACACTAGCAAGTATACTAGGTCGTCAAGTAATAGAGTAAAATAGAGGGTTGTCAACCCATAGGGATAGCAATACCGATTCTAGTTAATTAGATAACAAGTTGAACGATTGAAAAGAGATGATATTAAAAGGAATGATGCTAAAGTGCTAAAACGATGTGAAAGCAATATAAGAATAGATGAAATTGAATGCTAGGGTGATTTACTTCAACTATGTGTTAACAAAATGCGACATAAATATCAATGTGCCTTATTCAAATTCAATAAAGTGATGGTAGGAGTCATCATGTCACTAAAAGTCTTTCTCAAGATCATTTAATGCCACCTCAAATAGAGTTAAACACTTAATCCCTTAGCATGTTTAAGTCTACAAGTAGTTCTCAAACCCTTAATTACCACATGAATCACGTTTTCCTATCTCTAGGTGTCATTCAACTCATGACATTGTATTCATAGGCATGGTTTTTACTCCTTTTCTCAAAATTGTAAAAAAACCCCTATAATCCTAAATTGGTGATCAAGCAATTCAAGATAAATAAATTCAAATACAATACTCACTATTAAATGAGAACAAGACACATTCATTCATATTAGCATAATATCAAACACAAAGCATCCATAAATCACCCTTAGCAAGGGTTTAGTTACAATTCATTGCAAATGAAATAAAGACAACACAACTAAAAGAGAAATGAGAAGAATCCATGAACAAGAAAATACACAAGAATTGAAGAACAATCCAAGAGAGGTCTCTCTCAAGTTCTTGAAGCTCCAATCTCCTATGCTCCCAAGCTCTAGGTTTTTCCTTTCCCAATTTGGTATTCTTGATGTCGATGCCCTCTCCAACGTGGTTGCCTAGGTTTTTGTGCCAATCATGGGCTGCGAGTCAGTGCAGAGGCCCAGTCCACATGTCAAATTCGTGCACCCACGCTTAACGTGACTATGGCTACACTGGAGCGTAGCTTAAGTGAAAAGTTTAGAATTCTACAGGCAAGCCACGCTAGCATGGATTCCCACACTGAGCGTGGCTTCAGTTTAGGACCCATGCTTCAGGATGGATTTCTATGCTCCAGGATGGATTTCTACACCCTTTTAGCTCCAATTCTTGCTCCTTTGCATTCTTAGCTCAAATGCTTCCCTAATTAATCTTGCAAAAAGCTACAAAACCAACAAAAAACACAACTAGGATGCAAGATTAAATATGAGTGTAATCATGCAAGAATTTAGATCAAATGTTGTAAAAAGGGCAACTAGGAAAACTAAAACTAACTATCACTAAACTAAATGTTCTAAGAAACTAAAGAAAAACATAACTCCTAAAGGAGTTATCATATATATTTAAGCTAAAATAACCAAAATCATCAATTTAACTAATTGGTTCAGTTTTTGAATTTTTTTTAACAAAATCGAATCAAGAGTAAATCGAAACAGAATAAAATATTTTATATTATTAAAAAATCCAAATGAAACTATGTACACCATTTTTTAAACTGGAATCCTTATAATTTTTTAATAATAATATGATAGTCAATTAACATACAATTTAAGCCAAAAAAAAGAAGAAAAATCTGGAATATTTCTTGCATCTGAAAGGCAAACTCAGAAGTGAAAACTATTTTTTATTAAATTATGTATAATTTCTTTTGGCTTTTCTTTTGCGATTAGTTATTGTATAAGTAGCAGATTAGATATTATTGATTAAAACTTCAAGAATAATTGAGTATGTGAATGGATAGATTAATTTATTTTGCATTTGAAAATTTCTAATCTTCTGAAAGTAATTGGTCTTATTACACAAAATTTTACATGGAACATCATGAGTTGCTGAGATGCTATATATATATATATATATATATATATATATATATAAATGATGGGTTGGGCCAGGTTGGACAATACCCAAACCCGACCAATTTTAATTTGGGTCAATTTTTGAAACCCGAAACTATAATGAACTAACTATATATGTTCGAATCAACCCGATATTTAAATAATATATGGGAATTTAAATATTGCACATAGTAAAATTATAAAATTTTATAAGTAAGAAATAAAATTTTAGAGATATTTTAAGATATAAATTTCAAAATAAACCATATCAATGTAGAAATAATATCATGTTATGTAAAATATATTAATTGAACTTTAAAATATTATAATTTTTTATAAATTATTATAATATATATATATATATATATATATATATATATTATGGGATTATTTGATTTCAATTTGTTTGACAATTGAAACGTTTAACCAAATCCAACCTGAAAGTGTACCGGTCAAATTTCAAAACCTAAATCCATCCTAATGAGCTTCGGGTTGGGCCAGGTTTACGGACTGACGGGACGAGTTGGGTTATGAACACCCCTAGTATGTACTAGCAGAAAGACATGTACTTGTGTCAAGCGTGATTAGATGAAATGCATCTAACTAATTCAAAAGCCTCTTGTGTGTATATAAGATTGAGATCTTCTGTCTCTAGTTCTTATTTTTTTCTCTGCCCTCTCCACTCATGTGTTGATAGGTGTACTATTATATAGTATAATTTTTGAATTTTTTTTCAAAATCAACTTTTGATAACTATCCATATCTTATACATATTTTTTTTTGTGGACAAGATATGAAACACAAAATTGAGACAAGGGATTTCTTTTTGTGATCCGAGTCCTTTTCTTCTCTACAAAAGAAAGGGTTAATTTCAGATATATCATTGAAATTTACAAATATGAATAAAAATACAAATTTGAGCACCCACTTCTTATTTTAATCAGACTAATTAATTGCTAGATTACATTATATATATTTAGGGGTTTGAATATAGAGCTTTAACATCTCATGTATCAATCCCATTGACTTAATTGACACAACGACGATCACACTTAACAACGATCACAAAGACTACAAACAGAACAGAAAAAGAATCTTCATACGAAATTCTGATAAGGCAACTGCATGTGGGTTTTATTATAGATAGGCAGCTAGTATGACTGTATGAGCTTAATGTCCCTTTCCAGGGCTAGGACCAGAGTTCATAACTTCCACCAAAGTTCGAAAAACGTTACCACATTTGTGGGCTTCAACAATGTTTGAGCCTGACATTAAGCTCTTAAAAGCTTTGCATGAGGAATCTAGGAAGCCACCCGCTGGCACTTCACCATCCTCCCCATGCACCCCTAAATTAAGTGGACGCGCCATCACATTCAGAAGGCTCAGCCAAAAGAAAATCAGAAGAATAAAAACGAAGGCAAAGGATTGGTATTTTCCAGTACTCATGACTAGCGGGTTGTGGCTATGAGATTTTCTGGTTGTGGCTTGAATGCTTGATAAACTATATTTGCCTTTTCTAGTTGTGTGTGAGTCGCTTAAAAGAGATACGGGGATGCGCTCTATTTATAGTGGTTAGAGGCTTAGATCAGTTTGTGTTTGGAATATCCAACGTAACTATCAAGTTATCTGATCTACACATAAAAATTAGGCTCTAGAGTGGAAACTGGAAAAGTTGCTACCTAACGTAGCCGCGCAATGTTTGAAGTTTTTGGATGCCTCACTTAATAGTCAAATTCACTTCTCATATTTTATGTCGATAAGCAAAGACGTAAGATCCGCCATAGCAAGAACGTTCATCATGTCAAATAGCTTTAATTGTAAGGCATTTCATAGCGAGCGACCTAATTAGCACACTAATTGAAAAATTACAATATAGATTACTAGCTAACAGAAAAAATTTTAAATACTTTATAATTCAAAAAGAATATAATATTTTTAGTTAATTAATATTATTTAATAAATAATATTAACTATTTTGTAACTAGTATCCTAATTACGAGATGTATATTTTTTTGTTGATTAATTATAAAATATTTTGTACACACCTTATATAGTACTCAAGACTCTAATTAATTAATATAAACATGTATTGGCACATCTAGAATGTTGGTGGGATGGTGTTTTTTAATACAAATAGTTACATAGCGATTTATATGCAATTTCAATTAAAAAATTAGTATTTTTTATATATAAATCACTGCGTAACAATTTGTGTGATAAAATAATATTTTATTTTAACTTTTTTACATTTCAGATACACACAAATCGTCACATAATGATTTTATTAAAAAAATAATATCCTAAATTACTACATAGTGATCTGTGTTGATGAGCGATTTATGTGTAAAAAACACTATATCAATCCACATCTCCCCATTTCACACCAATAGAGATACCCAAACATCATTATAAGAAAAATTTCCTCAGGAATGAAGCCTAGCTATTCAAATATAAGATAGAAAACATTGAACTTTATCCCTATGTTCTTACCTATAAATTGAGGCAAGGATATAAGTAGCTCCAATGTAACGTCCGTGTAAGCGGGGATTGGGGCACTTGCAAAGACATTTTGAAGATCAAGTCAGGAAATGGATGAGACATAGAGTGGTAAAAGAGTAGTATGTAATAAGATTGTGATACCTGAGCATTGAACCCCATATATAGTGAGAGGTGACCCTGATAAGTTAAGAGATAATCTTTCTTAAATAGGGGAGATATTCCTGGATTTAGTAGATATTAGATATATTTTGTATTTGTAGAAGATAAGAATATCCTAGGCTAAATTAGTGGAGAATCTCTACAAGGCACCATATACCGTGTGGGCAAGTTGTGAGAACCCTTGGAGAGTCCTTTAAGATTTAGCCGAGGTCTTGGACCCATATTTCTAATTTGGTACACCTATAATCTTTTTTTCAAAATTTTAAAATTGTGCAAATTAAATCGATTTTCTATCTTTTTCTGAATGTGCACTTTAGTACTGATGTTAAATTTTAATTTTGATTATTTTTAATTAAAAAAATAGATGCACATACCCACTCAATTAAGTTAGGTGCAACTCAATATCTTAAACTAATAATAATATGCAATCTAACATCTTAAACTTGAATATGTACTATTTTGTTAAAAATATATGGATGAAAAAGTTAACATAAAAGTTTATATGCATAGTTAAAAAACGTTATGGGTTTGATTTGTATGTTTTTAAAATTTTTAAGGTAAAATATATTCAGCAGCATAAAGCGCAATTTTTTCTATAATACTTAAAAAATGGGAACAGTTTCAATTTTATTATTTTGTGTTATGTCTCGTTTCAATTGCAATTATAATGAAAAGAAAACAATATAGTCGGAAAAAAACGATCGCTTTTCAGGGTCGATCGACAATACAAAGTGGTTCTGAACCTGCAGGTCAAATATTTATCCCCCAAGCTTATGCAATCTAAGTCCCACAGTGGTAGTGGAGATCTAGAAGTTAAAGCAACCAAACTAACGGGTAACGAAGGACAGTGACACGCAGATTGGGGTAGGTTGGTAAAAATTATCCAAGGCAAATAAATAAGTGGAATGCGCATCACATGGATTTGGTTTGCGATTGATTATGAATTTGTAAAGTTGATTCCTGATAATTTTGGTTTTGATGAAACTAATTTTATTTAAAATTGATTTATATTTAATATTTTCATTTAAAAAGTAATTTTGATGATGTTAATCGATATTTCTTTGAGTGAAAATTGATTTTGGATGCTAAGCTTCCGTATAATAAATAAAACCAGAAACCAAACAAAATATAAAACGACCAAAGTTCATTTTGAGCTTCTAAACCCCCGTTTATAAATTTGCAACACGGAACCATTCATGCAGTATTTAGAGCAAGACTTGGGCGTGGAAATAGCTGGGTTAAAGTAAGCCAAAGTGTATAGAACGTGGAAGAAAATCCTCACTCCTCAAATGATGTCTCTGTTTTAATCATTTATTAACATGTAAAAAATATATATTGTATATTTGATAATTTATTAATTTATTTTTATTCTTATTTTTATATGTGACAATAAATGATAAAAGAGACTGGAAATATAATATCATTTAGAGATTGAAGATTTTTATGCATAAAATAAAAAAATGACACCATTTGGAGACATAAAATTTCTGTTGCTCATTAAATATGTTAAAATAAAATAGATCGCTATAAATAAACTTAGACACAAGTTTCAATTTCAAGCAAGGCACGAGAGTCACCCCCATTCCATGATTCTAATCACATATATGCATTCCACTATCACTCATCAAACAAGCCACGAGTTCCTCCCATTCACATACATGCATTCCACTTTCACTCAAAAGTTATAATGCATTCTCAACTTATGCGCCGTGGATTTTGGTCAGTGACATGAGCGTCGCTTTCTTCTATTCGTATGTCGCTAAACCGCCGTAAACTGATTTTGAGTCCATCTATTTTCGGAAAATACTTGCAATTCTTATTGTGAAACCAGTATTACTATATGAATTAACGGAAAAGTTAAGAAACATATATACTGTCCAGTAATTATGTTCATCAACTTTATGAATTATGGGCAGTATGTGCTAAGTATTTGTTTATGCATATTTTGTCTGGAAACTAAACCGCTTGATAAAATATAGCTATATTTTTTGCTGTTTATTTTAGGGAAATTAAATCAGTTGGTTATTAGATTTGGAGAGGACAAAAAGTTGAACAGATGTATTTTTAATGGGCTAAATAATATATTATTACATGTTGACTTATAGTTTTAAAATATCATTTTATGATTTTTTTTATTTATATGATTATTAATTTGTTCATTTTCATCTAATAGATTATTTATTTATTTTAATATGAGTAGTGATAATTAGTGTGGACGAATTGAAAATTCGTTAATTTCGACCTAATCAATACCAAGTATACTTTATCAATATTCGTAAAAAAAAATATTACACTAAATAGCAGTGCTGTGATATATTATGTTACTAACTTATACGAGAATTGTGCGGGGTTGACAAGAGAGCCGAAATCTCGAAAAGTCAAAGAATCAAGGATTTTTTTCGTAGCTATCCTCGTTTGAGAGACAATTCTGTTTGAGCACTCAACATCTCATAGGAGGCACGACTTTTCCAACGTCGATTGTTCCATATCATGATTCGAACTCGAGGCTGGGCACTAATTAAAGGAAATTAAGCATATACCACTCCAACAGATTATGTATTGATGAGAATCAACGACTTAAAGTAATAATTTATAAGTATTTAATTTAAATATATTTATAATGTCAAAAAATTTATATTATCATTGAATCAATTTTATCTACATAAATAATTCTTAAAATAATGTGATGATAGTTATATTTATTTTGCTAATATAGCAAAATATATATATAAAAGTTTATATTATTTACATATTAAAATTAAACTCTTTATAACGAGTGGATATTAATTGAGACCCATATTTTCTTTTATAACAAAATGAAAATGTATATAAAAGCCAAAGTCACAACAAAGGAAAATGCGGTAAGTAAAAGAGTGGAACTTTTTCTTTTATTTTATTGGAACTGAGGAAAATGACTTTTGCAAACAGCTATTTTGCTGGATTACATTATACAGATTAGGGCTAGAAGACAGCTAATTAAGATGTCAGCCCAGAAATCACACTTGAAAAATGATAAAGACATTCACTAGCTAGCTACAACAAACACAGAGACAGACAATGACTATGGCACAGGACAGCCAGTCACTAGAACGAGAATATTTCAAATAACATGAAAACCAAAAGTCTTGGAAGTAACTTTATTTGGTCTTTATGAAGCTTTAATTTATTAATGGTTGAGTTGATACTTGATAGGCTGAGTTGGTGGCTTGTTATGCCCTCCTCCTCCAGGGCTAGGACCGGATTGGTCAATCTCTAATTTCCGAATGATATTCTTCTGCCTATTGCCTTCCACAATAGTTGAGCTCTTCGAAGCCAAGTTTGATGGCTTCAGAATGGCACTCTTTGGGTTTAGATCGGGTTCGCCATGCAGCACTACAGTGTTCAGTGGCCGTGACATCCCATGCCAGAAGAAGGAAAGTAAAATGAGAAAGAAGGCAAAGGATTGGAGTCTTCCAACCATGACTTGTAGATGTAGCTTCAGGTAGATGAATATGGTTATACACTGATGGTTGGAAGTATATTGTATTATGATTTTTCTTGGCTTATCGTGAAGATAGCAGCATGGTGCACTTCCTTTTATAGTGTTTTTGGAGGCAGTTGGATTGGACCTGTATAGACTACACTGTTCATTGATAACATAGCGTGGCCAATACCCATAGAGTAAGAGTCCGCCACGTACACATCCTCTTAATTTGCTAAGGCCATCATGCATCAACATATATGATATTGTGGTTCTTAGGCAAAGGGAAAGGTACCTAGCGAGGGAATGCAAAATATTTGTTCTGTTTCAAACTTGAAATTAAACAAGCATAGGGCCCAAGAAAACAGAAACTTTAACATTACCTCCAACTCCAACTTCTATACAAATTTTAATGAGTATATCAAGCAAACAAAATATGCATTATACACACAAATTTATCCGAGTCTTGCCAAAATTCTATAATATGGTATTGACCCTTATCACCCAATGGTTGAAATAGAGAGAAGTTACGGGATTAGCACATTTTATTCTTCAGAAACACGATAGGCAAATTCATGATCACAACCTCATCAACAACAGTTTGGTTAAATTTTTTATTTTTGGTAAACAAAAGTTTAGATAAATTTACTATCGCGCATATAGTTAGCTAAGCATTGGTCTAGTGTAGAATTTTGAGTGACTAAGTACATTCCAATGTTTGTGCAAATTAAAGTGGTACTGAAAATAAGGGAGTCCTTGCTTCTGCAATCTGAGTCCCGTGGTAGTGTAAATTTGGAAATTTGAAGCAAACACCATTAATTAGGACGACGGCGACATTCATATTAGAAGTACTAGAAGAATAAAAATTGTTCAAATGCAATTATACATGCAAGTTGAGTGGAATTAATCACATGGATGACCAAATTCATATGTTAGCCATCATTCACGAGGAAGGCTAATGCATTTTTAACTGTTGAGGCACTGTATACCTTTTCTAGTAACATGAACCAGACCATGATCTTTTCGCTGATCACACGATAAAAGCCACTAGTTTGGTTGATAAGCAAACTGCATGAATTACTTCTATTGTACGTAGCAAAGAGATTTTAATTATGCGTTGTATCTCTTTAATTTTAAGACTATATATATTGGTAAAGAGATAAATGTTCTTTTTTTTCTGGTAATTTAATTTCAGAAGTAAAAGGAAAAAGTTTTTTCCTGCCCAACTATAACAAATGTTTTTTCTGCTCAATTTATACACATTATCCGGTTAAGGGACTACACCATCATTTATATTACCTCATCCGTTCTTGAATAATTGTTCATGTCAAAAGTTTAGATAGTATTAATCATTAGTGAAGGAGGAGAAATAAATTAGAGTATTAAAATAAAACAACAACAATTTAATAACTATTTATAATTTATACTAACATTGATATTTTAATAATTATTTTCTTAATTTATGTGAGTATTTATAATTAGGTAATTATTTAAGGGTGAAGAGAGAAACATAAGTATAGGACTGGCATCTTTATGTCATTGGGACAAACTTAAAGAAATAATTGATAAAATATTAATGCTAGTAAAAGGTAGTAATAATTTATTAAATTGTACTTATTTCTTTCTATATACTTTAACTTTCTTTTTCACGTTTTACTAATAAATTAATAATATTTAATTGAAATATTATTAAAAAGAAATAATTAATATTACTTAGATTTTTAAAATGAATAATTATTTAAGGAAAGAGGAATATCCGGTAGAATTTTGGACAATTTTCCTCCGAAGTATTATTTTGAGGCCATTTATTTTCCCCCTTTATCCATTTTTTGTTATATATCGGACAAAATAAATTCTGATTATCAAACAGTTGTTTAATTTTGCTGATGAAGGGCAATAGTGGAGCACATTGCCTTCGAGAATATTCGTGTAACTTTTTGCTTTCCAACTATACCCCCGCTCAGGTGGAGCAGTGGAACCTACACAGTGGCCAATTCCTAAATCGTATCTCATACTTTGGAGCTTTGACTGAATATTGCAAGATGTATGACCCACTTGATCAATATTTCTTGGTTGGGGCTGAGTTACGACAACACGTACGCATGCAGATGAATTTAATTTCAAAGGGAAACGCATTATTTTCCTTTTGTACCTAGAATGAATTTGGTTGCTGGAAGGTAAGAGTAAGACAATTTGTTTTGTGCAGTACCTTTCATGGCTGCTATCACATTTTATTCTTTTTGTTTTGGGAGGGCTTGGTGTTACTTGTGAACTGGCAATGAGCATGGAATCTGTCGATGATCCTGAACAGGGCTTAGAATGTTATTCCATTTGTTAGTTAATCGAAAGAAATGTATTCAACTGTATATTTTTACTTTATGAATTTGAGTCCTCTAACTGAAAAAATTGGTAAAGTGTAAAAAATGGAGGTTAATCACCATTAAATGAATAACTTCTATTGAATATGGGTAGAGATGTTAAAAGAGGTTGACCCATCTTGCAAAAAATGAGGCTGGATGGGCTAACTCATTAAAATTAAATGAGCTTAAATAGCGTTTATTTGGGGATTGGTGTTAGGCCAAAAAATAAAAAATTACAAAAAAAATTTTAATAGTTTGATGATTTTGTTTTTAAAGTTTTTTAATTTTTTTTTAATTCTTGCATACTCAAATTTTCAAGGTCTACAATAACTATGCTCCAACTCATTAAATTTAATAATTTACACATTGTAAATTATAATTTATTATATACAATGTATGCATTTAGTCCTTTTTTTTATATGAGAAGCATGTTAAATTTGATTTGGATTTTGTCTAAAAAAAATGCTTGGCGTGTGGGGTCAGGCTTGCCAACCCACCTAAACCCGCAGTAAAAGGAAGTTAGGCGAGTTGAAAATTTTTTACAAGCTTAAAAGTTTAGTCCAACCAAATGACAATGGTGGTTTTGGCTGATCCAGGAAACCAAGTCCATTTTGACATCTTTAGGCATGGGTCTTACATCATTCAAAGGTGATTAACCTCTCATTTTTTTTCACTTAGATGGTGATAAAATGAATTTAATTTTGATATATTGATAGTATAAAATATTTATAAACTGTTATTTAATTAAAATTTTTCATTTACATACATAATTTTTCAAGTAATTGGCTAGGAAATCAGGATTATAATTAATTTGACAATATATAATTTTTTTTAATAAACAATATATGATTATTTGACTATATTAAAAAAAAACTTTTGTATTTTAAGTATATAGAAATTAAATCCAAATAAATAGTCAAACCTAGTATATAGTAGAAATGAAATTGATTTGATTAATGATTCAATTTTTTTTTTTTATCATCAGTATGTATATTATTATATATTAAGATAACCATTTAGTTCATCCATGATATGGATTTCGTTAAAAATCATTTAAACCATTTGAATGGAATTTATATGTTTAAAGGTCTTAATAATAGAATATAAATCATTAACCAAGTATTAAATCAGTTTAAGGCCAACATTTATCGGAAAAAATATAAGCTATAATTTAACCTATTATCATTTTGCTTGACGGTTATATTTATGAAAAACTCTTATAGATACAATTTCAACACACAAGTATATAATAAAAAAGTGAGTTTATATTAAAAAAATAATTTTTATGTACTGAAATTGTAAAATGGTGTTAGACTATCAATTAATTAAATTTCACCAAAATAATAAATCATGATAAAATAGTAAATAATTATTTATCATTTTATTAAAATTGTATTGATTGGGAATGTAAATTGGATAATTTTTTTTTTGGCGGGAAAGAAAACAAATTAAACACACCAGCACTAAAAATTAAACTCTCTAAAAAGTTAATCATAGAATCTACTTTCCTTATGAATGTGGTTAGATGTAATGTGTTAAAATCATGCATATACATAATTCTCTACTTATGTCGGGCCAGATGTGATTTCGAAGAAAGGAATCATAACACATAGCACTACGCCAGTGGTCGTTTTTTATGTGGGCAATTCAGCGTCGCATGTGTCCACTCCGGTCATGTTGTGCTTATCCTGGGAGCCGGCAAAGAATGGGCTAAATTACCTAATTTCCTCTTATCAAATACGTTTCTACAACTGATCACTATTGGAACAACCCAACCCATAAATTTGTTATACATTTTGATGTTGTCGACGACGAAGGAAATCCAAGATTTAAGATTTAGAATTCAGACAAAACAAAATGGCTCGACCACAAAAAAAAAGGACAAAATAAAATGCCCTGACATTATATAAAATTTAAACAAAATAAAAGAAACACGCAAATGCATGATTTTTTTTCCTTCAGCAATTGATTCAGAATCCCGAAAATTGTACTAATCTTTTCTTTAAATTGAAAAAAAAAAGTTAAAAACTTATCTAGTCTTGGTGCATAAGGGGAGAATGGATACAATTTTGAAAAAGTCTAGCAATATCCAAGCACAAACACTAACATAGACATCTGAATACAATACGATAAACAAATGGCATACAAAAGTTGAGAAATTATACGATATGGATATATAGCATATATAACACTCAAATTTTAAAGAAAATTACAAATTATTCAAAATATCATTTATATAAACTTCACTTATGTTTTATTTTCTTATAAATTTAAAAACTTATGTATTATTTCCTCATTAGAGTAAGAAAAACAAGTAAATTTTAAATTAAATATATATAAATATATATCATTGAAAGATCAAGTAACATCCGAAATGGATAGTATTCACCATGTAGACACAGTACCAAAATTGTGTTTTTCTTTGGGGAGTTGCAATAGAAGCTATAGCAGTGAATGTTACTGAACATGGATCCATGAATCAAAACGTCAACATCCTTACATTGATCCTTGAACGTGTACCGTCCCATGTCAACTTTGAACCATTTGGGACACGGGAGATCAATTCATGTATGTGTTGTCCCTCTTGCTGTGTTTCATGACCATCCAAGTCAACAGTCCTGCCGTCATGAACCTTGCCACGAATAAAGATACTTAGATCACCGTAAATTTAGACTTTGCCCTACTCAAATTGCAGCTTAAGTGAGACCACACCCCATCTAATAATAATAGATGAGATGTGCCAATGAGTTGGCATATGACACTACTTGATCCAAGTGATTATGAATTTCTTGTTATTGGATCAGGTGTTCTATCCTCAGTTATCTATCTCCTTCCCTATTTTCCTTTGGCTGTACTAAAAGCTCTTTAGAGCCAAAAAAAAAAAAAAGATGAGACGTGGATCAGCTGATTTGCATTCAGGGTTAACGCATCAACTTATATTTCCCTTGCAAACCACACTGTCTCGGCAGCAATTTTTGAATATGAAATGGATATTTTGGCCACCCGCATATTTTGTTTGAATTGTGAGACGTAGGCTATAAGCCCAGTCATCTTAGTCAATTGGGTCGTCGGCACCTGCCCATTACGAATGGGCCAAGAGAATACCGTCAAAACTCTTGATGTTGTGTGTCACGTTCGTTCTTTGCATCACGTGCTTTTGACCATTTTGGAATTTTCCTGTTTCTGTGTGGAATTTGCTCACCTAAACCCCGACATACTATGTTTCTATATGCCCCCCTTTTTAAATAATATAAAACCTATTTTTCGTCAGTTTTATATTAATGGAAAATATTATTTAAACACTATGTATAGGGTTTAAACCAATTTGTTGGGCAATCTATAAACCAATTTGTGCGCGTTAAAGAAATGCCACATTTTTTCTCCACCATGATCATCTCAATATCTTTGTTATAGCATTAATCAGAAAAGAAAATAATTTAGCAGGATAACAAATAAAATGTATACATAAAATCAAATATATATAGATTACAATGCAGCCCCCATTATGTATGACCTGACGTTCACTTAGTAACTAGTTTAGTAGCATTAATTACATGCATTGAGTACTATTAACTAGGTAACTAGTACTTCAGGATTATTGTCCAGTTTCATACGCTCTACAGTATCTCTTATTTCAGTAATATTTCTGACACTTTCTTACAAGTTAAAATGAGAAATAACATCTGTAGTATAATGCACAATGAAAGCAGAAGAATGAGGAGCCATGGAAACTATATTCTAATCCCTTTTAACTATGATGAATGGACGCTTTATGAGTTGACGTTGGTGATGTATTTGTGTCTTTCATCAGGACTAGCTAGGACCAGAGTGCTTAATTCCAAGAAATTGATGTCAATGGCCTCCTCCACCAGGGCTTGGACCAGAGTCCTTCTTCTCTCCAAAATTTGGAAGCTTGTTAAGCCTGTGGCCAATACCAGGGCTAGGACCACCAGACTTGGTTTTATGCCCAAGATTTTGCAGCTTTTGAAGCCTGTGCCCCTTACCAGGGCTTGGACCAGACTCCGTCATTTGAAGATTTTTGAGCCTGTGGCCAATACCAGGGCTTGGACCAGAGCTCTTCAATGTTCTGAAGACCCCATTTACCTCTCTAATGATACCATCTTTGCCTGATAAAGAGCTACTCAATGGCCGGGCTTCTGATACAGAAAGCAAAGAGGCAGACATAGAAGCAAGAAGAATAAGAGTGAGCAGGGTGACAGATTTGAGTTTTGTACCCATGTTTGAATGAAGGTCAAGGCTTATTAGGTGACTCTGTGAAGCGTATCTTCTTGGTTTTTTATTTGTATTGCTGAAGTGGCATCATGGGGGTCCTATTTATAGGGAAAGAAAGCCTGCTTTATGAGATCTATGAATGTGGGACTTAACTATTCAAAAGCGTGAGACTACACAAATAGTGAGGTGGCACGAGCTAGTTCAATTCATACCTCTGTCAAGGAAACCCACGAGGCAGGTTCTTGATTTGAAAAATGAGATTTTTTGAAAGTGATAGTACTAGTTAAGAAACACAGGTTTGGACGACTTAAAAATGACATATTGAACAGAAGTCAAATGTACTTGTAATTTATCATGCAGCCTGCTGCTAAGAAAGAAATTTCTGCCAGAGAAAAGAACTCAATTTCTATTTATATACAACAAATTATTTAATTTGACCAGCGAAGAATCAAGTATGGGAAAATTTTTTTTTTTCAAAGAAAAGTCATCACATGCCATTGAACCTAACTACTATAAGGCAATTCTTGGCCCTGAGCGATTAAACCGGCCAGTTGAACCAAGTTTGGACGTTAAGGGTAACAGATAAGTTTTACAATGTGAGTTTTAATCCATTAGCTATGATGTTTAGAGACATTCGGAGTCGGATTCCTTGAGGAAGTTAAATTCCTCAACAGTATGTAAGTAATGAATGGGGTGGCCTTAATTAAATGCATATATTTATCTTTATTATAGCAAAATTGTTATTTTAACACGACTCGATTACCCCATTGAGTTGCTGATTTAGAATCAAATTTATGGTTTTAAACCCGCCGTTGTGAGATGGAACTAATGACACTGACAGCCACAAAGTCGAGAAAAATGGGTGGCCACAAATTGGTTATATTCATTTAGTTCATGCAAGAAAGCAATTAACCCCATTGCACAAAGCCATCAGTCTCGGTGTTCTGTATACAAGTGATTCGTGAGTCGTGAAACATCACTGACTTTTAACGGTGTAAATTCCAACTGAAAATCGCTCCATATTTAGCTTCTAGCTAATATATAGTGTGTTTAGTTTCTGATTTGAAAGTTTCCAAATTATAGTTCGGATAAAAGTTTGTTTTTTGAAATCTGTGTCTAAATTACAGTTTTGGCTTCCAAACAGGAAGCCAAACACGTTTGTTTTATTGTTAATAGTCATTATTTTGTGGCTTCAAGGGATGGACATGCTATGATTTTTTTTTTTTCCTGCAAAATTGTGCTCTTTATTTTTGGTAAGTTAAAGGAATGTCTACTTTGGCATGCTTTGGAATTTTCCTATGAATAGAAGGGCGAACAACTTTAGCTGGTGACCCCATATGCAAAGGAGTCATATCCTTCAAATTTGGAGTTTGGCCATTAGAAAAACTTGCGTTTGCCTATTCTGAACACTCCAGCACATAGGCAATTAAGCATTAGTCCCAGCCAAGAGGACAAAGTCCATGTTTTGCGAATTTAATGGCTTTACAGCCAGCAGTGTACTTAATTTATACATAATTAATGATATTAAATTAGTAATTGACATTGTGAAGAAAAGATGAAGAAACTGTAGTAAAAAGAGTACAAAGTTTAAAGTAGAAACTTCAAACTTAGGAGTTGGCATTTAGTTCACATAATGAGCCACTTCTCAATATTCCACACATGGACTCAATTCAGAGAAAAGAGTAGCCAAAAAGGGAGGGATATAATTAAGTGAGATGGTGGATAGGTGTGAACTTAAATTCTTTTTTCTCCTGCACTTGGATGAAGTGTTCCAAGCGAATCATTGTCGATTGAATCTTTGGAGATTCAGACGGTGGAAGCATTTTCGTAATGAAGTACATTACATATCAACCCACCAATGTATGTGGCGACTTCTTGTTGTTGATGTACATTACACCTGGTACTTAGCATTCTAAGTCAAATTTCGGTATAATGAGAAGAAAAAGAGAAACACTCCAATCAAAACTGCTGAAAAAGAGCCACGCATTCTAAGACAAAATGTTAAGCAAATATTTGTTACCAGCACACGAGGAGAAAATCTAGACTTTTGAGAAAGCGTACAGGGAAAAATATGACAGTGGTCTTTAGGTCTCTGCCAAGCCAACGTCGGTTGCTTTCTTAAGTACCGAACAGTCTCTTTCACTAACTTTAAATTCGCAAAGTTTATCAATATATACTATTCGAGAAACAGCGTTTGGTAGGTAATTTGCAGCATTCACTGAACAAATTGTGGAATTTTGAATGTTTTACGAGTAGTTATTATAACTGTTCATAACTTTTTAAATAACGTTAAAAGTGGCCTATACATTATTTTAACAATGATGTATCTCAGGAAAAAAAAAAAAAAGCCTTGAAAAAGTATAATTTTTTTTAAGAATTGTGACACCTCTGCCTTATGTGCTTTATCATTAACTATTTAGTTCCTCCTTAATGTTCATAGAGTACATCTACACATGTTTGAGGTATAAATATTTCAATAAGGTGTAGAGCAATAAATTATGGAACTAACTCTGAATGAGATTTCAATGATTATTGGAACACTAAATGTAGCAAGTCTTATTTAATCTGAACTCCTATATAACCTCATTCTTTACAAAGGTATCTCAATCTGCAAGCCCTTGGCAAGTGAAAAAGAAGGTCGAGTTTCCAATGTGTGCTTGCGCTTAAGTCAATTGACAGTAAACAGGACTTAGAACTGCAAAGTGCAGACTTGCCTAACTCCATACCGACACTCATTACTTGATAAAATAGATTTGGTACAAAAGTGAAGGAAATCACAATGTATATGGTTGATTATCTTTCCAGGGGCTTTTAGCGTGGAGAGGGAAGTAAGTCTAAAGTCAAGTAACTGTTTCAAGTTGAACATTGATTAAAATATTTTCATACAATGATTCAATCCATTCTTTGCTAGTCAATGTCACGATTACCACTTATGCAAGCATCGAAAATCAGATTTCAGTTGTCTGTCACTGGAACCTAATTTTGAACTTGAGGAATTTTGTAGATACTTAATCAGGTAAATGGCCATTCCTTCTTAACTTCTCAAACCTTCCCAAATATTTTTCATGAAACTAAACGGAAGTATCACATCAACTTGAAAGATCCTGACTCTCGGGATTTATTATATCAGGTACGTACTATCTTGCTTATTTGCTTCATCCTTGAATAAAATAATTGCATACTTTCATTTTCAACAGTAGAACGGAAACTGAAATATTTTGTTGCAAGTGGATGAAATTGAAATTGAGAGAAAAGTCTGCAACTGATACTTCCACTCAAACAAATTAGAGAGGACCCAGAAAGAGATTAGGTGACAGTGAGTATGTTACAAAGGAAACTTGTGCCTACCTTTGTGTTCCAGTAAATAGGGTATAAGAACCAAGATCCCAAAAGAAATATAAAAGTTAAGCCAACTGTTGAATCATGCCAAAGTATAATTTGGAATGAATAAGCCTTGATTTATTGATGAATTATGTCAAGTCTTGATGAAAGTTTATCCAAAACAAGAGCAAAAACATAAATTAATAAACAGTAGATTCTGTCTCTTTAAATCTTAAACTTTAGAGGGATTAAACAATGAGACTTCAATGGAATATATAGAACACCAAGTATTTACACCTCTTCGTCGTCTGTTTTTCCCTTATTCAATTCTAACACTACCTAAGAGGGGCTTACTCAGGTGCAGTCGCTCAATCATGCAGTCTCTGCAATTGGAAAGATTTTGAAATGTTAGTTTAATCCTAAAAAGCCTAATAGCATCAATTTGGTTCTAGTGCAGAAAATACCTTTTGGCACTAACTACTAAGTAGATTTTTCGTACATTTTCACGAAAAATAGCATGAGGGGTGGTTTTGACAGTTTTTTCTTAACCTCTATCATATATATCTCACTCGTGATTTCCTCAAAACTATCTGTCTATCTTGTGATTAGTTTTAAGCCTTTTCGTATTGAGTTTGTGATATAGCTAATCGTATTGAACATTATCCTTCTAGTAAATAGTAGCTTTGGTACTATTTCGATGTCGAAACGTATCATCTAAAAATCAAATTCATGTGATAATCTTGCACTGCATTCATGTTCCAGTCATTTCGGAATCAAAATGAAGGTATATTCATGAAAACTATGCAAGAAGAATATTCAGGGAAATTCGGAAGCTGGTTAGCACCAAGTGAGATATAACTAAGAGATGTTAACGTGCGAGGTTCACCGTTCACGTAGTCTTTCAATTCTTGGGTGTCGTGCAGATTACGAAGGGTAGGAAAAAATATAAATCATATGTTTATATGTAACGTGAGGCAGAGGAAGTGCTGCCTCTGGTTTGAAAAACTTTACAAGTACTTGCATTGAAGCCAGGTTGTGCAACACAATCTCTTCTAGTTGGTTGAATTGATTTGCTCTATATATTGTCAACTAAATTCGAAATTGATGTTGATAACCATAGACAAATATGCTCACATTAAAGCCCTCTCATCTGTAGGCCTGCCTGGCCAAACTAAGCGAGAAATTGGAAAATTACACGTGCATGGTACGGGGTTAATCTCACAGTTTTGAGTTTCAATATCTCATTTTTCAAAGCATATATCATTTTCATTCTTTGGCATAACTTCACCGACTTGTTCTAGACCCGATGTCGCTTTCATGCTTTTTCTTTCTCCAATTAATTGCTTTCCTCCTAAAGTGCAAACTATCCCCCCTTCTCTAAGTTCAAACTATAAAATGGACTGTCATATGTTGCATGCATAGTATCAAGTATCAATTATCAAGCCCACATAAACCATTCTACCTTTTGATGATCCAAAATAAATTTGCAGTTAATATAGATAGGATGGATAGGAAAGTAAAGCTTTGCTATGTTAGTGCTCTTTTACTTTTATGGCTTCTTCTTCAGTTGCTTTCTGGAGTTGCAGCTCGGCCACTGGAGGCTAAGAAGTTAGCTATCTCTGTTGGGAGGATGGATTCAAACTCCACTGCAAGAACTTCTCTGTGGACAACGATGTACTCAGGGCCAAGCGCTGGTGGAAAAGGCCATAAATACAGTGCTAAGGATGCCCCAATTCTAAGAAAGCTCAAAGATAATGGTCCAAGCCCTGGCATTGGACACTGATTAACACCTGATCCTCAGCCATTTGGCTTCCACCTCTAGGAGAATCTACCATTATTGAACAATTACATGTAAGAA
This sequence comes from Dalbergia oliveri, assembly GCA_030441495.1. NCBI lineage: Eukaryota > Viridiplantae > Streptophyta > Magnoliopsida > Fabales > Fabaceae > Dalbergia > Dalbergia oliveri. The sequence continues at coordinate 34,211,729 of JAMLFY010000007.1, forward strand.
CAATATCGAGCAGTTCCCTTGGTGTTTCTGTAGATGATGTTCATATGCAAACTGAGAAAATGGATTAATGTTAATGGTCTTTCTTCAAATAAAAAACATTTAATTGTTACACGTTAGAATCAGAACAATGAGAATATCTAAGGAGCTAAGAAGCACGGATATATTCAACTTAATGGTGTGTCTATGTGTTTGACACGTGTTACACGACATCACACGACACGTGTTGGACACGCGTACGTACGAGTCCAATTAAAAAATAATTTTTTTGCTTTGACACGCACTAACACGTTTGGAGACTTCTCTAATTCACTATGGATATGGCTTGGACGCATGGCAGTTGGTCTATTTTTTTCAAATTTTTAATACCAACATGAGCCCAAAATCAACCCTAGTTATTTAGTTAGACCTTTGCTAGTGGGTTATTTTATTTTGAAAATTCTTCAGTTATCAAAAATAATAAAAGAAGAATTAATTATACAAAAAAAATTATATAAACACAACAATAAAAAACTCAGACAAAAAAAATATACAACAAAACAATATATATATATATATACACCGTGGCCACGTCCTATAATTTTTTAAGTTTGATGTTCTCCATCCATATCCGTGTTCGTGTCTGTCCGTGTCATTATCTCTGCTTCATAGCTAAGGAGTAACTGATGAAAGTTAACTGGATCATTAGAAAAACACGGCTAGGACAATGAACTACGCTATATCAGGCCAAAGGAATTAAATTCGGAATAATTGCCTGCTCATTCATTGGTTTTACATCACTTCAACTTGCTTGTGTTTACTTGGATATGTGAACTAGCTGTAGTATTGATACATGAACAAGCTTGTGTACTAGGTACAGAGACTGGACAAAGACTGTTCTGGCACTTAATATAAATACTATAAAATCACATTGGTGGAACACTTACAAACGCCTAGTGACATTTGAAACTAAAGACCTTAATTTTTAACCTCTTACAAAACACCCGTTTATCAGGCACCATTGAGGGCTGTGATTAATTTTAACCACTCACCGAGTCAGCGTTAGGAGTGATGAAGACCACAAGAGAGCCAATGTTTGCATATCAGGTAGGACTATGATTTAATTTCATACTTGAAAAATAGAAGAACTTTATCGTCTAAAAAAAAATATGCATAATTGTACCAGCCAGAGAATGCATTCACTAAATTCGCAAGGCATAATTTTTTTAGCCCCTAATTGTGTGTGAATGAATCTCTAGTTTTCCAATGAAAAGTTGTTTCCTCAGCAATTCTTGCTTGAGAAACTACTGCTTAGGCCAACGTTAATAATCCAGGTTACACATGGTGGAGCCGTTCTGTCCTCTTCAACTATAGAAAACATCAGGTAACAGATAACAAAAAGAAAAGGAGAAATGAAGAGATAAAGAATTATTCCTAGGTGATCTTGGTGTCACAACAGTAGCTATTACCATGCTTGAAAAACTAAAGGGTAAAGAAAGAACTAGAAACTACATGATGGGAGCTGCCTTTGAGGTGACCCTCTCTGCATTCCATTATATATTTTTCTGACCAATTAAGCATTTGTCTGGAAACAAATTTTTGGGTGCTGATTCATATCGGTAAGTCATGCCTAGCACGATAAACTACATCAGCCCGATAAATTAAAAGCAGGATATGAAGATGTATAGATACACACTGGAATATAACAAAACTGATGATGAAACTTAGCTTTCTGAAAATAAGTGAGAATCATCATCGCCAATTTTTATATATATATGAATAAAATTGTACTACCAGTTTCTGACGCAAGCTATTGACCATATTATGATGCCTTTGAGTTTGTTGTATGCTTATCAACATTTTAACAACTTCACGTTAATTAGTTGTTGCATTTTAAATAGGTTTCTTGACAATCAGGTTTTACTAGTCGTTCCTTAACGCTTAGTGTCTGTCTGATTTATTGTGCCAACCTCACTTTGCTTATCTGGTTTAGTTGGTTTTTTCTTCTTTTCTTCTTCTTTTTTTTTTCAAACAACTAGTAATAAAAAGAATAAGTTTAAAAAAATCATTGTATTTAACTTTAAGCCCGTGGCTTTCTTTTGGTCCCACATTTGCTCAACTTGAGGTTTAGTGTAGTAATAAAGCCGAGAGAGACAATCCAGTGATTCGTTGTGTTTGCAGCACTCATGAGTATTTATAAATGCAAGAATTTCTCTTACAATTGTCAATTGCCGTTAAATCTGTCTTAGTATCGTCAGAATACCAATATCCACAACTAGCACCTTACATAATTTATGAAAGAGACAGAAATTGCATTAGCCTTTGACTTTCGCTTACCTACTACCTTGGGTTGAAAAATATCTAGAGAAAACGCTAAATGAAAAAAACAAATATATCAGTTTTTTTTTCTTTAAATATAGGTGTCATCACTGTGCCTTCTTTAAGAAATTTACTGTCAATTTAGTTATTTGATTATAGAAAATCACATTAAAGTTGTCATTCTGTATATGGATGGCAAGCTTTAGAAGCTAAGTTGTCATTTTATAATTTTGAAGAACTAAATTAACATTAACTTAGCATAATTACAAGAGCAACATATGTGTCATTTTATTATTAGAAAACTGAAATAATGTTGGTTTTTTTAAAAATTGAAGTTGAACTGGTGTCAGCTTTTATGATTAGTAAACAGTTATGTTATTTGGATTCATCATATATGAGTTCACACATCATCCAATTAGATGAGATGTGAGTTTTACAGTTTCATATATAGAGTACAAATAATTTTTTTTTAGTAAACTAATGTTAAATTTTTTAAAAGAACTAAGATCATGTCTCTGTAGTTTTTCGCTATATCTATTATTACCCTTCATCTCAATAATATTTTAAATACAATATGTAAAGCATTAAAACCACTTTCTCTTTTTATGTTAACGCTAAACAAGTTTCTGTTGAAAGACACTCATCGACACCACCTACTTTGATGAGAATGATTGGTCATTAGTGCCCAGTCAACGAATTTAATTTGCTTTGATATATGTTGTTATTGGTAATTTATAACAGCTCATAACCTACCACCAAATTTTGGCCCTTTTTCAAAGTCATCATGCGGGTAAGAAAAATGTTATTTTAAAGAGTTAATGTCATTTTAATCCTTCATTTTTTACTATTAGTCATTTTAATTTAACTTTTAAAATAAGTAAAAATCCTCAACATTATAAAATGTAGTCATATTATCCTCAACCAACTCTTACTTAATATTCTATCAATTAAATGATGATGGATAATCTTAAGTATACTAACATACCATAAGTCATTGAAGGAAATCAAGTTAAATGACTTTTTAGTGTTTAAAATTATATAAAATGAGTCATTTAAATATTTATTATAAATCATAAAATGAATCATTTTGTGTAATTTTAGATACTAAAATAAGTTATTTTAAACTCTATTCTACTTCAATAATGACACATGGATTAAGAATATCATTTAATATTACAGATTATCATTTAATTGATAAATGTTAAACAAAAGTGGAATAAGGGACTAATTTAACTACATTTTATAATATCAAGGACTAATTTACTCATTTTAAAAGTTAAACTGAAATGACTCACATGTAAAAGTGTGGACTAAAATAAGCATTAACTCTATTTTAAATTTTTTATATTAAAAAGAAAGCAAGCCATCTCATATATTTTTTTAAAAAATAGGGATAAAGTTTTGATTTTTTCCCCTTGACTAGCACCAAAAGTGAGACAAAATAATAACATGTAAATTACTAATGTTTTATTTTGACTTATTAAAAACTCAATAAGCTAAATTCATGATGTCATGAGTCAAGTTTAAGCTAAATATTTGGTTTATTTGTTGATGGTGCCAATTTAAAGTTTTACTATATCTGACTCAATAATTCATAGGCTAATCAGATATGCATATTTGCATATATATATATATATATATATATATATATATATATAATCACATTTTATTATTGTGTTTTGGTACATATTATTATAATTGTGGTCGAGACTGTGTTATTATGATCAAATATATTAGTTTACTAAATTTTTTTAAAAAAAATCTTAATATATAATCATGATTTTGGCAAAAGCTATTCTTCTGAAACTTTTGCCCAATCGGGACGTCAGACTACCTATTCGTGTCATTAAGTTAGCGTATTCTTCTGGCCATCTATTTTGTAACTGACCATGCTTGTGGCCCATATTTAGTGATTTATTTATGGCCTATATTTTCAAACAGATAGCAGCTGACCTGCTGTGCATACGACATTTTATGTCTAATTGCATATCGACATCATAACCAAGTCCTTAATAAACGGAATCGATGATTTTTAACTCCCATCTAATGCTCAACATTTTTCTTGATCTCAATCTTATGTAGGCCCTGCGGACAGTAGTACAGCTTAATGATTAGCCGTTTGTGCTGAAGAGTTTGTATTTTCAGACATCCATGGAAGAATAAATAATAAATAATTGTATTTGTGGGTTTTTGTACATAAATAAATTAAAAAAATTATTATATACGAAACTATCACAATTTAAACTTTATGTACGCATATACATTTTTTATTTTACATTAGAAATCGTAACTTTGTTGATTTCATGACCAAAACCCAAAGGAAGCTGGACAATTAACGATTTCCAGTTTTTTCTCTCAAAGAAATTAAAGAGCCAAGTGATTCATTGGAATCGGACGGCTGGGTCCTTTACCTCAACATTTCGCCACGTGTCGCGCATGCGCCGACCGAAATTGCCGCAGCGTTGGATGCCCCACCAAACAACCCAGCTCCGATTTCCCAAAGCGTCTATATACGCATGCTGCAAGGGGTTGGCGATGGAGTGTTAATCGATTTTGGTCTGAGGAGTTGCATAGTAACAGTGGAGAGAGAAAAAAAAATTGTGTTTAGGAAGTGAGATAAAAATTAAAGATTAAAGAGATGGCGCAAATGATTTAAACCATTATGATAATTTTGGGCACATTACAGGAATCCTGCATATATAGGTAAATTTTTATTATTTTAGTATATATGTATATTTTACTTTGTCAAACTTTTTAATTACATGTAATAGGTATTTAATTTAGTAAATATGTATATTTTACTATATAAGCACGTTTTATGTTATGCTCAATTAGATTAGTTTGTTGTTATAGGAAGATTAGTTTAGCAGTTATTGTAGTTAGATCACACTATAGTGAGTAATATATTTTAATTAGATTTATGAATAAGGTTAGGAAGAAATATGGTTAGGAAGAAATATAATTAGTTCATAAAAGGGAGGGCAAGATATTAAATTTAAGGTTTACAAATACTATAATTTTAAAAAAAATTAATATAGTCATTATGTAGCCTTCTTATATTTAGCTTTAAAAATAAATATGATTAGTTCCTTTTTAAGCAAATGTTTTCATGTGGTTTTTTTTTTAAATAAAAAGATAACAATTATATTGACCATTGAGTTATTTGAAAATATGTAATACAAATATTAATGCATTTTTAGTTAGATTATACATTGCAATAAATGTTGTATGCAATGAATTTTACACATATAATTATACTATAAAATTATATGTTTTAATTAGATTTATGAACATGTTTAGGAAATAATATATTTTAATTATTTTAGTGGAATATTTTACCCAACTAAATATGTTGACGAGTAAAACCTACTTATTGGAAGTAAATTTTGTTAGATTAGAATATTTTTTCTTTTTAGCTTAGTTAATTGTTTTAGGGAGATTAGTGCATCTTAACTAGATTGATTAATATGTTTAGTAAATAACATATTTTAATTAGTTAGTGAAATATTGTAGTTAGGCAAAGATATTCAAAACTAAAACGTATTTATTGAAAACAATTTTTTTAGATTAGTAAATTTTTATTTATAATTAGATTAGTTAGTGCACCTTAGATATGTTTGGTAAATATTGCAGTTTGATTACACTATAAATATGTTTAGTACATTTAATATGACTATTTTTTTTATTCTATGCTTCAGCCTCGTGTGTTGCGTGGTAGACGAGACCACATGAAAAGGGTAGATCTCCGCATGAGGCCGTAGACAGGCCGGTTTTGGCATGCTGCACAAATAAAATTCTTTGAGTATGACAATACTCCCTGCCTGTATTTGTTGAGCGATGGCGTCCCGAGACTCACACCTTCCATTTGCCCTATGGAGAGTGCACTATAACACTTCAAGATGTTGCATTACAGCGGGGCTACGAGTGGATGGGGCTCCTGTGCCGCACAGGAGCATGGACAGATTCCTCGGGCAAAATATTTGGGAGATGTGCCACGAATTGCTTGGCATTGTACCACTGAGAATGAGCGCAAAAGAAATGGCAGGAGAGTGACATTGGCGTGGCTGAAGAACATCTTTGCACCTCTAGAAGAAAATGCTACTTAAATTCAGATCATGCAAGCAACCCGAGTTTACATGATGCGCTCTGATTGGTGGGATGTTGTTTGCAGACAAGTCAGTTGCTAGAGTTCACTTGAGATGGTTACCATTACTACGTGATTTTGAAGAATGTGGGAGGCTTAGTTGGGATCTGCGTGTTATCTACATTGTACCGTGGTTTGTGTCGTGCGGTTAACATCAGGAGGTGATCTTGCTGGGTGTCTTGTCTTGTACATCATGGATATGGTACAGAGTGCCATCACTCAGTCCCATGGTTGATCGCCTTAGTTTTAGGTTTCCACTGGCTAGGAGGTATATTACTACAGCAACATGAGTAATTTGATGTAAATAATGTTTATCATTACACCACAAATTATCAACTAATGTATATTTTTCAGGTGGATTGGATTTATTGCGCCACCTGATGCGCATGAGAGACGCATGCCAAGTCTTAGGGCACGAATTGATCAGCTTCATTATACGGATGTAAGTTGTTGAATATTATTTACCAGATTTAATATGTGTGGGGAAGGCTAATATATTTTTTTTGAACAGTTTGTCTGGACACGTATGATATCCCCAGACCAGCAAATCACACCAGCATGGGTTCATTCTAAGTCTGAAATTTGGGCATCACTTACATCATTAATCCGCTTCCCATGTGTTGAGTGGCATCACGTTGATCGCGTGCTTAGACAATTTGGGTCTGAGCAACCCATTCCATTCGATTCGCTGAACATTGATGCCCTTCATGCGAGGGATGCATGGGGCATGGAGTGTACTTGGTGGCCAATTATCATAGGACGTGGCATCAGTTATGGGATCAACGAAGACAACGGGTAGTCCCATATCATCGTGCTCCTGGTTCAGTCCAGCCTTCCGGAGTATTTTGATTGGTATAGTCGTGTTGCACGGAGGGTTTTATCAGGTGAGCAAGTGTTTCGCGACCCCGACATGTGCAGCTTATGCACCGCAGTGCCACCGTGCCCGTTGCAGCTATGCCTCCTCATGCTCCAGTTCGACGTCGTGAGGTCCGAATGCAATCAGGGACTCGCAGGAGGCGTATGCATGCTCAGGAGGATAGCCATGATGAGGATGATGAGGTAGATGATGCTGACTTGCATAGGTTCAAAGATGTCTGTTCTAGAGGTCACCTGGCCAGTTCTAGTGGGCATAGCATGGGTGCTCATACTAGCACGTTGCCCTCTAGCTTTCAGACAATGGGTGTATTTGGGCATGATTATGTTGCCGCTTCTAGCTCTCATGAATACTTGCCCAGTCAGTTCAGGTTTGAGCCCGCTGCTTGATCAGATGGACTTTGCTGCATGTTAGAGCTTTGGACCAGACCCCATTACCAGGTCCATATTCCACCTCTGCATAGGGATATCCAGGTGACTTGCCTGGGTTACAGCACTAGCCCGTGACTACTATGAGTCCCATGACCACAGGCTACGACCCGCCATCCTTTGATCTCTTGGGTGGGACTCCTGATGAGCATTTGGAGGCGAGGCTCAGAGGGGAGATGGGCATGGGGGAAATGAGCATGGGGGTGAGGACCTTGGGCCGCGGATTCGGCCCACCCGCGCCATACCGTGGCCATTTGATAGGAGCTTGCGCAACCAGGGAGATCACTAGTTTGACAACCAGGTTTCTGTTTACATGTATTTATAAATTTTCCATGCTTTATGCATATTTGATAATGTTAAGTCTAACTTGTGTATTTTGACAATATCTTTTGCAGGGCAATGGATCATGGATATTCTGATGTAATCAGTTTTATTTTGGTACTCATATAGTACCTGTTGATGTATTTTGCTATATGTATCGGATAATGATCGATGAATTAGAGTAATTGTTAAATTGATCTTTGCAATATGTTTTCCATGCCTTAAAATGTTTATTTGCATATTTCCTGCACATGAACAAACTGTGTTTTAGCTATTTGCCTCAAAGTGATCAAATCTTGTTTTGTATGGGCATATGAATAGCATGATAATCAATTACAACAATTCTACAAAACATAACATTTTAACCCATCAAACATCCTGCAATATAAAAAACTAAGCAATACATCAAAATAAATATTACATAATACACCAAATATCCTGATACATGAACTTTTACAACTTCAAAATAAAAAGCACACCATTCACTTTCACAACTTCTAATTACCTGCTGCCCATTCGAGGAGGTAGCTACTAAGGTGGGGCATTGTCGCCTAGTGTGACCCTCCTGCCCATAGTCCACATCTCTTACCATGTCCGATTCGACTTCATCCATCTCATTTCAAATTCTAGTTGACATGGTCGGCCATTTTTGGCTCGTCTAAGCTCAGGATTTGGTCGTATTAGAGGTCCATACCATGGTGGCCAATATGCTTCGTTCGCAACCCGTGCAAACTCCATTCTGGAGACTTCTAAAACAGTATTCATGCGGTAGACATTATCAACATAAGTACCCCATTCAACTCGTGCTTCAGGATGTGCACAGCAGCAAGTACATGACGACAAGGATAATGTAATGCCTGAAATTCTCCGCAATCACAATATCGAGCCCCAAGTCTAACTCTGTAAGTTCTTTGGCTCCAATTCCCGCAGGTTGTGTCTCCTCTACAACAAATGACTCATTAGATCGTGAAAAATTAGTAACAAACATGGTCCCCAAATTTTGACTATTCCTATGAAATGCTCGCATCAAGGCTTCAGAGAACTCTGACCTCCGCTAGTTGGGCCTCTGCCTTCCCGTTTCACAAATAATGCAGGAAGGCGGAGTAAGTGGCCTTCACCAATGCAGTTATTGGAAGATTACGAACACTTTTCAAGACATCATTTATACACTCAGACATATTAGTGGTCATATGACCATATCTGCGCCCTTCATCTTGGTGCTGCGTCCACTTCCCTAAAGGAATTCTGTCACCCATGCACCCATATCTGGTCCTCACCCCGCACCAGCTCAAAATAATAGAAAAACTCACTTTGAGTCTTTGAATATGCGTTAATCAGAGCTCGCTTCGCATCTTTACTCTTGAATGCTCGAGCAAAGTTGGATGCAATGTGGCGAATGCAATAAGCATGATAAGCATTTGGAGGATGCCATCCACTACCTTCTGCATCTAAAGCGCTTTGATGGCAGCATGCCTGCGAGAAATGATTAATATGCCCTCCTGTGATGTCACGTGGCGTCGAAGATTTGTTAGGAAAAAAGACCAAGCCTCTCGTCTCCCTTCGACCACAGCAAATGCAATTGGGAAAATATTTGAGTTCCCATCCTGTGCAATTGCCATTAGTAGTTTCCCACCATACTTGCCGTACAAATGCGTTCCATCGATAGTCACGAAAGGCTTGCAATGTTTAAACCCCTCTATACATGGTGGGAATGTCCAAAATAGACGGTGAAACATGACACCCTCTCAACCAAATCACCAACATAATAAGGCAGAGTGGAAATTTCAATGACTGTACCTGGCATAAATGACGCAAGGCCAGGAGCCATTTTGGAAGCTCAGGTATGAGTCCTCCCAATCACCGTAAATCGGGCAATGGCCTTTTGTTTTGCAAGCCATGCTTTCCTGACGAAACCTGGAATTCATACTTTGAATAAACGAGGCTTGCAATGTCCGATCGGAACAGTTGGATCAGCTTCAACTATAGAGTGAATGCTAGCAGTGATGACGTGAATATCAAGCTGTGAGTGCCTTTGTGAAATTCCCGGACAAACAAGTATGTTCCCCGTTGTACTTCTTGATCTCCCACATCCTTTCTTCCGTCGATATATAACGCGAATGCTCCAATTACACCCTCTCCCAAAGTGCTTGCATTGCCCCTGATATTTCACATGATCTGACTGACATACCTTGTACTCAGCTTCCCTTCGGATGCTATAGTTTTTTACCGCAAGTAGTACGAATTCTTTATTTGGGAATTGTTGGCCTTCATGCAACTGATTCACTCCATGTAATCACATTGGGTTGCTATCATTCAACTGATTCACTTCCATTGCTTCAAAATTTAAACTTGAATAGTGACCGACTCGTTGACTTTCAGAGCGTGCTTGAGTTTGGGCTGTTGATGATTGGCCCTGGGCTAGGCGCCCTTCTCGTCCATCTCATCTTCGAACAACTCTGTAAAGTTTAAATATATTTAATAATTCATACAAAGTTTTGAGATATTCATTTTTTATAGTGTATGAGATATTAATATACTTAAATAAAATGACAAAGCAACATTACATAATTTATTTTTTAACTTAATTTTATTCTTGGTCATATTTACAAAAAATTAAAATAAAAAGAACAAAAATATTATTATGGTTAAAAAATTTATCTGAAGTTAAAGTAAAATACTTAATCAAATTGAAAGGCTATTATTAACATTAAAAGAATCAACTTATTATATACTTTAATTTTTATATTTAAGCAATATGTTTCATAAGAAAATTAAATAAACACTATTTTCATAATTACATAAGTAAAATATTTCAATAAAGTATTATTAATAAAAGGTATGTGCATATTAAAAAATAATATAACTGATCAAGTAGTTTATAAAATGAGGAACATGAGTATTTTTAACAGTTACATAAAACATCATTAGCCAAAATTAAATAGTCACTCCCACAATTAAATAATATAAAAATAAGATATGATGGCATGTTTAAATTTATTGGATCAAACCTACAATTCAAATTATAAACTAAAATATAAAATATTACAAATATTAAAGTGTGATAAAAGGAGTTTGAGTTATTACCTTCATTTGGGTCCTCTTCAGAATCCTCCTCATTAGAAATATCTTCATAACTCAATTTGGTCCATTTGGGCCAAATCACTGCCAACATTCATTTCGGGTCCAATTTGGCCACCTGCCAAGTGGTACTCATTTTCAGGCATTAAATTTTCATTCTGGATTGGATTTGACATTGCTAATGTTGGAGAACGCTGGGTTAATGACCCTTCAACAAGTGCAGGATCAGGAGCAGATCCTCCAGAGCTTAAGTTCAACTCTCCTAAAGCTACAAATACCTCCATAACACTAAGACTGGAAATCGAGCATGACAATCAAACATCATCCCGATATCATCGTCAGTTGAATCAAGCAACTTGTGAAGCGTAACGTACCTTGCCCTACCATCAATGGTAGTCGATACAACATCTGGATTATATGCCTATTCTGTTGCTGTAACTTGTGAAGGATTTTCTCATGAAGCTCAGAAATAGCCATAGATGAACAAACACGCACAAGCACTGGATTTGGACAACAGAACATTACCCCATCTTGTGTATTTTGCACTATTTCGCAATTATAGTGCACAAGAATATAACCTCTTGTTGTCATTTCTCTCAAACAAAAAAACTCGCAATTATAGTGCTCAAATATAACGTTTTGAGACACAAAGAAGCTAGATGTTGGAAGAGTTTATAGACGGGAGGAATTTGAGACGCAGAGAAGCTAAATGTTGGAGGAGTTTGTATAGATGGGGAAGAATAAGAGCGGAGATGCGAGGTGGGTTCAATGACAAAGAAATCGGTTGGCTTGGGTGATTTTGTTCTTGTGTCAGAAATTTAGTACTTGACCGATTTTTGACACAAACACAAGAAATCACCCAAGAGCCAACCGATTTCTTTGTGTTTTAAATGAGGAGAAATCGGTTGAGAGCCAACCTATTTCTTTGTGTTTCAAATGTTAGAAATCACATAACACTTAACCGATTTCTCTAACAAACATAAAATAGTGTAGATGCGTAAATAAAGTTCAAAATGAGTGAGTTTCGTATATAATGATTTTTTTTATTTTATTTACGAAAAAAGCCATATTTGTGTTCACAATTCACAAATATAATAATGTCAGGAGTGGTGGAATTTTTTACCCAAAAAGAAGTGGTGGAAAATTTTTGACAAAATGACCAACCAGGAGGATGTTCTGACAATTAAGCAAGCTTGCCAGGTTCGCAGCTGGCCCTAGGCTTATTAGGCAAGCATGTCTTTGTGAGAAATCATAGTACTCTTCGTAATTGTCCACCACTCCTTTGTTCTGGGAGTGGCCTTCTACTCTTGGATACAAGGACAAATGATCAAAATGTTAGTACAGTGACTAGTGAGGGATAGATTCAATTAAATGGAAAGATAATACGTTAATAACAGGAATATGAAAAGTATGCTTTGTGATGTGGATCCCAATATAGATGGGAAAAACGTCATGATTGCAGTAGGATTATTATTATTATTGTGGTTTCTATGCTATTATTGTCTAAGGAACATTAATCCTTTTGAGGCGTGAAGCTCTCTTTATCATAAGATCCTTTTTATATATTTTTCCATTCTATATTAATAATTACTCTTGAAAAATCATGTAATTTTAATACATTGAAAAGTTAATATATTTGTCTAAATATTAAAATTGCACGATTTTCCAAATAATGACTATTAATATAGAATGAGGGAGTATAATATTTTAAATCAAATCTCTAACTACATGTTTAAAAATCTAACTAGCTACCAAATATGGTCTCTGTGGTTTGGGTAAATATTTCTAACTAGCAAGTGTTTTTTTTCCTAGTATCTGGCCGAACATAGTAACTAATCATTTTGTATGCATTAAATTTTTCTAATTTCATCTTTATTCGTATAAAAATATTCTCTCACGTTTATAGATATCAACTTGTAATACCCGATGTACGCGTGTCAGGAGATAAGTTCTGGATGATCTTAGGGTTTGTCCTAAAATCTTCTAAGTTGGACCCTACACCTTATTGGAGGGCTATATGTTATAGTCATATTCTTGGGATCAAAAGTCCCTAATTGTTCCTGAGAGAAAATGAGTTGAAGAGTGATTTTTAATGGAACCTATAAATGTTTTGTTTTTAGGTCACAAGTTTAGAAAATCTCTAGAATTTTTGATTTGAACTAAAACCCAAAATTTGGATTTTGAATGGTTAGGGTTTTGATTTTTTTGATATTTTAATTGAATCCAAATGGGGTATTTCCTTATTTACATTTATGTTTTAAAGTTTTAAAAGTAAGAAATGTAAATAAGTGAGATGATCTAGAAGCGTCATAGGAATTGCAGCTTAGTTTTTGCTGTCATCGCTATAACGGTCACCAGAGAGCGTTTTGAGAGTAGGCGCGCATGCGGGTTGCCAGCGCCCAGGGACCGCCAGCTGGTCCCAGAGTGTGAACAGTGCCAAAACGACGCCGTTTCATTTTTAGCCCCTTTTTAAACCCAAATGGATCCCTTCCCCTATTTGAAGCTGAACCCGAATCCTTCACTCTTTTCTCCCCTTTTTCCTTCTTCTTCTTCCAATTCAAGATCAATCCATCATCCCCAAGCTTCAAGGTGAGTAAATGTTGATAGATTATGTCTTCATTCTCTCCGTTCTTTCATAATCTTGAGTTTAGATTTGTTATTTCTCTCATTATTGTCAAGGGGTGCTCTCCCAATGTTGTTAGAGTTAGATTAGTGCTCTCTAGAGGTTATTAAAGTTTAATCTAGAGTTATGGTTGCTCTATGGCAGTTGTTGGTGCCATTCCAAGCTCTCCACGTCAAGTTGGTGGTGCCCACATACTCTTGGTTTCAAACGGTGAGTGGGTTTGACCCCATAGCCTTAGTTTCACCATTATAAAAATGTTTCTTGCATGATTATTGTTGAATATGAAATTAGAGATAAAGATATGTATAGAGATATGACACAAATGTGATTTAACATGAAAATGTATTTTGGAAAAATCATGGGACCATAATTGATGGATTGCACTTTATGAAAAATATTTTATGTGCACCTCTAATAAAATTATTGTAAGAATATATGATTTAACAAGTTGTCATTTCATTGAATATATTTCAAGAGTTTATGATATCTTCATGATTCAAGAATTTAGATTTCAAATTATGATTACAGAGTATTAGTTAAGTCATTTTGGCAAGAAAGTTGAATAGAAATGTTATTATAATATTAGAGATTTTATGATTTTGAACCTTTCCATTTCAAAGTATGATATTAGAGTTAATAAATTATGAAAGATGTTAGCTTGAGAGATGAGATTTTAGAAATTCAGTTTTATGATACTTAGAAGTATTCAGGATGATCCATAGTAGCAATACATATCTGGACTTGAAATCGGAATGCCTACAAGCAGGTGATCCTTTGGACATGATTTCATAGTCACAATTATGCTAAAGTCAGATTGTTAGAGTTATATGAGTCTAGGTTTTCAGAGTTCAAACGTTTTAGATTTGAATGATTGTATGTTTATTAGAGACCTTATGATTCCAGGAATAGAGTAACTATATGATAGAGTTTTAAATTCAGAAAAGAGCCTAGAGCAAAGTTTTAGAGAAATGATTAATTTATTATCTAGAGACTAGACGTAGCTAAAGAGAAACAGACTAACGCTGGAAAACAATCGTTAACCTTGGTACCAAGTTGTCCCTATGGGCAATCTCCTAGAGCAGAAAACATATGTTCTTCCTGTCCGTGTCTGAGGGAAGTAATGTGTTCTTCCCTATGCCCGTGTTGGGGAAAGTAACAAAGCCTTGAGGGTGGAGCCCGTGTTTGACACTATAGAGGATTGGTTATGTTATGGTTGATATACATAACTGGATACATCATGATATAATTAGTAACAGATATCCATATTTATCTATTAGAGTACCGTTAATTATGTTTTCAGATTATGTTTTGAGAGAATATTTGATTTAATAGCCATTATGTGTATGAAAAATGATTTCCCATTGAAGTGAAAATCTAGAGATGTTTTTCTATGAACTTATAAATAGAGATATCTTTCTATATAGATATGCACATAAATATCAAATGATTTATATTGCTGCATGTATATTGCTTTATAATATATATTCTTGGTTGTCCCATGTGGGTGATGGGTGAGAGCTCACTCATTAAGTCCGTTGACTCACCCTCTCCTTTCCTCCTCATAATTAGGTACAAACGTTGTTTAGCCTCCAATTTGGCTATCAGTTATTTTAGTGGTGAGTCTTACTTTAGAGTAAGTCTTAGTTTAGAGTTTTGTCAGTAATGTTTCAGGAGATGTGTATATTGAGCCATGCATAGATTTAGATTATGTATTTAATTCAGCATTTGAATAACCATGTATATGTTTTCAGTTTATAAATATAAATTGAAATTGTAGAGTTTGATTTAAAGATACGTGTAAGCTAGAGATGAAATTATGATTTATTCATAAGTTAAGTTGATTTTCAGAGTATGATTAATATGTTATCATAGCTTCATGTATTAAGTATTTCAGGTATACAATTTTAGAAATAAAAGTATATTATTTTATGCATATAAGGGAGGTCACAAGGCTTATATTGAACGAGATTCACGCGCCCACGTTCCCTGTGGTCGTGACACAACTTAGTAAAGATTAGATCTTCTTTTAATAGAATATCTCTACTTGATAAGGAAAGAATAGAGAAATTCTTATATGCTTATGAAGTACATTTAGTACGTGCTCCAAAAGTATACATAGCCACTCATTTTATATTTTTTAATATAACTTTTAAGAGAATAATTTTAATGCACTTATATTACAAAAGAGTTTTACACGTCATTCAATCAAATCTCTCATTTTGTATTACTTTTTAAGTATTAGAGATGAAGAGTAATTATATTTGTAATGTGACATTACATAATTAAATAAATATATATATATATATATATATATATATATATATATAATATTTTTACACTCAATGTATTTCAATTAAATCAAACTTTTAAATATTAAAAGTTAAAATGAGTGATTGTATTCTATCAAAAAAAAAATCGAGTGATTTTATACATTTATGGAGCCAGGATTAACGTGCTTCAAGAATAAATAAGAATTTCTTGAAAGACTAACTTCTTAAAATTAGTTTGCTTCTATAAGAAAATCTCTCACAGTGTTGTATTCATACTATTAAGATATTTGTATCCCTTCCACTCAAATTAACATCTTATTCATAATTGTAAAACTTTTGTATTCAATCAATATCTTGTACACATAATAGAACACATTTTTAACCCACAGGCTGAGTTTGATTAAAGGGTAAAAGTGATGGTAAAAATTCTATGATGAGTTATATATATAAAATTACACATATAACTGATTCATCAAATTTTTACTCATTATTTTTGCTCTCCAACTAGACACACCCTTAAATACTAAAATGTTTTTCATAAAAGTTATAATAGTTATATTTAAATACCTCATCCAATAATAAATAAGAATATATCAATATAATGTTCTATAAATTATGTGTACAATTAGCATTTTTATTAGAATATTATCTCTCCATCTTCTTTATCCTTCATCCGCACATTATATTTAAGACATCAATAAAATGGTTCACGAGATTGATTTCTACTTGTTGACCACAATTTGGGGTTAATTTTTAGGTTGTATCATCGGTCATTTATAAGTACGTTTTTCAACATTTATAGAATTTAGAAATATATCTGAACTAATTTAAGATGAAACTTTTCCTAAACTTTTATTTATAAAATATTAATTTCAAAATAATTTTATTTTTGGTGTAAAGATTTATTAAAAATAATTTTAAAAGTGAATAAAACTAGACATGGGACAATATTTAAATCTTGAAGCTACCACATTAATTTGGCTTTTTAACCAAAAAAAAATGCTTATTTACGAATTTGCGTTCTAATATTATTTATCAATATACACTAATTTTTGAATTAATATAAAACGGCTAACAGGTGGACGTTTTGTTATATATAAATCGTTTAGCTGTCAAACAATTTACTGATGACATGTTTTACTGGTAATTGCTAAATCATTAACTGTCAACGATTTGCTGATGACACGTTTTACTATGCAATGATTTATCCTCACACATGGACCAAGGTGACAGTCATAATCGACTAGTCTGCCGATTTATGTCTAACGTTTTATGTTGCACGCAGAAAAAGTAAACTACACCAAAATGAACTTACAAACTAAACTAAATATACATAAGTGATTTTCTTTTTAGTGAAAAAAAGTGATTCCTAGCAAAAAAAAGTCTAGACAAATGCACCTTATATTAAATTTTTTCATCACCAAACAATTTTAAAAGAATTAATTATTATTTTATGTAATTTCATTATTAATTTTATTATTTCATCGATTTTTAAATACTTAAAATATTTAAGTAAATAAAAGATAATTTTCCCTTTGAAATTGAATGTTATTAATTTTACTGATATCTCCTTAAACAATACTTTTTTTCAAGAAAAAAAAACTATACACTTGTGGTTTGTTTGGATATGAAGAGAAAAATAAAGGAACAAAATAAAGAGAAAAGAAAATGAAGAGAATAGTAATTTTTCTCTCCTATTGTTTAGATGAAGAAGAAAAAATTATAAAATAAGAGAAAAGAAAAGTAAAAGTGTGTAAAATGATGCATATATCCTTGTATAATAATATTTATTTTATTTTTATTTAGCTTTTTTTTATAAATTAATTTAATAAATAATATAATAATATAAATTAATCAATTATTTAAGATGTAAATACGATTTTATATAAAAACTGAATTTATAAATTATTAATAGTATTGCTCAATTATATTACTGAATTCTTATAAACTTTATTTATCCATAAACAAAATATAAATAAAATCACAAAAACAAACAGAATTAGTCAAGTATCAACAAACCTAAATTAAACTAAACTTACAAACTTAAAATAAACATTAATACATATCAATAAATTAACTAAATATTACTAATCTTGTATCAATGTCAAACATTTAAATAAATGTCATCCATAAACTAAGCAAATTTAAATTAAAAAATACAGAATATAAACAATACTTGCACACTACACAATATAAACTAAGAAAATTTCAACATGCATAATATAAACTAAATTAATTTTATAGACTATAAATTAAATATACTAAACTACATAAACAAAAAAAATTCATTAAACTGTTTCAAATACTTAGTTCTTACAACTACACAAACTAAAATTCATTAAACGTTTTAAGTTCTTATTTCACTAAAAAGAAAATCACTTATGTATATTTAATTTAGTTTGTAAGTTTAGTTTGGTGTAGTTTACTTTTTTTCTTCTGACCATAAAACATTTAGCTAGTTAACGTTTCACAAAATATATCACGACTTACTTGGACACGTGATCGCACGTGAGAAATCTCATTCTTACGTAAGCCTCATGACCTGTATCATCTTCATATGCACATAAAAAGATCCAAGACATAGTTTTATCCTTTTCTATATGTCAATCACCTTCTGGGCATTTTAATTAAAAAAAAACTCATATAGTCCATTGCAAAACATAAGGGTATATTATCACAAAATGTAAAAGTCCTTTATATACAAAGTGTCTACGAAAAGTAAAAGTCTTATACAGTCCAAAATAACATTATAATATATATGACTATGTACAAGACAACATGCTCTAAAATTCTCAAAATCCTGCCATCGCATTTAGCACGTCTAAAGCAAAATACTAGACACCTCACCTAATGGGCTCGAACAATTATCTAACGCCTGGAGGAAGATGGCGTAAGAGTGCAGGCGCCATATCTATAAATAGAGAAAAAGGAAAAGGGGTGAGTTTTGCTATCAAAATCCTTAGTGAGTCATCACCTGGAACCCCTCCCATGGGAAGTAAAAGGCATGTAGAAAATCACAATAATATAAATAACGTTAACCAGTTAATGTGATAATGAGAATATAAGCATGTGCAGGAGTATTAAAAATACTTATCTTATAAAACATCCAACAGTTCCTCAATAGAGAAACAGGAATCTTTATATAATAACTTCTGGTTAATCTAGCGTTACGTCTCGCCATCCCTAGTGTACTAGTTCATTCTCCATTCACAATCCTCTCAGTTACATCTGCGTTATTATCGTCATCCCAGGATATAGTCAATTCTCTCCACAATTTCGGTTACATCTGCGGTATTACGTCCCTAGTGTGATGATAATGGGTACCTAACTAGGTCCCTTCTTTGAATGCTCTGGCCTCTACTGGTACCAAGGTTAGCGGATTACCTACTAACACACAACCTATTTCTCTATAGCTATTGCAACTCAAGTAGAAGTCTTACTCTTTTCTCTATCATTCATAAAGTCTTTTATCCTAGGGTTCAAATCTTTATATAATAGTATGCAGGACTAGAGTCATATGATCAACATAATAGCTCTAAACGTTCAAAATCACAGTTAGACCTTTATAATTTCAATCCAATAACAATGGTCCTATGGTTTTGTCAAAACATGCCCATATTCTTAATTCAAAGGTTCAAAACATAACAACAACTGAAATTCTCAAATCTTTTGCAGGAATCTTTACAAATCATGCATAAAATCACTTTTTTAATGAAAATAGGTATAATGACCAACATAGAGATTACATGGGAACCCACTCACCTGGATGCCAAGAACAAGAATAGTAGCACCAAGTTCTGGAAGCAGGATTGACACTTGTATCTATCATTGAAGCAACAAACTTTTAGATTAACCTCTAAACACTCAAATCTAACTTCAATCATGCTAAAAGAACAGGATGACACCTCTATGGTGATCATCCTCTTAAATCCCCAAGAACAAAAAGAAATTGAAGGGAAAAGTAGTAAAATTAGAAGAACAACACACTTTAAAGTCTTAGGAGTGAAAGATTTAAGTTAGAATTAGAATTAATGGAAGAAAATGGAGTTTGTGAGTGAATTAGGTGGAGAGCGGAGTTTTGCGTCTGGGGGTGAATGGGTTATGTTTTGAGTGTTTGAAGGTCTAATCAAATGGGGTATTTATTTTCTTCTGTTAAGTTGTAAGAGAGTGTGTTAATTTATACCTTTACTGCTACTGTTCCTTTACTGTGCTACTGGTGACTACACTTATTTATTTTACTTCTATTAACTTTAAAACATAAATGTAAATAATACCTCCATTTAGATTCAAATAAAATATCAAAAAAATTAAAATCCCAACAAATAAAAATCTAATTTTTGGCTTTTAGTTTAAATTCAGAAATTTTGACGATTTTATAAACTTTTGAGCTAAAAACGAAAGGTTTAAGGATTTCATAAAATTCATTAAAAATCACTTTTTAACTTGTTCCACTCTAGGGAACAATTACAATTCCGAGACTTTTGATCCAAGAAAATGATTATACTATATAGCCCTCCAAGGGCGTGTAGGAGACATAGTGAAATTTATGACCCGAATCAAGACAAGAGTAATTGGCACCCTTCCTAATTTAAAATTTTTTTTTGGCCCCATTTATTTAAATTAGGGTGTTGCAAAATATAAATCAGCTGAGCGCTAGCCAATATAACAATGTTGTCTTGGTCCACGTGTGAGAACAAATCATTGCATAGGAAAACGTGTTATCAGGAAAAGCATTTGAAACTAAGTGATTTAGCAATTGCATAGGTCGTGTTATTAGGAATCTTTTACAGCTAAATGATTTATATGTAGCAAAACGTGCACCTGCCGTTTTATATTAATTCAAAAACTAGTGTATATTGATAAATAATATCAGAACATTTAAATAAGCATTTTTTCTATTTTCTTTTTGGTAAAAAAGCCCATTAATTTATGGGAAATGATATTTAAATATTGAAAATAGCACTACCCTTTATTATTCTCAGATATAGAAATATCTTTAGACATCCACTTTATTATTCTTGAATATGATCATAATTTCCATTTATCCTAGTTTTCCATTACATACAAAAGTGATAAAGTTGATATCAAATTGAGACACCCATGTTTTTCAAATAGCACTACTTTTAATATATTTTCTTTCCATTTTTTTTATCAATAAGTTGTCCATTTCCATAACTGCATAATAATATTTTTATGGTAGACTATTTCGTAAGTAACTTTTCCTTTTACTAAAAAATTATACTTCACGTCAAATCAAACACCTACCCAAAATTTTACCAAAAAAGAAAAAAAGGAAAAAGAACGACTGAAATCGCTAATTGCTAATAAGTTCAAATTTTTGCCCAAATTAACAAAGACGAAATAGAAAGGAAGTCCAAGCAGCCTTGGGCCACTGGTAACATATCCAATGCAAATTGAGAACTGACGCATGCATGATGCAATGGAGCTACCCATCTTCCGCAGACCTGTAATTTGCAAACTGATATTCATTTATTTTCAGTTACGTTGTAAATTGATATTTAACTGAATTTCACCCGGAAGATTTCTTTCCCTTTTTTATTTCCCACAAAATTCAAAACATCTGTCGCACCAAAATAAATATAAACACTTGCATCGTATAGTTGTAACCCAAAAAAAAAACCTATAATACAAAATTAATTTAAAGATATTTATACTCTTCATTAATTATTGATTATTTTTAATAAATATATTATTAATTCAAATATATTTTCGAGCATTTGTTTTTGGGGTAAATTTTAATTGCTTTAGATATAATGCCTCTTTGGACAAACAACAGCTTATTTAATTGTAATTTCTTAAAGAGCTTTTATTATATGATAGATATCTATTAGAAAAAGTTAGAAAGTTTTTGTTCTTTCGATTTTACAGCAAGTGCCGTTCTAGTTTTTAATTTCAATATTATATGAAATTTCATAATTTTTATAAAATGTAACTATTTTTATTAAATTAACCATTTTTTGGTATTTTTTAACATTTATTTATACAATTTTTTCTCTTATTAATTATTTTGTTGAATTATTGTAATTATTTTATTTTGGTACAGACTTATTGTAATTATTGTCTTTTAAAAAATGCAACTCTTTTAAAACATTTAGTGACAGTCAACGGAATCATTAAAACTGTTAAACTGTTTTTGATAAATTAAAAATAATTAATTTTTACAGTTTTTTAAATCTAGAAGCTATTAACTTTTTTGTTGGTCACATTAAGGTTAATACGTATTATTAATGTTTTTTTGATCTATAGATATAATAGGTTTGCCTCCTTAAATATCTAATAAAGATTTCATTCCTAATGATATATAGTAGAGAGTCAATAATGAACTCTATACTCCTTTTGAAAAAATTAGTCAAATTGAGCTAAAAAAAAACTATAGATATCAATTCATAAGGAAAAAAAAACTATATGCATCAATTCACATTATTATGATTATATATAAAAAAAACTATACTAAAAAATCGAGAGACAGTATTTCACTCAACAGAAAAAAAAAGCAGAAAAATGTTTGAATTTTGTTAAATAGGATAAATCTTTAGAAAATTTTGGACAAATATAACTTGTTTTGGCCTATTTTATCAACAACTAATTTTTTAGAGGCTAAAATATTAGTTCTTTCCAAGTAAAATCATATTTGAAGGATAATGTAAAATATTTTTCACTGTATCACAATTAAACTAAAAAACAAGATGAATCAACGCAAGATTTATCAACACTTGTAGCAAAAACAAAGGTGATGAACACGTAGAACGGTAGAAGGGATTAACATAGGATCAAAACCAAAGCTTCAATCACTCACCTACCGCATCCAAGGTCCCACCCAACATTGGCGAGATGTCTGCATCAACACTCTCGTTTGTCCGGCCTTTGACACTTTATATATGCGCATTCTCTGAACCCCACTGACCAACCTAGCCCACTCATCCTCCTCACCACCATCTCTCTCTCTGTCTTCATATTCTCATTGTCCGTTCACCCTTTTGCTTCAGAAGAAAAAAATGGGTAGCCTTGAGACCGAAAGAACAACAGTAGGATGGGCTGCAAGAGACCCTTCAGGGGTTCTCTCCCCATACACCTTCAATCTCAGGTCATCCATCACCCTGTCTCTCACCTTATTACTTCTTTTTTGTTTTTTCATGTTGTTTCGTACACATATGACATATCTGGTTTTAATCCTGTTTGTAGCATTAACTGACAATTGTTGTTGTGTCTAAAAAAAAAACACATGCAGAAACACAGGCCCGGATGATGTTTACATCAAAGTTCACTACTGTGGGGTTTGCCATTCTGATCTTCATCAGATTAAGAATGAGCTTGGCGCGTCCAATTATCCCATGGTCCCTGGGTACATACACTCGATCACTATCTTTTCTCATCTTATATCATGATTCTTTTATATTCTTATCTGTTGTGCCTTTGTTGTGACTAATCATTAATGTTTATTCCAAAAAACAAAATAGACATGAAGTGGTTGGCGAGGTTCTGGAGGTGGGCTCAAGTGTGACGAGGTTCAGAGTGGGAGAGGTTGTGGGAGCAGGGCTCCTCGTTGGGTGCTGCAAAAGCTGCCGTGCATGCCAATCCGATATCGAGCAATACTGCAGCAAGAAGATCTGGTCCTACAATGATGTTTATACGGATGGAAGACCCACTCAGGGTGGCTTTGCTGAAACCATGGTCGTTGAGCAGAAGTAAGAAACATCAATCAAAACTCAATTCTCATCATTTCCTTCATTTAGATTAAAGCTTCTTACTCTGTGCCTTAAGCTTGATCCTTAAATTATAGCTCAAGTGGATTATATATATATATAAGCACTCAATAAACATTAGAGTCATGTCATAGCATGGAGAGTCTTTAATCTAAACTTCCCTTTTTTATTTCACTAAAAATTAAAGCTTGTTTCTTTATGAAGATTCTGAAGACCCATTTGAATTGTTCATCAATTTTGCTTAATTTCTTTTTTGTTTGCATAGACTAATTTTGACCTTTTTTCTACCCGCTTGTTGTGTATTTGTTGGGGGGGGGGTTTCAGGTTTGTTGTGAAAATACCGGAAGGTTTGGAGCCAGAGCAAGTTGCACCATTGTTGTGCGCGGGTGTGACTGTGTACAGTCCACTGTCACACTTTGGGCTGAAAGAGAGTGGGCTGAGAGGTGGGATATTGGGGCTTGGAGGAGTGGGGCACATGGGTGTGAAGATAGCAAAGGCACTGGGCCACCATGTGACTGTGATAAGCTCCTCTGAGAAGAAGAAGAAAGAGGCACTTGAGGACCTTGGAGCTGATGACTATGTGGTTAGCTCAGACGCCACTCGCATGAAGGAGATATCCGACTCACTGGACTACATCATTGACACTGTCCCTGTGGGTCACCCTCTTGAGCCTTACCTCTCACTGCTCAAGGTTGATGGCAAGTTGATCTTGATGGGTGTCATCAACACCCCTCTTCAATTTGTTAGCCCCCTGGTCATGCTTGGTAAGCCATTAAGCCTCCCTCTACATTTCTTGTAAAATAATTTCACATTGTCATCTAATTATATGCTTTGAATTGTATTATTTTTGGCATTTTTAACACAAAATGCTTCACAAAAGAAATAGTGTTAATTTTATAACTAATATTAAGAATGAGGGATAAAAACAATGAATGTTTTGTGAAACCAATCAGATTATTAAGTTTTTTAATTTTTTTTATTTTCATGTATGATACTTGTAAGCTGTTTTATAGCACCGTGTTATCATGTTTTAGCTCTTGAATTTTGATGACATCTATTGGTATTGGTGTGTGTGTGCAGGGAGGAAGTCAATCACAGGAAGCTTCATTGGGAGCATAAAGGAGACAGAGGAGATGCTGGAGTTCTGGAAGGAGAAGGGTCTGAGTTCGATGATTGAAGTGGTGAAGATGGATTACATTAACCAGGCCTTTGAAAGGTTGGAGAAGAACGATGTGAGATATAGGTTCGTTGTGGATGTCAAAGGCAGCAAACTTGATCAGTGAAATTATACAAACAAGTCACATCAATATCATCAAGAGTCTGGACATGTTATTCACTGAGCCTATATGGCTTGCTATGTGGATATATGCATATCCAATTAAGTTTCTTATGCTTTGTTTATTGAGGAGTGCTCTGTTTTCTCTGCTTTGGTTTGGCTCCCTTTAGTGATTCTATTTGGGATTCAAAATCCGGAGTGGAAACAAACTGCGATTTCGTTGTTTGAAATGTAATATTATCTTTTCATAGAAAAACAGAAAACAAGAAATTTGTGGATTTCGGACACCTAGTGGGTCACCAACTTTTTTTGAGAGGCGTGGCGTGGCTGTGTGTGAATTGCTGGGTTAGGTCTTTGACCTTTACCACTTCACCCAATCTTTGAAATTGAGAAATTCTCTCAGCCACACGCGTATGTAATTAATATAATCGTTTTCACATTCTTCAATCATGATAGCTTAGCAGCGCGGGGTGCTTGTCCCGCATAACCGTTGTTTGGACCCATTTACATATAGCCATAAAGGTAGCGTAGCACATTAAGTGAAAACTAAACAAAAAGAAGAAGTTATTTTTTATGTGAAATATGAAAAAATAAATAAATTTTTACCATTAAGGAATATACAAATAATTAAGATTAGAAATTATTTTAAATTATGTAATTATTAAAAGTATATATTTATATTTTAATTTTGATTATTCTTATAAAATTTTTTTTGTCAATATTTATTCATTTAACTCTCCCAATTAATTGCTGTTATTATATATATATATATATATTATAAAATATAATATAATCATTAGTGTAGTTCATAATCGCTTTCGATTCAGCCTTGTCTTTGTCTAAATCTTATCCATATCTGAAATCTATATCAAACATTTGTCTTTAATGCTCGTAGGAGTGAGTCATATAATCTGAAGGAATCTTTTCATTTTTTCAGATTCAAGTATTTATTTTATTTTGTTTTTCAAGATTTGTTTATAAATATTTTTGTTCGAATATATTTGTCATGGTTTACAGACTAATTTTTGAATGAATGAGTATATCATATATTATTATATTTCATCCTGTGTTGTTTTTTTCTACAACAAATTCTGATGATATTTTCTTTATAACACCACTCATATTTTTATGATTGCTCAAATATGTGATATTGGACAACCATTTCAATCGAATCTAATTTTTTCATGAAATGGAGATTTATTGTCTGTTTAGATTAGAGTTTGTAAAATTGAATTTGGATCAAGTTAATTTTATAAAATTGATTTTGATCAAAAATAAGTTTGAAAAGAAGTAATTTATGTCTGATACTTAACAATTTTTGTCGAACCAAAAATCAAAAAGGAAAATGTTTTCAATCCATTTGAAAAGTCCTTAACCTGTTTTGTTGTTATTATTTGTGTTAAGTCCATTTCATGTTTTAGTTTTTTTTTTCTTTTCTTTAAGCTCATTGCATTTCAAAAAAAAAAGAGAAACCCATTACGTTTGTTTTGTTGTTGTCATTGTTTGTTTCTTTTTGTACTGTTTCATCTTCAAAAAAAAAAAAATTCAATTAGCCCATTTCATTTTCATTTTAATTTATTTTTATTTGTTAAAAAAAAACAACAAAAAAGAGAAGATTTCAGGCTGTTTCTTTATTATTTAAAAAAAAAAAATGATGATGATGACAGGTTGATTTTTGGTGCATGTGCATCGTTTTTAATTGTCATTTTCATGGTGCACCATTTTCAATCTTGTCCCTTCTTTTTTTTTTTTTAAAAAGGAGAAAAAGCAGGCATGAAGTATGGTCAGAAGAGCTGCAAAAGAAAGTAATTGCCGACAAAATGAGAATTTTAAGAAAAGAGCGAATCAGATCCCAAAAATCAAGCATCATCTGGGATAAAATCAAAGATCACATGCCATGTTTGAAATCTACATACATGGTTGTGTATAAATTAAAGAAAAAACAAGGAAAGAAAAGGAATTTGTTTTTGAACACTAAAAAAATTTTTCATCACCATTTGTCTGGAAACAATTTTGCAATACACACGAAAAGAGAATCAAGGATTACAGGTAAACCATTTTTTTGCAATTGTTGATTCATTCTTTTAGTGCCTATTTTCGTGTCCTTCAAAACCCACATCTTGTTAAGAGCCAAAAATCAAAACAATGAACAAAATCACAGCCCAATTCCCATTCCATCATCCATAAGCCCAATACCATAACCATAAAATCACAGATCAAACCAAAGTCCAAAACAAATCATCATCAATAGTCCATAACAAAAGTCTTCATCCCTAAATCAAAGCCAAACACAGTCCTCAATTTATTAAGAAAAAAAAAACTAGAAACCAAACATCACAGAGACAGTACAAAAATTGGATCAATCTTCATCAAAATAAATCCCAAACCAATAATCCATGACCCGTGAACAAAAAACAAAAGGATGAAGGAGAAGGAAAGGGGAACGCCATGGCGCAGCCGCCACGGTTTCATCACTATGGCTTCATGCCTTGTGCCGAGAACCACCAATACCACGAGCCCATCACCGCGCCGCAATCAATACCACTCCGCTTTGAAATCGGTCATCACCGCAAGCACCTTCTCCTTCTCTGCATCTCAGGAGTTCGCGAACGAGTCGTCGCCGCTAGAAAGCTTCACCTGCACCACCGCCCCCCAACCACCATGGTCTCTCACCGCCGCGCAGATTGCTACCTCCCTTGAGACGTCCCCTAACATCACGCCCTCTCCGTCCTCCATCCTCTCTCCTCGCGATGCCGCCATCCTCACAGGCGCAGATCGCTGATCACCGCGGCTTCCTCACGTCGCATCACACCAGACGCCTCCGCCCGTCGTGTGAGCTACGCCGCCACACCTCCCGCACGCGTCCCTTTCCTCCGCCTCTCTCTCCTCCCCCTCTCTTTCTCTTTGTGAATGGATGAATGTGTGAACGTGGGTGTATGCGGTATGTGTGGATGAGAGTGATTGAGTAAAAGCCTCACCACACCTTCTCTCTATGTGCCTTTGTCTCCGTTTTGAGATGGAACGTTAATGCTTGTCTTGGGACGGTTGGTTTTTTTTTTTTTTAAGTTATTTTTTGTTTTTGGCACAAAATACATGGGCTTTGTTTTTTTTTTGGTTTGAATTCATTTTTTTTTCTTTTGTGTTTTGCCTTGAGTAAAGAAAAAGGAATGTCTCAAAAAAGAATTTTTTTTTTATTATTTTAACGCAATGGATCAATAGTTTTCCCTTTTGATGATAGTGTTAACTTAGCTTGACTTATTAATCCTATAATCTAGAATATTTTAGCTTGACAACTTGAAATTTAAAACCACTTTTTCAAAAAATAAAATCAACTAACCTATTATATGTTAAAGAACTACGTAACTTTGAGTTCCCCATTGCACCAGGGATACGTAGGGCGTTTGATCCCTGTAAGTTCAAAATTAAATTTTTATAATTTATGTCTTACTTGTATTTTTTTTTTCATATGAAATATTTTATGTTATTTTTATATTATTTGAGAAGTATTTTTTAAATAAAATGTTAATTTAGCCGTGACCCTTGTTAACTTAATATTTTGGACATTTTAGCTTACAGCTTAATGATCCAAAAACTTCTCTGAAAATTTATTTTCCCTTTTATAAAAAAGATATCAAAAATATTTCATTTATCTTGTTTGTAAATAATTCATAAAATTTTCTATTATATTCAATTTAAATTGGTCATTTATTTGTTAAAAATTTTTATTTCAAATAAAATGTTAATTTAGCTTTACCTTGTTAACTCGTTATTCTAGACATTTAACCTTACAAGCTTGATGTTCCAAATTTTCTTTAAACTTTCTTTTATTATTTTATGTTTTATTTTCTTTTCATAGAAAGTATCAAAATAATTTTTTATCTTATTTATAAATATTTATAATTTATAAGAGAGTTTTATTTTCATGTGTTTAAATTTAAATTTCTTACTTATTTTATTTCAAATAAGGATGTTGATTTAGCCGTGACCTTGTTGACTCAATATTTTGAACATTTGAATCGTGACGATTTGATGTTTCAAAATTTTTCTTAAGAAATTTTTTTTTTATATCCTTGTAAATAAATAATGGCATAAATATTTTGAAAGGTTATTAATAATTTGCACAATTAATAAGTACCGTCTAAGGACGGTGTACTGGGTGCGTAAGATTAAATCCCTACCCTCTCTATGCATAACCGACTCCGAACTCTAATCTGGTTACAAAGACCTTTTCTTTAAAAATTTTTTTCCGTGTTTTCCCAATTTAAATAAACGTGGTGGCGACTCCTAATTTTAAACATTTCTTTTTCGCCGTCCGTCCGTCTTTTTGCGCAGATGGCGACTCCACTGGGAAGTTTGAGTCAAGCTTAAAAATTGATTGTGCATATTATTGTAATCTCAAATTTTCCTTTTGTTTTATTTTATTTTTCTCTATTTTTATTTGTTCTTTTTATTTTATGTTAAAATAAGTTGCCTTTTGTTTTTATTTTTCATTTTGCTCTTTCATGACAACTCTAGGATAAATGATTTCTTTTATGTTAGATACGCTCTTGTAGTTTTATGTTTTATTTATTTATTAATGGAAACCCTAGGATAGACGACTTTTATTTTCTATTATTTATTTTGCAGGTGTTGGTAATGGGTAGTGTTAGGATTCCAGGTTTGTATGCTCCCTTCACACACAACACTAACACATTAATCACACACGAGTGGGGCCCTATACCCGGGTTTGAGTGCAACTTGAGATAGGTAAGAGATTGTGTAACAGGAGCCATATTGGATGTACGTCCTATTTGGTTATTGTGAAAATCTCGAGTGTGACTCTTTTGTAAATGTCCTCATCTAGCCTTAACCTCGTTGTGGATAACATTTCAAAAGAGTTGTTAGCTCTAGAGGCCATAGAATCCTGAGTTCATAGATCCACCTGATGAAAGTCTTCACAGGAGAAAGCTTATGAGACCATAGGATAGCCTTCCACAATTCAATAGGTCACAAAGGGAGCATACCTTCTTCTTTAACTTATTTTCTTTGTACATAAATTCTTTAACTTGTTTACAAGTTTTATTTGTATTTTCTTTCTAAAGAAAAATCACTCTTTCTTTTGTTCAACAGGTTTGTTAGAGAGCTATATCAAGTCTTGTTGTGAGTATCTTTAAAAAAATGGAAACAACCATGAGATCAAACAATTGTGAAGAATTGAAAAAGACTTTACATCTTAAAGCTAAGAAACCTGACACTGAAAGCTTGAGATCTTTGAGTCAATTGTTAAAAGCTCCACAACGTCTTTCTCTCACAAGAAAATATGGAAAAGTCCTGAGCTTGTTAGAGGTGGAAGTAGAGGTAGAGGCAATCACAGCCTTGCGCAGGATTATGATCCTCCATTCCGATGCTTTACCTTTCAAGATTTCCAGTTGGCACCAACCCTTGAAGAATTTGAGCTAATCCTAGGGTTACCACTAGAAGGAGAAAAACCTTACAACTACCAAGGACATTATGCTTCTTTGCATACAATAGCAAATGTCCTCAAGGTAAATGTAAGAGATTTGAGTGAAGCAGAGAAATGCAGAAATGAGACCAGAGGATTCACAAGAGAGTACTTGGAAAAGCACATGCAGCGATTAGCTCAAACTGAGGATTGGGACACTTTTTGATGTATTGACCCTCACCATTTATGGAACCATTCGTTTCCAAATATTGATGGTTTCGTAGATCTAGCAGCAGTTGATGTATTCCTTGCCCGAAATTTCATGCTCAGAATCCTATTCCGGCTCTCCTGGAGATGTATATTGTTCCTTGAATTTTTGCTATGAGAAGAATGGCAAGAGAGTTTTGTGTTGTTTACCAATGCTATATGTGTGGATTATTGCGCATATATTCCAAAGAAGTTACAAGACACTCTGTCCTATCAATGATCTAAAAATGTATCAGGTCAAGAACAAAAGTGGGGAGAATGGGCTGAGGAATTTGCCAAGTTAAATGAAAAAGTGATTCGATGGTACCTTTGGTGGGAAGATGGCAGACAGTGATTTATCAGTGCGGAAATTTTCCAAATGTACCTCTCATGGGTACTCGAGGGTGTATAAATTATAATCCAGCATTGGTGTTGCGCCAACTTGGTTACCCCATAATGGAACCACCTTCTAAGCTACAATAACTCCTTTCATCATGTACTACTCCAATTCGGATGACATTGCTCTACTCAGAAAATCCGATCTGCTTGGAATAATGTTATCCGAAAAGGAAAAGAATTGGGAGTTAGGAGCTGTGAGTGAAAGAAAGCTATCGCCAATGGGTGAAAAATAGAGCTCAAGAGGTTAAGTTGCCATTTAGAGTTCAACTGCAATTACTCCTGGCAAGACATTGGCTTTGCATGTTGATGAAACTGAAGAAATCAAAGATATGAAAGAAAGACTGAACAAGGCTGAACAAGAAAAGATGCAAGTGGAGGTTGAACTGAAAAACGCCCATCATGATTATGCAGCTTTAAACGAGAAAGCACCAAAAGAGATCAAGTTCTTGAAGGAACCAGGAAGAAGTTAAAACTGGGCAGGAGCACATGATGAAAACCAAAGAATGTCTCATGGCTGCCAATAAAGAATTAGGACTTCGAAGGCAAGAACGTGATGAAGCATTAGCTGAAAATCAACGATTGAAAAAGCGCTTCAAAGTGCTAAAACTGGAAAAGCCCATTAAAAAATGAAGGACAAATGAGACAACAAATTGGGGAATTGAATGATGAATACCAAGAAAGATTGAGGAACTAAATCAACACATGAAAGATGAGATCATGTATTATCAAGCGTTCTGAAGAAGAAAAGAAAAAGATTGCAGATTTGGATCTTGAAGTGCAGCATCGAGATCACATCATTCATGAGTTGAAAGTTCGCTTTTCAAACCTGGCAGGACTGGCCAATACAGCAATAGAAGATGTTCCAAGATATTTGGAAATGGCTAGCAGGAAATTATCCCCTTTGAGACTCCAGATGAGATTCGCATCTTCGTCAACTATGGAGAGATTTGATTAGAAAGATGAAACAAATGATTGCAGAAAGACGTTGTTGAGCTATTGGCTTTTGAGTGACAATGTGTGGCTTTATGATGTATTTCTTTTGGAAATGGTTGTAATAAAGATAATGCTTTGAATGAATAATCATTCCTTCATGTTGTTTGATCTCATGGCAATATTCATTAACATAGTACCTTTGAACGAGACGTTCTGGAAAGTTATCATAAAAAATACTCACATCAAGACTAAGCACGATAGAAGGTCTCTAATAAATAACAATGCTTTTCTTTTTATAAAATTCATTTCCACAGGTAAAACTTAGTCACCATTGGGCGCCCAAGGAAAGAAATATATCTAACTCGTATTCACAATACCAAAGCGAGACTAAAATGGCTGGTGGCAATAGTGAACCAGGAAATACTTCTGATCAAGTAAGAAATTTGAGCATGGAGGTTGATGAATGAGAGGGAAATTGAATGAAATGTCAACTAATCAAGCAAATATGGAAGAAATGATGAGAGCCATGAAGGAATCCCTTGATTTATTAAGAGCTAATCAAATTCAGGACATGGTAAACACGTCAGTTGAGGTACAACAAGTGCTGCAATGATAACCATACCTGGGCATTAAATGCACCTGTAAATGTTACCCAAGGGGTGAATGAGGGGATGAGATTCTGAATAACCCTCATGGACAGCCACCACCCACAATGCCATTGGTAATTCCGATTCGGAGAAGGCTATCATTCGTTAGAGAACACTCATACTGATGGGCATGAGCATGCTGCCCCTATTTGGGGCAACCTCGTGTTGTTATCCAGAAACAACCATTTTCCTCAAAAATAGCCATGCAGAGGTGAATAAAGACAAGTTCAGAGAAGAATGGATGAAGAAGATTCAGGAGCAAATCAAAGCTATTCAAGGACCTAGCACTTATGGTCATATGGAGATTGAGGCTTTGCCCTCCTATTGACACAGGAGTTCCTAAAGACTTCAAGGTTCCTGATTTTCGAAGTATGATGGTACTGGTAATCTCTTTTTCATTTAAAGAGTTACTGCACAAAAATGTCAATATGGTCCAAGGACGAGAAGTTTCTTATTCAGCTTTTTCCATGAAAGTTTAACTGGCCCGCCTTAGAGTGGTATATCCAATTAGACCATTCCAAAATTTCCTGGAGGGAATTAGTTGACCAATTCATGAATCAATACAAGTTTAACATGGAAATAGCACCTACTCCGAGCAATTGAGCACGATGCAGAAGAAAGATGAGTCCTTTAAGCAATATGCTCAAAGATGGAGAACTTTAGCTGCTCAAGTGCAACCGCCACTTATCCCATCTGAAATGTGTTCGTACTTCTTGGGGACTTTAGGATCTCCTTACATTGGGGCAATGGCAGGAGCAGCATACAAAGACTTCTCTGAATTGATAACGCGGTGAGAGAATCGAGAATTTGGCTAAAGCTGGAAAACTTCCTGAGTAATGAGGACACAAGAAGAGGATTGCCGCCAAGGAAGAAAGAGGCGGAAGTAAGTTATGTGCAAGGTCAGCAATCTTTCATTCCAAGATATGCCTCAACACACCCAAGATCCCAAATACCATCCATCCCTTATTACCCACCATACCAAACTACTCCAACCACAAATACAATCCCACATACCCAACCTCAAGTCAATAACATCCACATACGACCATACCAACCAACTCGCCCAGCCTATACATATAACCCGACCACGTATCCCCACTACCCAAACACTACACCACCTCGACCAAATTTCCAAAACCAAATCGCAATCGATTCCCAAACCTTCCACCTTTCCCAAAGCTATCCATTTCAAATGCCCCTGTTTCAAAAATTGTTCGATGCTCACCTGATCTCACCATGTCCTGCGTCCATTAGAACCACCATTTCCAGCTTGGTACAAACCCAATTTAACTTGTAAATACCACATGGAAGTTGCGGGCATTCAATTGAAGATTGTGAAGCCTTTAAGAGAGGAAGAAGGCTAATTGCTTGTGGAAGATTGGACCTAAGAGGAATCAAAGCCCGATATTGTTAACAATCCGATGCCAAATCATGAAGGAGGAGCTCGAGTAAATGCTTTGAGGATGGAGGAACCCTTGATCAAGAGGGTCTTGAATCTTCAAGCTCCTATGGAGAAAGTTTTCATTGGCTTAAAGGAAGCTTGGATAACATCACAGCACCTGCATCTATGATGAAGGAAAATGAGAAATGTGATATGAAATAGAGTTGTGACTACCACTCTGAGGCTTTGGCCATGACATAGAAAGTTGCTGGGATTTCAAGGCTCGTGTAGAGGGATTACTCAACCTGGGTGTTATACAAGCAAAAAGAAGCTAAATGTTTCTGAAGAGGTGAATGTGATTGAGCGTTTTGTGCTTCGAGTGCCTCCACTTAATCAAGCGCCAAAGCCAGAAAAGGTAGTTATCACTGAAGAAACCAACACCCTTTGTTTATAAGGACACACATGCTGTACCTTGGAACTATGAGACTGAGGTTGAGATGAAAAGAGATATAGAAGAAACCTCAAATGCCCAAGTAGGTGGAGTAGTAACTAGTATAACGAGAAGTGGAAGGTGTTATGGTCCTAAAGAAATAGAAAAAGGAAAGTTTGTTAATGAAGGGAATGCTGGAAAAAGTTCTGACTTGGGAGGAAGTGAAATGAAAGAAGATGAGGAGGAGGAATTTCTAAAAATTATGAAACAGAGTGAGTATGATATTTGGAACAATTAAAGAAGACTCCTAGAATATCCTTGTTATCACTAATCTTGTCATCCGAGCCTCATCAAAAGGCAGTGTTAAAGATCCTGAAGAAGCTTATGTCAAGCTTACGTTTCAATAGAGAACATGGTGAATATGGTAGACCCAGTGAAACATGTCAGCATGATTATGTTCTCAGATGAGGAAGTTGTGTCACAGGCTAACCCACGAGCACTGGACATAACTCTCAAATGCAGAGACCATATAGTGCCCAGGGTCCTCATTGATGGAGGGTCAGGATTGAATGTTCTACCATGTCGACCTTAAGTTACTTGTCAATAAGTAAGGATGATATATCACGCAGGTGATGATTGTGAAAGCTTTTGATGGGGCAAAGAAAAGTATCCTTGGGGAAATGTTATTGCCATTGGAGATTGGCCCAAGTAGATTCGAAGTGTTATTCCAGGTAATGGAGATTGAATCAGATTACAATATGCTGGGAAGACCATGGATTAACAATGTTGGTGCTGTCCCTCAACCTTACATCAAAAGGTTAAATACATAGAGAATGACTCCGTTACAATCCATGGAGAAAAAGATATCATAGTATCTAAACCAGTTACACTGCCGTATGTTGAGAATGTGAAATTGGTAGAGAGTTTATGGCATAACCTGGAGGTAGAGGGCTTAAACAGGAACAGATAAGCCCCCAATGCAAAATCAGGTGGTGGCTCATATCATGGCTAAGAGTGGATACCTACAAGGTAAAGGATTAGGACTACACTGCAAGGTATTACGACACCAATACCAGTCACCAAGAAGCCTAATCGATATGGTTTGGGATATAATGCACTATTGGAAGAGGAGATGAGGGGCATGACTCTTGAGCAGAAGGAGCAAATGGAGAAAATGAAGCAGATTCCTCACCTAAAGGAAACATTTCCGCCTGAGCCAGTAATCCTAGCTGAGGAAGTTCACTCCTCTCGCCGTTGTATCACTATCAATATGGTGAATGCTGAATTGAAGAAAACAACCCTCATGTTGCCAATAATAAGGAGATGCTGATGAAGAAATTGAACCAGTTATTGATGTTGTTGCTTCAAAGTAATTGTTTGGGTTATATTGATAAATATTGTTTATGCTTTTGTTTATGCTACTCTAAAGAAATTTTAAGGCACCTATTATGGTTGCATACTTGGCCTAATTGGTTTCTACATGTGTTTAATTTTGATGATTTAATTGAGTTTTTCATAATTGGGCTTCATTGGATTTAATTGTCAAAACTTGGTTAATCTCGGATTTTACACTCACTATGACCTTTCCATGTTGCACAGATCATTTTGGGCTCTATAGACATTGGATTTTTGTGCTTTTGGTGTCTTCTGAAAGCTAAGACCGAGATCTACAATTTTGGGTTTCACAAGCTTCATCAAATTTGGCCCATTCATGGTCTAATTGGGCTGCAAGTTGTGAGCTCGTGCTACGTGGGTCCAAGACCTTTCCTCACATAATTGGGCATATCTCACTCATTTCTGGTCCAAATGAGTCATATAATATGTCTATGGAAAGCTTATCCAGAGAGGATTATCTTATCCAGATCAGATTTCGAAAATCTGGAATTATTTTGATAGATAACATCTGGATAAGATGTAATCCGAGGGGACACTTTTGATTGGAAGGAAATCCTTCTTTTTAGATTTTTCAAGCTTTATCTTATCTTTTCATTTTCTATTTAAGCCTAAGTTGTTCATTCAAAGAACACACATCAGAATCTCTCATCTCTCTCTACTTGTCTTCTTATTTTTCATTTGTATCTAAGGTGTTCATAGAAAGCTTTCAATGGAGATATCCATGGAAGGCTAAACTCTTTTCAATCCTGGACATCATAGATAATTGGTTTGAATTGAGTTTCGTTTTAATTTTCCATTTTCGTATGTATGCTTTCCTTTCTCAACTTCAATTTCAAATATGAATTCAGTTATTGAACATGATTATGTTTGAATTATATCTGATTAGATAGGAGAATCGTTGTTGAAATCAAGTAAGGCTGAGAACTGATTAGTTATCCAGGTTAATCCAACTGCATGTAATTCAACATTCATTTAAAATTACGATTGTGATTTGAAGGTTGTTGAATGATAACTATATGATCATATAGTAAATTTGGGTTAAACAGAGCATGGATTTGGACTTTTTAAACCATGATGAATTCTCCAATAATCGTGATGTTGGATTGATTCTTTGATCAATAGCATTTCATTCTTCTGCCATTTTTACATTCTGAAAATCACAAACCCCCCACTTTGTTGTATTTAGCAATTTCAGTTTGATAACATAACCCTGTGTCTAAGGAAGAATGACCTAAGTTACCTTATACTACAAATAAGGGGGCTTAGACTATTTTGATAGACGCGAGAGTCACTACTCAAAGACATCATCTAAATGCACTCGCATGATTATTCAATAATCTTTCTTTATCTTCCATTTTTCTCGTTTCTCTCTTTAATTTTTCTTTCTTCTTGCTTTTATTTATCATTCTCATTTCGTTAATTTATGTCTTCTATATTATTTTCATTTTTCCATCTTTTATTTTGGCATTCCAACCCATCCTAATTGTTTTCCAGGAATTTAAATACTATAGAAATTTTGTCGCATGAAAGGGACTTTGGAGACTTATCAATTGATTCTCTTGCGGCACTTGATTGTGATAGTCATGAATCAGATGAGGATGACGAAATTGTTGGGCACTTTTCAGACCTATTGGAGCATACAGAAGGAGTTTGACTTAGACCATGTGGTGATCGAGTTGGTTAACATGGGCATTGAAGAAGAGAAGAAGGAGCTGAAAATAGTGGAAAACCCAGAACGCTAGAAATGATTGCATTGTTCAAGGAATACATGGATGTTTTTGCATGGTCTTACCGTGATATGCCAGGGTTGGATCCAAAAATAGCTTCACATAAGATCCCTTTATATGAGGAATTAACCAAAAGCAAAAGTTGAGAAGGATACGGCTGAAATGTCATTAAAAATAAAAGAGGAGGTGTGCAAACGCTAGAGGCTGGATTTTTGGAGGTATCAAGACACACTGA
The DNA here is from genome assembly GCA_030441495.1 of Dalbergia oliveri. Lineage (NCBI taxonomy): Eukaryota > Viridiplantae > Streptophyta > Magnoliopsida > Fabales > Fabaceae > Dalbergia > Dalbergia oliveri. Next base: position 34,249,577 of record JAMLFY010000007.1, read on the forward strand.
CTGGGTGGCTAACATTGTCCCAGTGCCTAAAAGGATGGAAAAGTTAGAATGTGTGTGGATTATGGGACCTAAACAAAGCTAGCCCAAATGATGATTTTCCTCTCCCTCACATTGATGTCCTTGTTGATAATACTGCAAAAAGCCACCGATTTTCATTTATGGATGGATACTCAGGATACAATCAAATTCCTATGGATGTTAATGATAAAGGAAAAACTACTTTCATAACTCCATGGGGAACATTTTGCTATACGGTCATGCCATTCGGATTGAAAAATGCTGGGGCTACATACCAGCGTGCTATGGTTGCATTATTCCATGATTTGATGCACAAGGAGATTGAAGTGTATGTAGATGACATGGTTGCTAAGTCCAAAGAGGGAGAAAGTCATGTGGAGTCCTACGAAATTGTTTGAAAGACTCAGAAATATAAGTTGCGGCTTGAATCGAATAAATGCATCTTTGGAGCTTCTACGGGAAATTACTTGGATTCATTGTTAGAGAGAAGGAATAAAGGTAGACCCAGATAAGGTGAAAGCAATACAAGATATGCCTGCTCCGAATGAACGGGAGGTTAGAAGTTTTCTGGAGGCTCAATTACATTGCTCGATTCATTGCCAATTTGACTAGTACTTGTGAGCCTATATTCAAGTTGCTACGAAAACATCAACCCGGAGAATGGAATGAGGAATGCCAAGAAGCCTTCGCAAAAATAAAGGCTTATTTAATGAAACCTCCAGTTTGACCCCACCTCATCCCGTCCTTTGATACTATACCTCAATGTTACCAACATCAATGGGGTCAATGTTAGGACAGGATGACGAGTCTGGAAAGAAAGAGGCAATTTATTATCTGAGCAAGAAGTTTAATGACGTGAATCCCGCTACTTGGCAATGGAAAAGACCTGTTGTGCATTGGCATGGACTTCCAAGAGGCTTAGGCAGGACATGTTATACTATACAACTTGGTTGATCTCTCAATGGATCCGTTAAAGTACATATTTGATAGTCCTCATGTGTCGTTGAGAATGTCAAAGTGGCAAGTGATACTGCAGAATTTGACATCAAGTATGTGACCCAAAAGTCTGTCAAGGGAGGTGCAATTGCTGATCATCTAGCTGAAAACCCACTTGAAAGTGAGCTAACCACCTGAATTATGTGATGATGAAGTGCTGTCTGGAGAAAGAAGAAATGGAAGAGAAGAATGTATGGAAAATGTACTTTGATGGAGCTTAACATGAATGGATGTGGAATAGGAGCTGTGGTGGTGTCACCTGCGGTAAGCAATACCCAGTCTCTGCAAGTTGGATTTTGAATGTACCACCAATCGGAGAGTATGAAGCGTGTGCAAATGGTTTGCAAGTTGCAATTGACTTGGGAATCAAAGAATTAAAAGTCTTTGGAGACTCTGCACTTATAATTTATCAAGTTAATGGACAATGGCAAACAAAGGATCCAAAATTGGTACCTTACCAGAAATACTTGTCTCGACTAATTGAGCAATTTGATGATGTGTCATTCTCTCATTTAACTCGAGACAAGAACCAATTTGCAGATGCTTTGGCAACTTTGGCTGTAATGACCAAATTGGAAGTCCATGCTAATGTCCAACCTATCCATGTAGAGGTGCAAAGCGAACCAGTATATTGTGGCAATGTGGAGATTGAACCAGACGGTCAACCCTGGTATCAGGACATCAAGCAGGATATTCAAAAGGAGAATACCCAGTTGGAGCAAATGAGGTGCATAAACAATCCGTCGAACTGGCTATGAGCTTTTTCTTGAATGGTGAAGTCCTCTACAAGAGGAATCATGACACCACTCTTCTAAGATGTGTAGATGCTCATGAAGCTCGAATAATCATGACTGAGATCCACGAAGGAATTTGTGGAACCCATGCTAATGGTCATATGATGGCACGAAAAATTTTAAGAAGTGGTTATTACTGGTCCACCATGGAGAATGATTGCATCAATTATGTTCGGAAGTGTCACAAATGTCAAATATATAGGTCGAGTTAATGCTCCTCCATTTCCGCTGCATAGTATGGTATCTCCTTGGCCTTTCTCAATGTGGGGCATGGATGTCATTGGCCCAATCAATCCCAAAGCATCTAATGGTCATCGTTTCATTTTGGTGGCAATAGACTATTTCACTAAATGGGTGGAAGCCACTTCATATGCCAATATCACACAGAAGGTGTTTCTCAGATTTATCAAAAGAGACATCATTTGTAGATATGGGATTCTAGAAAGAATTATCACAGACAATGCTCCTAATCTCAATGGTGCCGAGGTTCAAAAGTTCTTTGAGACTTTCAAAATCAAGCATCACAACTCAGCTCCTTATAGGCCACAAATGAATGGTGCGGTTGAAGCGGCAAATAAGAATATCAAGAAAATTGTTGCCAAAATGGTGGTGAATTACAAAGATTGGCATGAAATGCTGCCATATGCTTTGCACGCTTATCGTACCAACATACGATCAAGCACAGGAACAACTCCTTTCGCATTGGTATATGGAATGGAGGCTGTATCCCTATTGAAGTTGAAATCCCATCATTAAGGGTTTTGATGGAGGCTAAGTTAGAAGAATCTAAGTGGGTGAAAGCTCGTTATGAAGTTGAATATGATAGAAGAGAAAAGACTGGCAGCCATTTGTCATGGCCAGTTGTATCAAAGTAGAATGGCTAAGGCTTTCAATAAGAAAGTCTTGCCCAGGGATTTGTATCCAGGAGATTTGGTTTTGAAGAAAATTCTCCCTAATCAAGAGGACACCGAGGAAAATGGGCTCCAAGTTATGAAGGTCCTTACATTGTCAAACAAGCATTTTAGGAGGGGCATTGATTTTGCAAAATATGGATGGACAAGAACTACCTAGACCGTCAACACTGATAAGTCAAAAAGTTTTATGCTTGAAAAGATGCCTGAAAGCTCATTAGGTCGAAAACTTGAAGGAACGGCCTAAATGAAAGCTAGGATGAGAAATAAATAAAAATAATAAAAAGCCGTTAGGTCAAAAACTCAAGAGCGGCTAAGCAAAAGATAGGGTAAAAAAGAAAAAGAAAAAGCCCGTTAGGACAAAAATCCAAAAGGGCGTCCTAGGCAAAAGTTAGGGCAAAATAACATGCATCATCTCAAACAATTTACACTTGGGCAACTTTCTGTGTTGAATGTGTCTTGTGAGCCAAGCATACTAAGATTGAAACTGGGGCAATTTTTGGAGATCAAGAGAAGAAAGATTGAAGGCTTAGAAAGAGAGAGTGGCTATAGCATCCAATTTGCTACAAGAAATCAATTGAATAAGCCACTAAAGACCAAAACTGGGGCAAATTTTTTATATTGTTTGAAATCCTATCTTTTACTTTGCTTGTTTACTTCTTCCAACAATTTGTGATATTGTTGTTCAATACACCAAGCAAAAATGCTCATTCAGTTAATCTTTCCATTTTCCCTTGAATGCATGTTCATTTATGATGTCTTGAGTAAGCATAAATTTAAGCTTAAACTTACCACGACCTAATAGTTCTTGCAGGATGCATTAATGACTAGCATCACACGAAGGAATCCAGAAGCTTCAATTAAGCTTGGCAAAACAATCATCATCCTAAAAAGGAAAAGAGATAAGAGAGAATGGGAAGAAGTGAGCAAAGTTAGAGAGGAAAAAAGTTTCATTTGCGCCAGGAGGTCCAAATAGTGACTATGAGTTTGATTGGTTGAAGTTTTCCTCGAGGGTTGCTTGACTATGGGAGATTCCTTTCACAAGAATGTTTTTTGAAAAGAAAAGAAATTGAGTGAAACCATATTGCAAGGCAGTGTTAATGACAAACTTGAAAGAATTCATGTGGTGAAATCCTCTCTGAAGAAGCTTATGGTTCAAATGTTTTTTTTTATGTTAAAATGATCATCTCTTTCTAGGTCCTTGGCCTATTTCTTTTTTATCCATTTCATACCGTCATGATCCTGGATTCATTCACATTTTGTACATAGACATCCTTGGCATCTCCATTTTAGCTTGACATATTTGGTTCACTTTTATTTTTTAAAAATAAAAAAAAAGTTTGATTCTAATCCACTTAACTTGAAAAATGCATGAAAAAGAAAAATTCAATTTTCACATTCCCATGATTGCCATTGCTTTTACATTTCTAGTTCGGCCTAGATTGTCAATCTAATTTTCAAAGAAAAAATACTAAAAGAAAAAAAGGAAAAAGAACTATTCAAATTATTGTTCTTCTTGTCAGCATTTACATTTTTTTGTTAGCCCTATTGGCTTTTAATTTCCTGTCCTTGTTTGACCTATCTAGTTGGTCACAAGTCTTTTAATTTCATGTTGCTTGCTGAACCGTATCTAGTTGGTCAAGACTTTTCATTTCCTATTGTTTGTGGACTTGTATCCAGTTCGGTCGCAAGGTTTTTCATTTCCTGTCCGCTTGTTGACTCTATCCAGTTGGTCGAGTCTTTAATTTTCTGCGACCCTGGCTTTTAATTCCCTGCTGCTTGTGACCATATCCAGTTGGTCAAGTTTTTTTTTAATTCCTGTCAACCCCTGGCTTTTAATTCCTGCCTGCTTGTTGACCTATCCAGTTGGTTGCAAGTCTTTAATTCCTGTCAGCCCCTGGCTTTTATTTCCTGTTGCCTGTGATTGCATCCAGTTGGTTAAGGCTTTTCATTTCCTGTTGCTTGTGGACGTATCCAGCTTGGTCACAAGATTTTTTCCTGTTATTTGTTGACTGTATCCAGCGGTCGCAAGTTTTTTAATTTTCTGCGACCCTGGCTTTTATTTCCTGTTGCTTACCCAGCTGGTCGCAAGTTTTTTTATTTTCTGCGAGCCCCTGGCTTTTAATTCCTGTTCTTGCTGCAATCCATTGGTCGCAAGTCTTTAATTTTCCACCCTGGCTTTTAATTTCTTGTCTGCTTGTTGACCCATATCCAGGTCGCAAGTCTTTTAATTTTCTGTTAGCCCCTGGCTTTTAATTCCTGTTGCTGTGAACCAATATCCATTGGTCGTAAGGCTTTTCATTTCTGTTGCTGGAACCGTATCCAGTTGGTCACAAGATTTTTTCCCTGCTTTTGGACCTTATCAGTGGTTCAAGGCTTTTAATTTCCTGTTGCTGCGCCTATCCAGTGGTCATTTTTCATTTCCTGTCACTTTGTGGATCCAGTTGGTATCAAGATTTTTCATTTCTTGTCACTTGTTACCCGTATCCAGTTGGTAAGATCTTTTGATTTTCAGTTTACCCTGCCAGTGTAAATTCTGTAGCATCTGATTTTTGAATTTCCTTTAAATTCCATTTGTTTTGACATTTCTTGTCATTGTAAATTTGTGTTAAATTAGTTAGTTTATCTTCTTTTCATGATTCATACATAGGTCATTTCTGAATTGTATAGTTTACATGTCAATTTCTTATTTAGACTTTTTTAAAATTAAAATTCAATTTTTCTTGTATTTGCATTTCATGTATTATCGAACAAAATCAATGTTCATGTCTTTACTTATTCCTTACAAAGACAATATGTAAAACTTAGGTTTTTCATATTCTCTTATAAGAAATGAGTAAAAGGGCTGTTGAACACCCAATTTTGTCCGACCCAAAAACCAAAAGGAAAATGTTTTCAATCCATTTGAAAAGTCCTTAACCTTTTTGTTGTTATTATTTGTGTTAAGTCCATTTCATGTTTTAGTTTTTTTTTCTTTTCTTTAAGCTCATTGCATTTCAAAAAAAAAAGAGAAACCCATTACGTTTATTTTGTTGTTGTCATTGTTTGTTTCTTTTTGTTGTTTCATCTTCAAAAAAAAAAATTCAATTAGCCCATTTCATTTTCATTTTAATTTATTTTTATTTGTTAAAAAAAAAACAACAAAAAAGAGAAGATTTCAGGCTGTTTCTTTATTATTTAAAAAAATAAATAAAATGATGATGATGAAAGGTTGATTTTTGGTGCATGTGCATCGTTTTTAATTTTGTCATTTTCAGTGGTGCACCATTTTCAATCTTGTCCCTTCTTTTTTTTTTTTAAAAAAAGGAGAAAAAAGGCATAGGGAGTGGGCGGCAGAGCGTGCAAAAGAAAAGTAAATCGCCGAACAAAACAATGAGAATTTTAGAAAGAACGCGAATCAGACCCAAAAATCAAGCATCATCTGGGATAAAATCAAAGATCACATGCCATGTTTGAAATCTACATACATGGTTGTGTATAAATTCAGGAAAAAACAGAGGAAAGAAAAAGGGAATCGGATCTGTTTTGAACACTAAAAAAATTTTTCATCACCATTTGTCTGGAAACAATTTTGCAATACACACGAAAAAGAGAATCAAGGATTACAGGTAAACCATTTTTTTTGCAATTGTTGATTCATTCTTTTAGTGCCTATTCTTCTGTGTCCTTCAAAACCCACATCTTGTTAAGAGCCAAAAATCAAAACAATGAACAAAATCACAGCCCAATTCCCATTCCATCATCCAGGAAGCCCAATACCATAACCATAAAATCACAGATCAAACCAAAGTCCAAAACAAATCATCATCAATAGTCCATAACAAAAGTCTTCATCCCTAAATCAAAGCCAAACAGCTCAAATTTAAGAAAAAAAAAAAACTAGAAACCAAACATCAGAGAGAGGACAAAAATTGGATCAATCTTCATCAAAATAAATCCCAAACCAATAATCCATGATACCCGTGAACAAAAAACAAAAGGATGAAGGAGAAGGAAAGGGGAACGCCATGGCCGCCCGCCACTGGTTTCATCACTATGGCTTCATGCCTTTGCCGAGAACCACCAATACCACGAGCCCATCACGCGCCGATCAATACCACTCCGCTTTTGAAATCGCATCACCGCAAGCACCTTCTCCTTCTTGCATCTCAGGAGTTCGCGAACGGAGTCGCGACGCCGCCAGAAGCTTCACTGGACCACCGCGTACCCCCAACCACCATGGTCTCCACCGCCGCAGATGCTACCTCCCTTGAGACGTCCGCTTCCCAACATCACTGCCTCCCGTCCTCCCCTCCTTGCGATGCCGCCACTCCTCACAGCTGACGTGCTGATCACCGCCGCCCTCCACCGTCGCATCACACCAGATCGCGGCCTCTGCCCGTCGCGTGTGAGCTACGCCGCCACACTCTCCGCCCACGCGTCCCCTTTCCTCTCCGCCTCTCTCTCTCCTGCCTTTCTCTTTTTGTGAATGGATGAATGTGTGAACGTGGGTGTATGTGGGTATGTGTGGATGAGAGTGATTCAGATAAAAGCCTCACCACACCTTCTCTCTATGTGCCTTTGTCTCGTTTTGAGATGGAACGTTAATGCTTGTCTTGGGACGGTTGGTTTTTTTTTTTTTTAAGTTATTTTTTGTTTTTGGCACAAAATACATGGGCTTTGTTTTTTTTTTTGGTTTGAATTCATTTTTTTTTTGGTTTGAATTCATTTTTCTTTTGTGTTTTGCCTTGAGTAAAGAAAAAGGAATGTCTCTAAAAAAGAATTTTTTTTTTATTATTTTAACGCAATGGATCAATAGTTTTCCCTTTTGATGATAGTGTTAATTTAGCTTGACCTTATTAATCCTATAATCTAGAATATTTTAGCTTGCAACAACTTGAAATTTAAAACCACTTTTTCAAAAAATAAAATCAACTAACCTGCAATTATATGTTAAAGAACTACGTAACTTTGAGTTCCCCATTGCACCAGGGATACGTAGGAGGTGCGATTCCAATCCCTTCAAGTTCAAAATTAAATTTTTATAATTTATGTCTTACTTGTATTTTTTTTTTTCATATGAAATATTTTATGTTATTTTTATATTATTTGAGAAGTATTTTTTAAATAAAATGTTAATTTAGCCGTGACGGCTTGTTAACTTAATATTTTGGACATTTTAGCTGACAGTAATGATCCAAAAACTTCTCTGAAAATCTATTTTCCCCTTTTATAAAAAAGATATCAAAAATATTTCATTTATCTTGTTTGTAAATAATTCATAAAATTTTCTATTATATTCAATTTAAATTGGTCATTTATTTGTTAAAATTTTTTATTTCAAATAAAATGTTAATTTAGCTTGACCTTGTTAACTTTATTTTAGACATCTAAGTTGTGATGTTTCAAATTTTCTTTAAACTTTCTTTTATTATTTTATGTTTTATTTTCTTTTCATAGAAAGTATCAAAATAAATTTTTATCTTATTTATAAATATTTATAATTTATAAGAGAGTTTTATTTTCATGTGTTTAAATTTAAATTTCTTACTTATTTTATTTCAAATAAGGATGTTGATTTAGCCGTCTTGTTGACTCAATATTTTGAACATTTGAAATCGTGACGATTTGATGTTTCAAAATTTTTCTTAAGAAATTTTTTTTATATCCTTGTAAATAAATAATGGCATAAATATTTTGAAAGGTTATTAATAATTTGCACAATTAATAAGTACCGTCTAAGGAGTGTACCTGGGTGCGTAAGATTAAATCCCTACCCTTCTCTATGCATAACCGACTCTAACTTAATGGTTACAAAGACCTTTTCTTTAAAATGATTTTTTTTGTTTTCCCAATTTAAATAAACGTGTGGCTTCTAATTATAAACATTTCTTTTTCGCGTCCGTCGCCTTTGGTTTATATTTACTTGAAAAGTGATTTCAATTAAATTGATATTGTTTGGATAACGCTAATTAAAATCACGTTTAGATATGTAATTACTAAAAAGAGTGTTAAATAAAATACTAAAAAAATAATGTAATGTTTCAAGGATAAAATAGTAATATGAGTTTTGTAATGACAGAAAGTTGAGCCCACTAACACAAAAGCAACAAATTTTTGTCTTTGTCTAACTAGGGTTGGAGATGATAATCACGTTGAATTATAAGGCTTATAATCTATTCAAACAAAATGATGTTGTGTTCAAGGAGAACTCAAGAAGCCTCAAACGCGAAAACAAACAGACTCTACTACTCAAGTTACTTGACTTCAGTTGGGTGATTTTTTTTTATTATTGTTTTTATGAGGACAGTATTTATAATATAAAAAAAGGAGTTGATTGCGTTGATTTTAAAACCCTATCAAATTTGATAGGATTTAATGGAAACTAATGAAACTTGATTTAATTTTAAAGTTTAAACATAAATCAAACCAATTCCTACTTTAAATTATTTTAAATATTATTTAATGTATCCTAGATATAAGAATCAATCACAAGGCTTAGTACTAGTAGTTAATTGTGTCTTTAGCCATCTAGTCAATGGTTAAAATTCGACGATTATATGGGAAGGGTTTCATAAGGAGGTTTACCCTTTAGAGCTTTGCCTTAGAATGATTAATTACTATTATTAAATGGATACGTTGGGCAACCAAAAAAAGGAAATAAGAATCAATTCCTATTTTAAAGTATTCCAAACACTATTTAATATATTTCAGATATAAGAATTGATTTTTATATTAATTTAAGTCATATTTTATACAATTATTTTGAACATAAAATTTAAATCTAAATCTAATTATTTTCCAATCATAATCATTCCAAACACTATCTTTTAAAAATACTTTTCTAGGTTATGAATGAGATTTTATGAATATAAAATTATAGGTTCAAACTTCAAATCTCATTGCTGCCAATTGAAAATAATAATAATAAAATGAGATTTTATGACTATGAAAGTTGAGATTAGATATTGAGCAAATATACATCTAAGTACTTAAAAGATTAACATATTTGAAATGAAATCTTTTAAGAATTAAATTGTATGTTTTTAATATTTAACGTGTTAAAGCAAATTAATAAAAAAAGTGTTAAAGCAAAAATCTTTTAGAAACATAAGTATAGACGAACTCTATTCTTATTCCTTCATAAGTGCTAAAGACAAGCGGCGAGTGATGAGAAAAAACTATTAGCCGGATGCATTCAGTTTGATTGAATTTACAACCAAGAAAAAAGGTTGTGATTTCTTATCTCATACGGGACGAGATTTCAATTCATATCATCATTTGGCCACCATATTTTAAGAAGATTTTTAACTTTATATTATTTTTTGGAGTAATCAGTGGTCCAACAATTTAATTGTAAATTCTGCAACTGAAAAATATCAACTCTTCTTACAATGTCAAAAGTCTGACACTCAAGTTCTTAACGAAAAACAGGAACAATATTAATGACAATTTCATTATCCTACGAATTACTAACGTCATCCTCGTCCATTTCCTTCCTTCATCCTCTTCACCACCACCACCACCACCACCACCATCACCACTATCACTATCAAATCTAAATGGCCATAACCACCATTACCATACCCACCATCATCCCCTACACAATCTCATATCACTCTCCATCTCTTTCCTTCTTTCATCCTCTTCACCCCACCACCACCACCATCATTATCAATTCTAAATGAACACAACCACCATTACCACAGCTACCATCACATCCCATGCAACCCATATAACTTTTCATCCCTTTCTTTCCTTCATCCTCTTCACCACCACCAACCACAACCCACACTTCTTCATCATCAGGAACCCATTTCAATCCAAAAATATCTTCACAACAAATACAACCATAACCCATTCATCATCATCCATAACCCCAAATCACATAATCCCAAATACAAGACAACCTTAAAACAAAAATTATTCAGCACTATCATAAACACAATGACTTTCACCAAAATAAAAAGAAAAAGCCAAACCCCATAACCAGTCCCAAAGTACAAATCTGGAAAAAAAAAGAGCTCAAGCACCGTGACTACGCTGTTCACGACCACCAGTGGGCTCCCATTCAGCCGCCACCGTTGCCATCATCGAAGTGGTGGTGGTGGTGATAATGAAGAATAATAACACAAATTTCACTTAATTCATGTTGTTTATATTGGTATTTGATTTGATTTTGCATATATTTTAGCTTGTTTGTAGGATTCTGGGAAAGAGAGTGGTGGTGGTAGTAATGGAGAAGATAAAGGAAGGAAGGAAATAGGGGATGAATATTTTTTTATTATTTTTTATAAATGACGTTATGGATCAATTTATCAATAAAAATTGTTAACACCGTTATTATTTTCCATTCCAGAATAATGTGTTCAACTTTTGACATTATCAACCAAGTTAACACTTTCCAGTGTTAGGACTAGCTTGCCCACATTGAAATTGTTCCAACTTCTTTACTCTATTTTTTGACCACTTCAAGATTAAACATCTGGCTCCACCCTGGATAAACCTAACGATTTAAATGCATGGTTCTTAATTAGTCCAAGTCAGAATTTATTTAGTAATTCAGTTGTTACTATGATTTTTTTTCTCTCGTCTAGGTGGTTTTGTGCTTCAGCCTTCAGAATTAAAAAGAATCCTTGCATCTAATAACGCGTTAGCGACTTTAATTATGAAAGAGCATATTATATTATCTAATAACGCGTTAGCGACTTTAATTATGAAAGAGCATATTATATTATATAATGACGCGTCAGGTCTAAGATGTGTTAAGAGAGGAGCATTTCCCATTGTCTTTAAACCCTTCGTCTGATGATTAAGATGCAGCACCACAGTCCAACAGCACCATTACAGGACGTGATTATCAACATTAGTTGCGCGAACCTATTTTCATTGTCATTTCATTTTCTATGCTATATAAGTTGTACATATTTTAATGTCACCTACTACCAAGAATTGACGGACTAAAGCCTAGGAAATATGACAAGTCAACGAAGTGCAAATAGGGTGAAGCAACTTTTGTTTAATAAATCTCTGTTATTGTCCATTCCGTATTTTTTTAACAAATAGTGTTAGTAATATCAGTTTTTTCTCTGAACTTACTCATTCCCAACCGTAATTTACACCCGAAAACTCATCTCATTAGTAACAAATTACAAACAGATACTCAACCGTAATCAATTGCCATCTCAGACAAAGTGTTATTAAACGATAGGATGTTTGGTCACGACACATGTATCTTGAACAATAGAAATTCTTATATACTTTTAAGAGATAAAATATTTATTCTGCTTCATTTAGTGATTAACAAATCAGTTATTGTATAAAAAATATAAGAAGAATGAGAACAATAATATCTCATAAAACTTATATATCAATTAATAAATAAATCAAAATAAATATTATCTTTTGTTCTTAATATACTTAAGTATTTCTTTTGAACATCTCGTTTACCGTTGTCAACATCAGCTCAGGCAACAAGGCTACCCTATACTTTAGTTTACATTCTAATTTCATCTCCCGTTAAGACACCTCCATCGCACGCAAAATAGCGTCCCGTCCTGGAGGAGCAGGTAAAAAGCGATGCAAGCGCTGGATGAGTGAAGGGGGACACGGCTTGGGTGAGCATCCCTCTCACAGGGCTGAAATGCCCCAATCAAAGTGTGTCATGTGTTATTTTGACAGTGTTTTTTGTCCAAAAAAAATATAAAATTAAAATATCAATATTGCAAATTTTAAATGAAAGAGTCGTTGTATAAAGTAATTGTTTTATTGTTAACGTCAATTCTTTTAACTCTAAATATCATTCATCTCACTTTTATTTTCCAAACTCTATTCCAATACTTTCCAAATTTTTCCCACATAAATTATGCTCATCTTGTTCTGCAAAATAAAATTTTAGTTATCTTTTATTTCACAAAAAATGGATCCCAATCAATTCAATTCTTTTCTTAATTACTTACAAAATTTCAATTTCCCTCAAAATCCAAATATTCAAAATTCTCATCTTTAAACCCTCAAAATCCAAATCAAAATTTTCAAATTCCAAATTTCTTTCAAAATCAAAACCTCCAACACCTTCAAAATTTCAATTTTCAATTTTTTTTTCTATAGACTCAAAATTCACAAACACCTCAACATCCATTCCCTACTACATTTAACCCATTGTTAGGAGTTATGAGTACATCATCTTTCCCATTTTAAACCCAAATTGGTGTTCATTCTTTTTATAGTTGGTGGTTGAATGATCATCCCTCAAACCCCGATAAATTCAACTCCAAGTTTACAACATTGGAGTTTTCCATCCAAGATGGGCTAAATGATATCAACCTCAATGATGACAAATTTGAAGATCGCAAGCAAGAAACTAGTCATTGGCTATGGGAAGAGGATGAATTCCTGATTAGTGTATGGTTTAAATGTCTCAATGGATTCTATACTCGGTATCAACCAAAATGTTGATATATTTTGGAATTATCCATGCATATTGCCTGGAAAGCAACCCCAACATAAAAAGAAGGGTCAGTGAGATCAAGAAACGATAACACAAGATCAACTAGTTGGTTCAAGTACTTGGTGCTTGTCACAATCAAGCATCTCGAAATGTAAGGAGTGCTTCAAACAATGACGATATAATGGAGTTGGCTCATCAACTCTATTACAAAAGGTCTAGAGGAAATTCACTCTTGAACGACATTGGAACATGCTCCAGAGAGAACAAAAATAGAGAACTCAATCAACACAGAGAGAGGAGTTCCAAGAGAACAAAAATGTGCTTCTGGAGCATACTCATCCTCGTCAAATCCAGAAACACTAGTGGGTCAAGATATTGATGTGGAGTCCCCAGGTCATCTGCAAGGAACCAAAAGTTCAAAAAGGAAAGGAGAGTGGAAATCGAAGGCGCCCGATGATATAGATGAAAAAGTTAACGTGCTCAAAGTTACTGCTAGGAGACTATCCCTCATAGAGAGACGTGTGAGTACTAAGGAAATGAAGCTAGCTGATAGGGAAAAGGATATGGAGTTTAAGCGTGAGATGATGACAATCAAGGAAAAGGAGCTAATGGATAAAGAAAGGGAAAAAGACATGGAAATGCTTTATAAGGATACATCTACAATGATTGACAAACAACAATCTATTCATGACAAGCTTGTGGAAAAAATTATGCCAAAGTCTTTTTAGTTAAGTGTTGATGGTAATAATTATACTATGGGTTACGTTTGACATATGGTATATATCCTGAGTTGGCAATAGGTCAAAACAATCCTACGACCACAAGGTGATAAGCGGAAATTATTTGCATAATATCAAGAATCACAAAGAAAGGATGTAGAGCGAGCGTTGGAGTATTGCAAGCTCGTTTCAATTATGTGCCCTGATTATTTTGGAGAAGAATAAGCTTGCGCGCATAATGAGAGCCTACATCATATTGCATAATATGATTGTTGAAGATGAGAGAAACATATATGTAGGTAACTTTGATCAGTTCCCTCTTATGACGATGTGGATAGTGGCATATCACAACCAAAGTTAGGAGAGAAACTTTGCTCTATATGAGGTTTATCCAAATGATGTCCAACTTCGTGATACACAAAAACATCGAGCTAAAGGCAAACTTAATGAAACATATATGACAATTCCATAATGGCCGTCAAGTATAGTTTTTAGTAATATGATATTTTAGGTACGCATCGTTGTGGTCATATTTTATTTTTATGCATTGTTATTATTAATCATGTAATGTTTTTTAAATATATCAAAGACTTGTTTTAGTTTTAATAATGCTTGTTTGAATTTTTCACATATTAATTTTTTTAAAAATTTACACTCTTTATTTAGAAATTATTTACTAAAATTTTATTTAAAATTTAAAATATTTAAAAATTTTATTTTTTTAAATCAGAAATAAAATTACATAATACAATATATTAAAATAAATTATTTTATAATAATATTAATTTTTTCTTTTTAAATTTTAAAAAAACATGTGAAACCTAAATAGGAACCAAAGTTGATCCTTACTGTTGAAAAGGAAAGAACCATTATAAATCCCCATTTATCTTTTTTTGATACACTGATAATGCATTCTTAACTCAAAAGAACCCAAAAGAGGGACCAAATTGAATCTATCTACCGGAGATGCTCTAACTCCTCAGGTACTAGTACTGACACAAGATGTTTGGGACTCCAAAATAGACGCAAATTGAGGTCAATCATATCGGGCATAAGATAACCATTAGTGACGGACCAATTATAGTGTCATCAGAGAGAGTTCCTACCTTGTGATCATATTCAAGAGAATTGTTTGGGAAAAAAGATGCCGGATTGACACAGAAAAATCATTACAATGAGTATATTCATTTTAACAAATATTCTATTTAATAACGGTAAAAAATACACTGGCTAACCTGACTTACTACAGTCCAACTTCCATTGGCAGCGGGTAGAAGGCCTAAATTGAGGCATTGCCGGATACTGCATTCTTCAAACGAACAATCAAACATTCAATAAAGCCTTCTCATGTTGTAGTCTCTGGATACCCTATAAGCTCAAGGACACTGACAGAT
The DNA here is from genome assembly GCA_030441495.1 of Dalbergia oliveri. Taxonomy (NCBI): domain Eukaryota; kingdom Viridiplantae; phylum Streptophyta; class Magnoliopsida; order Fabales; family Fabaceae; genus Dalbergia; species Dalbergia oliveri. The sequence goes on from JAMLFY010000007.1 coordinate 34,264,838, forward strand.
CAAAAGTTTTAGCCGGAATGGATCATATTTGGTGACTGAAGTTCATGTTCATAAAGTATCTGGAAGGATTGAATCCGCTCAAAATCACTGCACATAAGAAATTGAGTTTAGATGTATTATTAACAGCTTGAAAATTTCAAAAAGAAATGGCAGGTATATTCAATACTTACGAATGGGAGAAAGGACAATTACAACTCCAATTGGGTACAAGAAAAAGGTGGTCCTCTCCAAAAAGGGCAGAACTACAGCCACGTATACCAATCAATTAATTCAACGTTATTCACATCAATTCAAAACCCAAGCATTCAATTTCTGAGTTGTATATTGCTGGGAAGCAAGTTTACCAAAAGCATCTTTTCATCCACGTTATATGAAAAGGGATTTTAGAGTAAAAACATAGGAAAGAATACTCGCCGAAAATATGCAAGAAAGCATAATAACTGACGCTTCGAGTTCTAGATTTTAATTGTCAACAATTAATACGAGTCTCAGCAAATGAACAGATTTATGAAAATCTAAGTAGACAACACCAGCCTCTGTAGCCATAAGACACTGTTTGCATACAGCAGCCACACAAAAAGGAAACCAAACTAACGAGATATTGTAAGAACCAAAATATTACGGAACAGATCTAGATGAGAACTCTTCTAGAATGATCAACAAGTTATTAAGCTAGAAATGATAAAGACAGAGAGTCTTACCATCATAACCCAAGAAATTTAGATAATGATAGTATGATGCGCCCACCATGAATAGTAGATTTGACAGCAATACTGGAATGAAACCATGCGCCACCAATAGAGGAGACACAAAATAATGGATCACTGCCAAAGGACCAGACATTAGTGCCACTCTAATACAAGATACAGTAGCTGCCAACATTATAACAGAATACTAACCAAAAAGTTAGAAATTACCATATAGCAATACAAACATTGGGAAGAAAGAGTTGCAGTGCACATCAAATGCGTACATCCTTACATGCAAAACCAAGAAAATTGTAATCAGCTATTGGAAAATATTTGAACAAGTACTGCAAAATTAAAATTTCAACGAAGATTTGGACATGCTCTCAAATTGATATAACTATATAAGCAACTAGATTCTGTCACCACAAGAAGTAAAGTGCAAAATGACATTCTTGAACTTACCATTCAACACGCTGTTCAACCACATAACTGTTTGGAGCCTCTTCTGAAGATAAGCATTAGTTAGGAACCTGGAGATTGCACACCCGCTTTGGTATCAAGATCAAGCTATTTAAAGGAAAGATGGAATATTTACTACGGGAAGTAGCCTTACCAACAGAAGGTTGCCAGAAATACCCCAGTCAATAAAAAGTGGAAGAGCAAAACTGAGAAGACAACAAAAATTGCATGTGCAGTACTATGGTCATACCTGAAAATGATGGGGAAATACAGCAATTAAGAGTTAGGATTGGACCAGTGGGGCACTTATAGAACTCAATAAGGAAGCAAAAAGTCTCTAAAAGCAAATACATAACAAATTATTCAATGACTACAACCTTGGTTCATGATTTAATAAAATTGCATTTCAAAATATAAAGCAATAAACTTGCTCAACGAGCCTATGTTTGTACCAGCAGTTTTCAAAATGATTACCCTTTGGCTACATAGATGAACTACAAGGAATTCTAATTACTGATTTACTGGCTAGTTACATGTTGATTTTGCTTTACAAAAGTAAAGTTCTACCTACTCATCTAATTATGATGAGCCACCACCAGCATAATGTAAGAGAAACTTACGCTGCACAATAAGCTAAAGTTGCAACAGCCAAAAGAAGGCTGCAGATCACAACAAAAGCAGGGTCGTCACGTGCCCATTGGTTCTTCGTTTCTGATACCAAACAAGAAAGAATAAATAAATTAAACAATTTTTTGAAACCACTGAATAAAATTTCATCTTTAAATAAAACAAAGACACCGATTATATGATAAAAGGCTTCTTACTTTTTTCCTGAAACATTTGCACAGTTATGTATAACAAAGTTAAGTCGATGTGCAAGCCTATGATAGACACCAAAAAGGGAGATATAGAAATGGAGTATACTGATGTATTAATGGTAAGGAAAACTGATACAATATGCAAAAACAAAGGGAATCCTGAGCACTATAGCAGCTCAGAGCTCTTCTAATCCCAATTCAGTAAAATGCTTGAATATCCCACTTCTAACTCACACCCACAAATATACCCTTCTGTTGTAATATAATCATTCCCATGCCCTCCTTACTACCAACGTGGCACACACACACACCACAACAAGTTAGTTATTGGCACACACACTCTCACACCATAGCAAGTTAGTTGTGCAAGTGGCCCACATGATTCACCCACACTCTCTACTCTACCATTTTCCAAACTGCCCCTATACCACTTTCATTTGTACATTTTAATCCCACTAGAAAATCGATCTCTAACGATACCCCTCTTGAACTACCACCTTGTCCTCAAGGTGAAGTCCTAGACAATAGTCTTGCAAAATCTGGAAAGGGCTTCTACAAGTGCAAGAAGTACTTGGAGTTTTGATTAGAAGAGCAGAACCAAGCCCCAAAAGAAACATTCCTCCTGGGTCCCAGTTTGTGAAGTAGATGGAGGAATGCACACTTGCTGATAAGTAATGTCCCCCAGGTCCAATGAAGCATCAGAAGCATTGGTGGCTGCATTTGTATTCTTAGATGCAGCAGCAAGTGGGACTCTTTTTGCAATGGAATTGTAGACATATTTCACCTGCTGTGAAATAGTCCCTTGGACAGCATCTCTCTTTGCAACACCCAGATGCAGAAGCATGAAATTATTTGCTAGTGGATCAGCAACAATAGTGGTAAGCTGATCTGGACAAATCTGCATAATGATCTTAGTCATCTCTTCTTCTAAAGACATCTTCATACCAAAACTCTCTTCCCGAGTAGTGACAGCTTTTGTTTTTCCATTGTTTTGGGCTGGGCCCACTGACTTCATAATTAACTTCTCTTTAGCTAGACCCCAACTCTCTTCCTCCTTTGTTTGGGCTTGATCTATTAACTTTGTGTTTGAATTTCCTTCCCGCAACTCATCTTTCCCCACATATGTGCTTTCTGATCGGAAAAGAACACACCTCCAACTCTCCCTTTGATGATAGACCCAACTCATAATAAGGAGGCTCACATTTTTGGGTCTGGCTCGATACGCTAAAAAACTAACCTATTTTCAGAAAGTTCAAATACATATTTCTAGAATTAATTTTGGGCTTACTCAATTTGGGCCCTTGACACATTAGGTAAAAAAACTGATCCAACAACTGGGCGCTAGGTGCTGCCCTCACTTCAGTTTCTGGCACGTTCGTGAAGCTTCCAAAGAAAGGAGATGGTGCTTGCGCTTCCATCTTCCACACGTTCGGTTAGCCGTTGGAGGTGGCTCATGACCACCGCCACATGCAAGCCTGGGTCAGCGGTTCAAGAAGTTGCTTGGGTCCGATCAGTATTCTCGAATCTCGGAGCTTTGGCATCTCCGAGAATAGACACTGCCAAGCTCCTTCTGCTGTCCTTGCTGGTGAAGTTGCGTTCAATAGGGTCTGGGGGTTCTTGTAGCTTTGATGGCGGAGGTTGGGCGGCGATTCCAAATTCAAACGACTCGTCCCTCGTTCCCCACTTCTCCTTCTATTTGACCTCCTTTGATTCCCCTCTGATCCCGCCTTCGCTCCAGGTGCCTCTGCTCCTCTCCCTCACTCGATCATGGCGTTGTTCATCGCGATGCTCAGAGCGTTGGCCACCTTGATGATCATCGCGGTGCTTTAGTCTGTCTTTGTGCAAATCAGAAAGTCGACTTCCCTATGGGCTTACATCCCAGTGATGCGAAGAACCATCACGCGAATGGGAGGAGTGGTACAACCGCGGTACCTAGACCATGAATCATTCCTCTCTCGAAGGGAAGAGTGGTCGAATGTCGCACACCCTCACGCCTCCTTGGACCCCCATCCTCGGTCCTCCACAACAACAGAAGATCCTCGCTCGATGCCTGGCGTAGAACGTCTCCTCCAAGTTCTCCAATCTAGCTTCCATTGTAGCATCCGTGATCGGCTCACAGCTCCCGGAAAGGAGCTCTGATGCCATTAATAGACACCAAAAAGAGAGGTCCAGAAATGGAGTATCCTGATTTATTAATGGTAAGAAAACTGATACAATATGCAGAAACAAAGGGAATCCTGAGCACTATAGCAGCTTAGAGCTCCCAGAATCCTAATCTAGTAAAATGCTTGAATATCCCCCTTCTAACTCACACCCACAAATATACCCTTCTGTTGTAACAAAATCATTCCCATGCCTCCTCACTACCAACGTGGCATGCACACACTCACACCACAACAAGTTAGTTATCGGCACACACACTCACACCACAGCAAGTTAGTTGTGCAAGTGGCCCACATGATTCACCCACACTCTCTACTCTACTATTTTCCAAACTGCCCCTATACCACTTTCATTTGTACATTTTAACCCCACTAGAGAATCGGTCTCTAACAACCTAATTAGCCAACATCTTTAGGGCTTATGTTCAAAAGCACTGCACTGTAAAAACCCTTAACTGCCATGTTTAAAGGCACCTTTGCTAATAGGGTTAACTACATTGATATCCCCTGAAATTAGGTGATATTGATATTACCTACGACACTCTCGATTTGTCATGCTTGCACTAACCTCCTTCAGTGTTAGTCAATGTCATGTTTTACAAGAGTGCTCAGCGTCGCAAATCTCAAGGGAGAGGTTAGTGTATATTTTTTGTAAATCATAAGATTGTGTGTAATATTGTGTAACCTAAAGGGAGGTTCGTGTAATTTACCCTTACTAATTATTAATGTTTATCCCATCATTGGTTGAGTCTACAACCATTGGCAATGACATAAGTTTATCTCATTGCTAAAATGTATTCATAAAATTCAACAGAGATATGAGCAAAGGAATGGAATAGTTTGATGAGACCCATATCACACTCATAACTTCTTCTGTTTGAGCAGCAACATTGCTGAGCAGAATCAGTTAGAAAATATAAAAAAAATATCAAGGAATTTCAGCAATAATCATTAGATAAGATGAATAACTGATATGAATTATGATCAGCATCATTCATCATAAATGCATTTCTGACCTGTTACTTCTTGTACAATACTTTCATGAAGAGTTTAGCAAGGATAACATCTATTTATTGTCCCAGAACATATGTCACATGCGTGTAACTAGCCTAAAGAATAATGAATTGTAGCAGATAATAACTAAGTACCATAGCTTGAAAACAGAGGCTCAACAAATCTCACTGGACCACAGTTTAAAAATATTTACCAAAGAATCAAAACAAGATATTCATGAGAAGTGGGCTTACGTTTGTGATATTTAGTATGCTGATAGCTGTGGCCGTTGTTCGGTTCCGAATCAATTGCACCAGAAAAGCAGTCAGAGATACAGGTAATTCAAAATTCCAGAGGCACATACAACTAAGAACACCAGAATAAGCTTGTGTGCTCAGTGGTGCAATTTGATCAATAAAAGAGGGATCATACTGTTGTTGCATCAGGGCAAGCACAGAAGACGTTTTATATATACTTACACAACTTTCGGAGACGTACATAGGTGAAGCATTTGCCAAAAAGTATATTCAATATCCATTTGTTGCCACTACAATGCATAATCAAATTAGAAAAGGGTAAATGAAGTAGTCATCATTTGAACTAAAAATCTAGTGACAGAAATGATAAAAAACAAATAAAGTGCTCCCTGTGTTGTCTGCTTTCCTCATTAGACAGAGAGCAGATCATCCACACACACACACAAAAAAAGGGGCTCCATTGGACCCGACATTTATGAGACTCATGAGTCATAACTCTTCCATTCTGAACTTTGGAATCCAATCTATTTAAGCCACCTTGATTTTGAAGAGAAACAAGCACTAAGATTAGAGCTCAACCGTTGAGTTGAGGAGCTGAACCTATTCCATCTAAACAATTTGGGTTTTCCATGGCAGCAGTTCTGGGGTACAATACAATACAAAGGGTTCCTAAATAATTACGGGGGTTAATCCTACGCTCGAGAAGGTTATGACTGTAATTTTCTACGCCCAATAAGTATTGAGGCATTGCAGCATAATAGTTCCATGGGATTTACGTGTTACGATCTTAGAATCAAATGCAGAGAAACAGAAGAATAATGGTGAATTGGATCTTAGAGTGGGGGAGGTAGAGATGAAAATAATGAAATAGAGTGAGGAAGAATAAGGGGATCGGGGAGGGGAATGGAACCTTGATGATTCTGCGGAGGTAGGGAAGCAACATGGGATTAGGTCGAGAGGAAGAGGAGGAGGAGGAGGAGGAGGAAGCGCGTCCTTTGGAGGCTGTGGGTAACATCGTTGCTCTCGCTCCCTTCTCGATGATGAATTGTTGATGATGATAATGATGATGATTATTCCTTCGTCACCTCACAACAGAAATGGATCCACGATTCTTTCTTCTGATTTTCTCTTGATGTGAATTCGAATTTCCAATGCGAATGAGTGTGTGTGTGTGTGTGTGTGTGTGATCTCTCGCTCTTTCTCCTTTCTTTCTTTCTCTCTCTCTCTCCGGTAGCTGAGACTTGGATTCAGATGCGCGATGGCCAGGGACTCTATAGTAAAAGCAAACACCTACACCTAACTGGGCCACTTACTATTTTGTTTACTGGACTCCACAACACAATCTCAACGGACTCCGACTCCAATCAACTTTTGAAGTTTCGACCCACTATATCTTTAAAATTATGTTTGATCAGACAAGCTTGCTTGCTCTGACCAAATTCCAAAAGCTAACTTCCACGACCAAAAATTTAAAATAACAGGCTATCTTTATGTTTTTCGTTTGGTCAGAGCAAAAATATGAAAAAAACAAAGATACAAAGATAACAGGCTTCGACCCAAAAAAAGAAAAAGGCTTGCCTTATTGCAGAATTATTTGAAGACTTGACCCAAAAAAAACAAATATTTTGACCAAAGATATATGTTTTAAGACCGAAAAGAAAAAAAGCACACAATAATTTCATTTTCATCAAACATTCAATTAATCTATGCAAAATAGAAAAAAAAAAGCTAATCAATGATTAAATTATTTCAAAAGTATAAGGGTGACCTATTCTTTAGCTTATTTTTTCTAAGAATTTATTATTCTTGGAATTGGTTTTAAAACCTTACTAGATTTTATCATTCCTCTATAAATTTTGATTTTACAGTGGAATCGATTTTCTTTTTTATATAAAAATAAACATTATAAAGAAACTTTCAGTGTAATGTTTTATTTTTTAAAATAATTGTGATTAATTACTATTTTTTTAAACTTGTAACACCCTATAAAATTCAACCAAAACCTTTTTGTAATTCAAGCTGAGCTATCGAAGAAAAATATGGCATCTTCGGTTTGTACAATTTCAAAATTAAAATATGGCCAATAAAAATATATTTTGAATTTCACAAATAAATAAGAGAAGGCGGTGGTTTATAATAAAGTAAAATGAAATAAAGGAATGGAATGAAAATTTTCTGTGTTTCAGACTTAAAAAAAAAAAACTAAAAAGGGAAAAGGAAATACATATACCTTTTAACTTCCTAGTTTTGAAAGACAAACAAGACAAAAAAATTTGAATAGCAACAAAATCCATCTATTACTACACCGCTTGCCCCATGTCCCTCCTCTCTCTTACCAAGCTTAATTTAGGCTTTGAAAACAAGCAGGCACTTTGGGGTATATGATTAGGAGTAGGATAGAAAACGACCAGATTGTGGGATCGCCCTAGTCCCAAGGATCTAAGAAGAAACAACTCTTTGGAATTTCAAATTTGAGCTATTTCAGAGAACTCATCCTCCTTTTTGTGCGCGAAATTGGTTTCAACTCAAAAATTAGGGTTTCGGTTTATCCCCGAAATGTCGACGGGCAAACCCAAAGACGGTGACTTTCAGATGGTTGCAGTGCCGGGAAGCTCGAAACCCCCGCTACCGCCGGCAGCAGCATCGAATGCATTAGTGGAATATACGGCTTTCAAGGAGGAAGAGGAGGACCTGGAGGTCAAGCTCCGCCGGATTATCGATAACGTCCCCGTCCGCGTCAGCAACACCTCCGGTAGTTCTGCCGGTTCCGGCTCTGGCGACTTCCACCAGGTATCACTGCTCTTTTCTACATTCAAATTCAAAAAATAATAATAATAAATCAAAGAACTTTCTCTTGTTTGAGTTGTTTGAATGACAAATCGATTAGTTGTTAGCAACAAATGATGTAACTATCAGGGTGATAAGTTTACGATTATCTCTGTTAGTAGAACCTGTACCAAAATTTCAGGTTAAGCAGCTATTAAAAATATAAAACAGTAATTACATAAGGACATTAGTGGGAGTCCTGCATTTTAGTTGAGGTTTGTGGATATAGCTGCTGTCTTAGCATCTCTTGTCCCATTTTGGATTTTTACAAGATAATAAAAGCAATACAAAGTGATGCTGCAACTGTATCTGTTGTTTGGCAGTTAGATCAATTTGCTAATGGCATGGTAGAGCTGAGAGGGATGCATTGGTTAAACAAATAATGTAGAAGAGGCTCAGGAAGGCACTGTATTTAGTTAGTTCTATGGACTGAAGGTGTCGGTGAGCAGTATTGTTAGTTGGTACTTGCAGTAGGTGGGATGTGTACGCTCTCATTTTTCCAGTGTATAAATGGCAAAATGTCCTAACCATTCTACCCAAATGAGGATTCCACGGCCATCTTCAAGGGATGTTTTGATGATGATGGGGGATTACATGTGTTATGTGAGGTAATAGAGAGAAGAATCTCATTTTTAAGTTTGACACGTGAAATTACCAAAACGCCCATGCCGCTTTTCAATCCCGATTTATGTGCCGACTTGAACCCGAATTTCACCAAAAGGTTTTAAATGATGTTTTTAAGCTATGTTTAGTCATTGGTTAAGCCCGGTGGTCCCGGCAATTTTTGAGGAAAATTACCATTTTGCCCCTAGCTTTGTGCATCTTGGGCTTAATGATGCGATTAGCAAAACCTAAGTAATATTAGGCTCTAATTAAATATTAATAAATTCTAATTACTAATCTAGAGTCAAAATAATTTATTAAGATTGATTAGAATCTAAGATTGCTTAGATATACCTTAATCTTGTCTTAAGAATCAAGATGTCATGTCATGGAATCTTGAATAGTATCTCTCTCTCAAATTTCTTAAATTAAGGAATTGTGTTTGTGAAAGGTTTTATATATAAATTGAGTTTTATTTCACTAATAAAGCAAGAACAACTCCTTAATCATGTCTTGATAGCCTTAATTACCCATTACTTTATCTAAACACTTACTTACAAATTCCTAATCAAAAGCCTAATCAAATATACACCTAAACACATCTCTAAAACACAATTAAAGGACACATTTTCTTCCTCCTTGGGCTGTCATGGCCGAAGCCATCCTCCCTCATGATTCATCACATGTTTAAATTACACACAAAGAACCATGCCTAGGCCATACCTTGGACCATACTTTCACCCATACTTGACCATACGTAAGCCCATATCAATCAAAGAGATATTCTTCTTTTCCTCCCTTGACCGTCGGCCTCCTCCCCCAAAGGACACCTCCATGAGTTTCATTTTCTCTATAAAAAGGCATTCTTGAAAGCTCATTGAAACCTTTACACATATTGCAAACTCTAAGCTTTGTTCCTCAAAGTTCAAAGAAGTCTTTTTCTCTTCCTCTTCCTCCTAAACACAACTTCCTTTCTTCTCTTTTTCCTTTGGCCAACCCCCTCTCTAAGTTCTAAGAAGATTTTCTTCTTTTCACTTCAAGAACCAAGCTTTCTTTCCTTCCCTCAAGCAAACTTTGGTAGGGAGTTGTCTTTAAAATTATTTCCTTACTTTGTTAAGATTTGTTCTCGTTTAAAATGATGTTTGGAGTTCTTCTTTATGCTACAACATTTTCAGTTTTTCCTTTTTCCTTTCTTTAACATTTCGACCTTCAAGGCTTTAAAGGTTTCTCATGATAGCTTGATGATGAGAGTTTCTAGATGATGACTATGAGTTCATCACAATGAAACCTCTGAGCCTGAGTTTTGCGTTCATAAAGTATGATGATTATGCTAAGTAGTTTGCTTAAGAAAGTTTTACTAAATGGTATTGTTATGTTGTTAAAGTGGTAATCTTGAGCCTAGGACTTAAAGAAATGGACTTGCATTCATGTTTACTTTCAAGTCCTTACATACATGTTTATATTTCCTTGTCTAGCATATTTATTTTCAAGTTATCACTTAACAACTAATCTCAAAGCCTACCTATCTCAACCTAAAGTTGAGATGTGATTTAGAGTAAATACTCTAAGAGGCTTAGAGCACTAAAATAAAGAAATGAACTTGCGTTCATGTTTACTTTCAAGTCCTTGTATACATGTTTATATTTCCTTGTCTAGCATATTTATTTTCAAGTTATCACTTAACAACTAATCTCAAAGCCTACCTATCTCAACCTTAAAGTTGAGATATTATTTAGAGTAAATACTCTAAGAGGCCTAGAGCACTAAAATAAAGAAATGGACTTGCATTCATTTTTATATTTCTTTGCATAGCATATTTACCTTTCTTGCTATCAACTTAAAAAAACTAAGAATGAGGCTTGCATTACATGTTTACAATTATGCCATCACTAAAAGGAATGGATCTAGTGCTCAAGACTCGCCATTTTGATTCACATAATAAGAGGTTTCTTATGAAGTTTAGTTACTAGAAATGCCTTGTTTTATGCTTGTGATACTCTTTATGCTTCAACCTTGTCTTTAAGTATTTTGGCTCATATTTTCATTAAGTATTTTTTTTTAAGTATAATTAAAGAACTGAAGCAAAGAGTAATATCTAATAATCAACTGGAATATGTTATAGGCGTGTTGAGTTAATTATTAGGGTGTTACATTTTGGTATCAGGTTTAGCTTCATCTAGCCTTAGGATTGGATTGACTTTGCTTCTTAAGCATAATACGTTAGAGATGTCATGTGTAGATGTTTTATCATTAAGATAAGCTTAGGGATTAGAGATACATGACCCTGTATGTTGCACGTGCTTTGGTAACTTGCTCACTTTACATGAAGTATTGAGCCCGATCACCTCAGTGTTGCGTTTCGTGTGTATAGGAACCAATGACATGTCAACAACAGACTAGGAACTAGCCCAATAATCAGAACAACAGATTGCCGAGCACTTCGCGATGTGGCAAGAACTATGAGAATGATGATGGAGAGGATGGACCAGATCGCCGAGATGCTGGATCATGGTCCCGAGGTCCCTGAACATGCTCGTTTTGGGGTTTGCAAGGCGAACCCACCAACCTTTAAGGGGACCACAAACCCAAATGTTGCTGATGAATGGATCAGGAATATGGAGAAGATCTTTACCGTAGTTCCATGCATGGAGGAGTAGAAAGTGACATTTGTAACATACATGCTCGAAGGAGATGCTAGTTTTTGGTGGACTGGAGCCCAAAGACTCTTGGAGGCAACGGGTACTGCTATTGATTGGGAGCTGTTCAAGGCCTATTTCTATGAGAAGTATTTTCCCGAGTCTGTCCGAAATGCCAAGGACATCGAGTTCATGCAACTCATCCAAGGAGGCATGAATGTCGCACAATACACCGCCAAGTTTGAAGAACTCATCAAGTTCTCAAGGATGTACCAAGGCAACCCAAACGAGTCTGAAGTGTATCAAGTATGAGTTGGACTGAAAGCCGAGCTCAATTTGCGGTCGCACATTTGGAAATTAGGGACTTTTGTACCTGGTTAACAAATGCCGCATTATTGAGGAAGGACAGAGGAAGTTGAGCATCGCGAGATCCAACAACATCACCAAGAGGCTGGCACCCCAAGGTCAACAGTTCAAGAAGAGAATCGACTCCCATTCCCATCTCATCAAAAACACAAGGACCCGAAGAAATTTCTATCAAGGAAGGCCCAACAACAACAACAACAACAACAAAGGGAAGGCACCACAAAGAGCTCCAGCGCACCCGAGATCCTTGCCATCCACCGATTGTCCAAGTGTGGCAAGAATCATGGGAGCTTACCATGTCGAGCCGGAATGAATGTCTGTTATCCTGGCAAGCCTGGGCACATCTCTCGAGACCTTGAGAGGAATCCGCCAACCCCAATCCCAAGCCACAATTCCAAGGAAGGGTCTTTACCGTCAATGTTGAGGAAACAACAAAGTCACGGAATCTCATGGAAGGTAAGTGTGAAATATATGGTAAAAACTTAATTGTACTATTTGATTCTGCGCATCCCATTCTTTTATATCCCACTCTTGTATTGAAGCCCTTAAATTGCATCTAGTAGAACTTCCTTTTGATCTCATTGTTTCTACCCCTAATGGAAAACCTATTAGGACTTGTAAATGTTGCTTAGACTGGAGTTTTACTGTTGAAAATAGACCTTTTGTTCTAGATTTCATTTGTTTGCCTATGCAAGGCCTAGATGTAATACTTGGCATGGATTGGTCTAGGCCAACCATGTATTATTGAACTGTTATGAGAAAATCATCACCTTTCTTCCTAACCCCTGAACCTAGGAAACCTATAAGTTTGTACATAAATGCTGTAGAAATGAACTGTGGTAAGGGTGAGAATAAATGTTATGTTCTTTTGGTCGCTAGCGATGTAGACTTTGAGCAGTGTATCGATAGATATCGATAGTGAGAAATTATCCCGAAGTGTTTCCAAATGATATCCAAGTTTCCCCTAAGAGAGAAATAGAATTTTCTATAGAATTGCTTCCAGGGTAGGACCCATATCCATAGCTCCATATAGAATTTCCTCTTTGGAGTTGATCGAGTTGAAAACTCAGTGGAGGATCTCTTGGAGAAACGGTTAGGCCTAGTGCGTCGCCTGGGAGCCCTGTTGTTTGTGAAGAAAAAGGACAAAAGTATGAGGATGTGTGTGGATTATAGGCAATTGAATAAAGTAACGGTGAAAAAAAAGTACCCTTTGCCTAGGATAGATGACCTAATGGGCCAACTAAAAGGTGCGGTAGTGTTTTCCAAGATTAATTTGAGGTCAGGTTACCATTAGATTAGGGTAAGACAGCCTTTCGCACTTGTTTCGGCCATTTTGAGTTTGGAGTTATGTCCTTTGGGTTAACCAATGCTCGGTCGTGTTTATGGATTACATGAATAGGATCTTTAGACCCTATTAGATCAGTTCGTGGTCTTCATAGATGATATACTCATCTACTCTAAGACCCATGAGGAGCATGAACGTCACCTAACCATAGTATTGGAGATCTTGAAGGAAAAGAAACTATATGCCAACTGTTAAGTGTGAATTCCTGCTTGGACGAGGTGAGGTTCTTGGGCATATAGTATCCAAAGGAGGGATTGCGGTAGACCCTAGCAAGGTGGAGGCGGGGATGAATTGGGAAAGACCTACAACGTAAAGAGGTTAGAAGCTTCTTAGGTCTAGCTGGCTATTACCGAAGGTTTATCAAAGGATTTTCCCAGATTTCCTACCCCTAACCAAGCTGACTAGGAAAAACACCCCTTTTCATGGACCCCAGTGCGAAAAGAGCTTTCAGAAACTAAAACTCAAGCTAACCTCGACCCCGTTTTGGTGTTACCCGACCCCAATGTACCTTTTGAGGTATATTTTGATGCTTTTGGTAAAGGTTTGGGTTGCGTACGATGAAATAGGCAAATGGTGGCTTATGTGTCAAGGCAACTCAAGCCACATGAGGCAAACTACCCTACCCACGACCTCGAGTTAATCGCCATCGTGTTCGCTTTGAAGATTTGGAGACACCATTTGTTTGGAGTTAAGTTTGAGGTGTTCTCCGATTATAAGAGTTTGAATTATCTCTTTAATCAAAAAAGCTGAACATGAGGCAAAGGAGATGGATGGAGTTCTTGAAGGATTATGATTTTGGGTTGAACTACCATCCGGGCAAAGCCAATGTTGTAGCCGATTCTAAGTAGAAAATCCTTACAAGTATCTCATCTAATGGTTAAGGAGGCTGAGTTGATTGAGGAGTTTAGAGACCTAAACCTAGGAATGACCTTAACCACTAAGGACATAAGAGCTTGCCATCTTAGTGTGATGAGTGAATTCAAGGAAAGAATTGGTCAAGCCCAAGAGAAGATGAGAACTTCAAGAGATCTAGAGGTGGTAAGAGTTGATAAGTTGAAAGGTTTTTCCCAAGGGAGCGATAGTTTGTGGAGGTTTGAAGGGCGTATATGTGTACCTTAGGCAACCTCCTCAAGAAGATTTTGGAGGAAGCCCATAAGAGCTATTTCACCCTCCATCCCCGTGCCACCAAGATGTATCAAGATTTAAAGAAGATGTTTTGGTGGCCCATTGAAGAAAGATGTGTGCACAGAGATGAGTAAGTGCTTGGTGTGTTAAAAGGTGAAGATTGAGCACCAAAGACCCTCTAGAATGTTGCAACCTCTGTCAATCCCCGAGTGGAAGTGGGATAGTATCTCCATGGATTTTGTAACTGGACTACCAAGGACCCAAGCGAACCATGACGCCATATGGGATAGTGGATCGCTGACTAAGTCAGCCACTTTTACCTATTAAGGTGACTTATTCCTTGGATAGGTTGTCAAGGATATATTCAGGAGATAGTAAGGTTGCACTAAGAGTCGACGATAATCTCTGATTCGGGATCCGCGATTCACGTCACTATTTTGGGGAACTTTTCAGAAGGCGTTTGACTAAGGTTGTGTTAAACACGGCTACCACCCACAAATGGACGGTCAATCTAGAAAACATCCAAACCTTAGAGGATATGTTAAAGGCATGTGTCTTGGATCAAAGAGGAAGTTGGATAAATACTTGCCGCTATCGAATTTGCATATAACAACAGTTATCATGCGAGCATTGACATGGCACCGTATCAGGCCCTTTATGGACGAAAATGTCAATCGCCCTTGTGTTGGTACGACCCGGGAGAGAGTCTACTCTAACTTAATGTTGTGAGGGAAATGACAGAACAAATCAAGAAAATTAGGGATAAAATTCTCACGCTGAAGTCGAAAAAACTATGCGGACAAGCGCGCAAGCTAGAATTTCAAGAAGGGACCATGTGTTCCTAGGATTACCCCTACCACAGGCATAGGTCGAGCGATGAAAATAAAGAAATTGAGCCCAGATTTCTTTGCCCGTTTGAAATCCTTAGCAAAGTCGGGTTTGTAGCCTATCGTATAGCCCTACCCCCAAGTCTGTCCAACCTTCACGACGTTTTTCATGTCTCTTAGTTAAGAAAGTATGAATCTGACCTAAGCCATGTGCTAGAGCCAGAACATGTACAATTAAAGGACGACCTAACATTTAGCCTACCACCCACGAAGTCGTTGACCGAGGAGTTAAGCAATTAAGGAATAAGGTTGGACCTTTGGTCACAGCCACGTGGACGAGGTAGAACCGAAGAACTCACGTGGGAGCTTGGAGTCAACATGCAAGCAGTATCCGAGCTCTCAGGAACGAATTTCGAGGGAAAATTCTTTTTAAGGAGGGGAGTAATAACGCCTCAATTTTCCAGGTATAAATGGCCAAAATGCCTCGAGGTCATTCTACCCTGAAAATGAGGATCGCGGCCGGCCATCCTCAAGGGGATGTTTTGATGATGGGGGATGTGTTATGTGAGGTAATAAAGGAAGAATTCATTTTTGAGTTTGACGCCGAAATTACAAAACGCCCCTACGGCTTTTCAAGATTTATGTGCCCACTGAACTTGAATTTCACCAAAAGGTTTTAAATGATGTTTTTAAACTATGTTTAGCCATTGGTTAAGCCCGATGGTTGGAGTTTTGAGGAAAATTACCATTTTGCCCCTAGCTTTGTGCATCTTGGGCTTAATGACGCGATTAGCAAAATCTAAACAATATTAGGCTCTAATTAAAGATTAGTAAATTCTAATTACTAATCTAGAGTCAAAATAATTTATTAAGATTGATTAGAACTTAAGATTGCTTAGATACACCTTAATCTTGTCTTAAGAATCAAGATGTCATGTCATGGAATCTTAATAGTATTTCTTCTCCAATTCCTTAAATTAAGGAATTGTGTTTGTGAAAGGTTTTATATATAAATTGAGTTTTATTTCACTAATGAAGCAAGAACAACTCCTTAATCATGTCTTGATAGTCTTAATTGCCCATTACTTTACCTAAACACTTACTTACAAATTTCTAATCAAAAGCCTAATCAAAGATATACCTAAACACATCTCTAAAACATAATTAGAGGACACATTTTCTTCCTCCTTGGGCTGTCATGACCGAAGCCATCCTCCCCCCATGATTCATCACATGTTTAAATTACACACAAAGAACCATGCCTAGGCCAACCTTGGACCATACTTTCACCCATACTTGACTATACGTAAGCCCATACCAATCAAGGAGATATTTTTTCTCTTTTCCCTCCCTTGACCATTGGCCTCCTCCCCCAAAGGACACCTCCATGAGTTTCATTTTCTCTAAAAGCATGCTTGAAAGCTCATTGAAACTTTCACACATATTGCAAACTCTAAACTTTCTTCCTCAAAGTTCAAAGAAGTCTTTTTCTCTTCCTCTTCCTCCTAAACACAACTTCCTTTCTTCTCTTTTTCCTTTGGCCAAAACCCCCTCTCTAAGTTCTAAGAAGATTTTCTCTTTTCACTTCAAGAACCAAGCTTTCTTTCCTTCCCTCAAGCAAACTTTGGTAGGGAGTTGTCTTTAAAATTATTTTCTTGCTTTGTTAAGATTTGTTCTTGATTTAAAATGATGTTTGGAGTTCTTCTTTATGCTACAATATTTTCATTTTTTCCTTTTTCCTTTCTTTAACATTTCGACCTTCAAGGCTTTAAAGGTTTCTCATGATAGCTTGATGATGAGAGTTTCTAGATGATGACTATGAGTTCATCACAATGAAACCTCTAGAGCCTGAGTTTTGCTTTCATAAAGTATGATGATTATGCTAAGTAGTTTGCTTAAGAAAGTTTTACTAAATGGTATTATGTTGTTAAAGTGGTAATCTTGAGCCTAGAACTTAAAGAAATGGACTTACATTCATATTTACTTTCAAGTCCTTGCATACATGTTTATATTTCCTTGTTTAGCATATTTATTTTCAAGTTATCACTTAACAACTAATCTCAAAGCCTACCTATCTCAACCTTAAAGTTGAGATGTGATTTAGAGTAAATTCTCTAAGAGGCCTAGAGCACTAAAATAAATAAATGGACTTGCATTCATGTTTACTTTCAAGTCCTTGTATACATTTTTATATTTCCTTATCTAGCATATTTATTTTCAAGTTATCACTTAACAACTATTCTCAAGCCTACCTCAACCTTAAAGTTATGTGATTTAGAAATACTCTAAAGGCCTAAGCACTAAAATAAAGAAATGGACTTGCATTCATTTATTTTCAAGTCCTTGCATACATATTTATATTTCCTTGTCTAGCATATTTATTTTCAAGTTATCACTTAACAACTAATTTTCAAAGCCTACCTATCTCAACCTTAAAGTTGAGATGTGATTTAGAGTAAATGCTCTAAGAGGCCTAGAGCACTAAAATAAAGAATTGAACTTGCATTCATGTTTATATTCAAGTCTTTGCATTTATGGTTATATTTCCTTACATAGCATATTTACCTTTCTTGCTATCAACTTAAAAGACTAAGAATGAGGCTTTCATTACATGTTTACAATTATGCCATCACTAAAAAGGAATGGATCTAGTGCTAAGACTCACCATTTTGATTCACATAATAAGAAGTTTCATATGAATCTTAGTTACTAGAAATGTCTTGTTTTATACTTATGATACTCTTTATGCTTCGGCCTTGTCTTTAAATTTTCCAGCACCTTTAATTTCTGTTTTAGATGATTTAAATGTGTTAAATACCTTGTCTTTTAATGTGTTAATTGTTCTTGGCACTCTAAGCAAACTTAGTAGTTAAAAAGAATTGAAAATGAGAATTCTATAGCTTCTAAGAACAAGAATTTAGCATTCTGTTCTAGCACCTTTACAATTATGATAATCAGGTTGTATCATGTTTATTTGAGTAAGAATGACTTAGAGATGGTTTAGGAATTGATTTTTAGCATTATAGGAAAAACCGATAATGAGAAAGGGTGTAAAACGCAACTTCTAGCATACGTAAATCCTTGAAATTGTTTTACTGCCTATGCTGTCCAACATTGTTGAATAATGTTCTTGAGCCATATAATTAGTGGTAATGTTGATAATAAATCCCTTAGATGCATAAGAAAATAAGTGGACAATTAGAGTTACCAATTTGGAGTATTGGTTATTTAAGGGAATATTTATGTGATGATTTGAGATAATAGTTCTTTGATACTTTGGGATGATAAATTTATGTGATGTAATGTTAAATGAGTACTTGACCTTTAATGAGTAATTCCATGACTTGCATGTTATAGTTCATTTGGAAACATTAAAGATACTTATGCATGAGATATGAGAAAATGTTATGATGATTATGAATTATGAATTGCATCATGATATAACATGCTAAGACTTAAGGTTCTAAGAAACATGAGAAAATGATCCTTTGAACCCATCAAACTATAGGTGGTGATTGGTGATTCTTGCCTCCTACCTCGTACTTTTAAGTCGGACTTTAACTTATCAAAAGGGATAAGGATATAAGTTAACGATGTGTTATGAACTTATAACCTAGAAGACTCTCAAAAGGGTAAAGTATAGGGTGGCCCCAAGAATGATGATGAATTAACTCTAAGTCACCTAAAGAACCAAGAGATGCCTTTTATGAATCATGTTCTATGCATAATGTTTATGATATGATTGATGAGATGTATGATAAAAGGTTGTGTCTTGCATGACATGTTAATGTATGATGCATTACAAGACGCATGTTAAAATTTATGGGCCTTAAAGGATGTTTTAGAACTTAATAAATGAATCATTGTATGCTCACTATTTCATAATGAAAATTCAGGTCCTGAAGACAATGATGATGTCATTTTAGATAGGAGTTTGCCCTATTGAGAATTCTTTAGCAAGATTCTCACTCCTCTTCTTCTTCCCCATCATTGTCTTCAAATTCCGATGGCAGCATTCATAGTGTTCATTGACACCCCCACTTAGGAGGTACATTTTGATCTTAGCACCAATCGTATCATTTTGAGGGACGTTGCGCGCAGAGTGTTCATGTTCGTGGGACGTCCATTCGCACACCTGGTCCTAGCTACCGATTCTCTCGACATCCTACGACGACGACATGGTTTTCGAGCGGGCACGCACGCATAATGAGAGGATTCTACGCACTCCCTCCGCATCTGCCTTCCGTGACTTCCTGACTATGTCCCTCGTTCGAGGCATTCCGAGACGACCTTCGAAGACTTGCCTACCAACGTCTACTCGAGAGCTCTGCCCCTACTCCCTACATGAGGAGGGAGCGAGGACACCTTGTTCAGCCGAGGTTGGCGCGAAGGCCATCCATGCGTCCATAGTATGGAGCATCGCACGTACCCCGTCCAAGGGAGTTTGCTCGTGGATTGGTTATGTTCCGCCTTTCCAGGGCCAACAACCATAGAGTTCTTGGAGGGTTTTTAGCAGGGAAGAAAACGACTCCACCGCCGTTCTAACCCCATTGGTCGGTCCGTTAAGCTCAAAAATTGGAGGAAGTCAAAACTAGTCAAGAACCGGTCAAACCGGGAAATCGAAACTGGACCGGTTTTTTTTTTTTAATTTTCCAATTTTTTTTTAAAATTTTTTTAAAACTTAAATACTGAATATTTTATAATAGTCATAGAGTAAAAAAAAATAGAACCAAAAAGGACACTAACAAAATTGTTGGTTATTTTTCTCTCGTCATTCACAAGCTACTCACCATAAACCTCGCTAGTTACTAACAAATATTATTTTCAAATACTTTGTGACCGTGTTGTGAGATGAGATTAGATAAATTTTATACGAATGATGTTTATTTTATAAACCTATGAATATTTTTTTTGATTATGTTAATGTTAATGATTTAATATATTTATTTATATTCTAATTAATCATATGTATATATTTATATATATATTTTATTATATTCCGTTTAACCCCGATTCGAACCAATTGGACCTCTAAACCTTTAACCAGGACCTTTGACCGTTCGACGTCCTTTGGTTTTTCTTCCTTGGTTTTTAGTGCACGCATACCATTAGTTTAGGATAACCTTCTTTTGTTATGTTAGGTGCACTAGATGGGTATAATTTCCTTTATATTTTCCTTTCTTATGTATTTGCCTTTATGTTAATGTATCGAACTTAACTCGCCTTTTGGGTGGGTAATCTATTATATATAATTAAGGTGTGCTTATAGATGATCATGTGATGGAGCCTATATGATGTTTCTGTTTATGTTATTCCTTAATATGTTCCGCTTTACGTTATTCATTGATGTTATGCGCGCTCACGTTTTAGTTATGTTTCCAAAAAAAAAAAAATTGACTCATATTTTCATTAAGTATTTTTTTTTTAGTATAATTAAAAAACTGAAGCAAAGAGTAATATCTAATAATCAATTGGAATACGTCCTAGGCGTGTTGAGTTAATTATAAGGGTGGAGTGCGGGGTTCAAAGTGAAAGTGTTCGTTATCAATTTGGCTTCAAGAGTAAAACCCTTTTACAGAAAATAGTTCTTTTAACTATGTACTACTCTCCTATTTGGGTGCCAAACTTTCAAAAACTGCAGTTTATGAAACACAGTATAAGGTTCATATTGGATGTTGGATAAACTGATCGGCTAAAACGTTGATCATCGCCTGTTTTTCGTTTGGATTCTCCAATGGGAGTGAAGGCTATTTAATCATTGATTGATTCTCGATTTCCCAAATGGAACTGGTAATTTGATTCCGAGCCTAAATATGTAATGCATAAACTTGTCAGAACTTTGGGTGCTTGAAGGATACCTTGCTTGTTTTATTTGGTTTTTTGAAGAACATTGTCGTTCATTGAATTTCATTACTGCTAAGACATCCTTTCTTGTACCTGCGATGTCCTGTCCGGAATTATGTGGTTAGCATATCTGTTCATGGAATCTCATTAGATATGAGTTATCTTAGATTCCATTCCCATGGGTGATATTTAATTACCTAGACATGCATATTGAAATGCTTCCCTACCTACTTAGTGTTTATAGTTTACCTAACTCATGACATTTGAGTTGTTCACTTGTTGTTATGTATCACTGATAAGTTGATAGAAATGTTGTGTGTGTTTTGCTGCATGTGTTATTCAAATTCAACAGTATCGGCAAATGAGGCGGAAGGAGCAAGATCGACTTGCTAGGATGGAAGTTGACTACCAGAAAAGGAAAGAGCTAGCAGAATTTCATATGAGAAGGGAGGAAAGACTAAAAGCTGCAGAAGAACGTACGGCGAAGAAGAGAGCGAAACGTCAAAAGAAAAAACAAAGGAAAAAGGAGAAAAAGATCAAATTGAATGGTGGGGAAGAGGAGCAAAAAAAGAAGATTCTTCAGATGATGGTGACTCTGGCAAAGATGAGGAGGCAGCACCTTGAAACAAGCTTTTGTTGTACTTGTACCTAAACATTTTAAATTTGGTCCAGGCTAGGTGCATATTTGGCTTAAGATAAAACACAGTCGTGACCGGAGTTTCTATGGTTTTGAACCTATATATGAGAGGTGCTGGGCAAGATGATCAGCTTTATGTGAGATTAACAGACTTTTATACGTCAAACTGCCACCGCCAACCTAAAACAAAAAAAATAATAATAATAATAATAAATTGAAAGATGTTAAGCTTTCTATTGTTTCAAGCAGAATATAACATGAAATTTCATAAGGCTTATGGTAGAAAATGATAACATGAAGTGGAATCCAATGTAGTAGCATACGGGTTAATTGTTTGGATAATTTAAAATAGGATGTAATGAAATGGTGTTGGATAAAATTGAATTAAATTTTAATGTATTGAGTATTACTCTGTCGTTCGATATGTGTTACTCTATATTGATAAATATAATTGGTTTTTATAGCCATTGTTTGAACGGGTATATAAAAGAGAGGATTTGAATGAATTGTAAATTGTTTTTTAATGCTAGTAATGTACTAAAATTAAATTTATATTCATTTTATTTCATCTAAATTTTTTTCTGGGGTTAATTTGGGACAAATAACTGAAATGAATTAAATATCATTTTCCATTTATTTTTAAACAAAGGAATACATCTCATTCATTCCTTTCATATATCAATTTGTCGTAATTTATACCACTACATGGTATTTTATCACATTTCATTTCACTCACTGAGAGCGACCAAGTGATGTATGTGTGATGAGTTGTTTCATTTGTTTTTGGTTTGGGATATGAAATGCTTTTGTTTTGGTTTGTTGGACCAGACGATATGGGTCAAAATGAGCCCAGCCCAGCCCAGCCCAGCGAGCACATTAATGGGCAGGTGAAAATGAGTGATCGTTTTTCCTGTTTGTTGCTGGAAGCAGACGCAGCGTTGCATGACCAAAAAGCGAAAGAAGAAAGAGCCACCGTAACCGCAACTGTTACTACGACTATTCTCCCCTGACTTTTGTTTCTTAACTCGCGACGACGCACCACCACCACCACTCCCTCGCCGCACACCCTCCCTTCCCCTAATCCCCCATGGGAGAATCCAACCCTCACCAACGCATTTCCGTTCACCACGCTCTCGGCGGCGGCGCAGGTTCTCCTCCCTACGCTCATGCAATCTCTAATTTCATTCGTCAAAAACAATCCATCGATCGTTTACTTACGTTACTAATAGTTAGGTCAAATGATCTGTTCCCAGTTCGGTGCCGTAACGTGGCAGTTGATAGATTCCTTCAAAGAAAAATCGGTGTCGATTGATTTTGTTTTCCCTTTTTCCTTTTTGATTGATGTGTTTGTGTTTTTAAGTGTGATTTGATTTGTGGCAGTTGCCGATTTGCTGCTTTGGAAGAATTGGTGCGGCGGATTAGTCGTTCTGGTTTCGTCGACCGCATTGTGGTACCTGTTCGAACGAGCTGGCTACAATTTCTTGTCGTTCGTGGCCAATGTGATATTGCTCCTCGTCGTGATTCTCTTCTTGTGGGCCAAATCTGCTAAACTCCTCAATAGGTATGTATGTATCTCACTTCAATTCCAATTATGAATGCGAATCATTTTGCAAGCATTTGATTATTATTGTGAATTTATGATGTTCATGACTAAAAAGTAGATTTACGTAACTGTTCTAATAATTTACGCACATTAAATAACTATGAAGATGCTGAGTCCTGGAAATTTGCAAAAAGAGTTGTTATGCTGGTCGTTTTGCTATTTTTATTACTATTTTTTTTCAATTGAAATTGAATTGTTTTTATGACACAGACCTCTTCCTCCTCTCCCTGATCTGGAGATCTCTGAGCAAACTATTGCCAAGGTTGCTGATGTGCTGCAAATTTGGATTAATCGAGCATTGTCCGTTGCACATGACATAGCAATAGAGAGGAATTTGCTTCTCTGCCTCCAGGTATGGTGCTATGTTCCCATCTTGTCTTTGTGTTACGCTGAGTTTGATGAATTTAAGCACTTTGGGTTAGGGATTTATGGTGACACTTTTTTTTTTCATGTGAATTTTGTGAATCAGGTTGCTGCTATGTTGTGGGTAATATCTTATATTGGTACTCTTTTCAACTTCCTGACTTTGATCTATATTGGTAAGTTCTCTGCTTCTTTAGCCTTTAGATATGCATGTTATCTGTTTAGAAATTCTCCCAGCATTGATTTGCTCTTAATATTTCAATAATTTTCTTTGTAGGTGTTCTTCTTAGCCTGTCTGTTCCTGTTTTGTATGACAAGTACCAGGACCGAATCGATGATAAGCTTTATATGGTACAGGGGTTGTTCACACACATTATAGAAAGATTCACAGTAATGTTTTAAGCAAGATTCCGAAACTGTCAAACAAAGAGAAGAAGGTGCAGTAGGTGAGCAGTAAGAGCAATCTATTACTTTATGTCTGTGTTTGTTGCAAAAGTAGCTCAAAAGCAAATCTTCCTTTAATACAGTTGTAAGCAATGTATCTATTAGCTAATACTATGTCCATAACTCTACTAACAACATAATCTTATTTTACTTCTGCTTGCAGTAAATAGGCATCGTACTAGGTTGGTATTTGTGGGTCAGTACTGTCTTAAGAAAATGTTTTCGTGTGGCATCTCTATTTTTAAGACAGAGAACTGTTTTATGTTTGAAACCGAGGATGCAAGGTTTAGGGACAGATATTATTTTTATCAGCAATATGAATGAAGCTTGGTTTAAGGACAACAGATATTATTGAGTTTTATCAGCAATAAGAATGAAGCTTCACGATTTAAAAAAACCTAAAATAGTTCACGTGAATTTTTGGGTTAATTTCTTCTTGCTTGAAATTCAGGGTGCACATGGATAATTGAAGTCTAGTTAGGGGCGTACAAATGAGTGCTTAACTTACCAAGTCCTTGAGGTTTTCTTTTTGCTGGGATGCTGTTGCTGTTTTAATTGATGGTTAGATGGTATGGTAACTGTTCAGAAGCAGGATTGACAAATAGCTTCAGCGTAGGTGGTTATTCTCTTCTGAGTTCTGATTTTCTACGTGCCCATTGGAAGATGCTTTCTATGAATTTTTATCAATGAGTGTGCTGCCCTTGTTATGCTTCACTTTGCACTTGATTACTGGCGTAGGGGGAAAAAGATAGGACGTGGAGAACATGCATTTCTGTTTGCTTCGTCAGGATTGTAACATGGTCTGGTTTTGGTCAGAAAAGATTTTGGTTGGGCTGGTACTTGATTATATGATGATATATTGCTAGAAGTGTTTAATTACCACTACGTCTACCTTCAGTACCATCTTTTTATTATTATTATTATTATTACTATTATTATTATTTTTGGATAAGAGTATTACTATCATGTTTCTCTTATTCTAAGTAGGAATGCAGCAATGGGTTTTAAAATGTAACTAAATGTCTGGCTACTGGCCCTACCTTGGCGTTATACCCAACCAGAATTTATTGGTTACTTGGCGCCATATCTCCAGTAAGTTTGCCAATTTGTATCTTGTTTAGCGATGGTGGTTTCTTCCAATTTGTGTCTTGTTTAGTGATGGTGCTTTCTTTCTGACATTTGAGTCGGACACGCCACCAAAACAGCAAGTTTGGTTTTCCTTTATTATTCTAGTTATTTTATGGATAAAAAGGTTTTCCTTTAATGATTGACGTGGAGATGTGTCATTGACAATAGGCACAATAAAATGAGGACAATGATGATTTCGATAGTAAGTTGTACATGTGTGATACTAGCTTGTTGGGCGATATAGCACTTAATCATTTTAAGCTCCCAAATATTAGTTTGATGAAAGCACTTGTTCATTTTTTTAGATTTTCGTTTGGAACTCCAAACCTATGGTTCGAGCACAAGCTACAAAATTATGGTACAATTAAGCATCATTGGCACCCACAAGTGAGGCTTGGTTTTTGCCAACAAAAGTTAATTTATGTACAATGGCTAAGTTAGGTTGAACGCTTATCTTCGAAGGCGCCCTAATATGTATCTGATGAAAAACGAGTGCATTGTGAAATGCTCTTCTCAATTCTCATCATGAGATACTGCTCTCTCAACCCATACCTCCTAGACAATGGTATGTGTATTTTATTTTTTAATGATTTCTCTTTACGGGTTTAATGTTTACAAGATCAATCAATTTCCTGCACAAAAACCATGTGAATAATAATGCACATGAACAAAAACCAATCCTGTACAAAATAAAAGCAAAATAGGAAGTGACGCTGACAAGATAAACCATGTTCCTTGAATAGAACTCTTCACATCAAATACAGGCAAGCAAGCCAGTATTATGAAAAAGCCAAAAAGCAGGAAAAAAAGAATACCAGTAGATGGTATCATAGATCAAATATACAACCATTTCTGAGTAGCGTCTTGGAACTTCTCCTATTGAAAAGCTACTAAAGTGATAATGTTTGGAATCCGAATAGGTCCAAGATGTGTAGCGTAGACATTGCGGCATTCTCCCGCCGTAGTGATAATCATCCCACGGATCTTGAATTGTTGAGATGCTATTATGTGTTATTAGCAATATTGCAGGGGTTTTATAAAACTTGAAACTACAAAATGCCAATCGCTGGGGGCGAAGGCCTTAAAACGCCTTATCAAGGCGGAACAACGTCCATTAAGAAAACAACCATTACAAAGGAGGGGACATTTTTTTTTCACGCGTGTACGATTTCATCATACTAGTCTTTTTTCTTTCCTTTTTTTATTTGTTTTGTTTGGCCAACCACCACACTAGTCTTGAGGCACAATTTACGCAAACTTGGGAAATGGAGTAGCTTCTGAAGGCGGTAATGTGACGGATCTCAACAACTCCAGTGAGAAAACAAGCCCAAGAAAATGAGAAAGAATGGTGTTTGCTGAAGCCTGCAAATCAAAGAAGAATAACTAATGTTTTAATAGCATTATTTCTACCAATTCAGAGGTGCCTCTTTTAAATTTCTTGATGATTCCCAAATAGCACTAGGCACTAGCGGTCAGATTGTATCCAACTCTATCAAAAAATCGAAGCTGATAAGTGGAAATACGAAGACAAAATGCGAAAAACATAAAAAAGTTACTCATCACTAGTAAAATGCAGCTACAAAATAAGACTTCTCAAATTTTCAAACATTGCTTAAAAACAGACTGAAAGTTTCATTCCAATTATCATAGCTTTCCCGATATCAGAAGTCATTTGCAATTCATAGGCCCTCCGATATGTTTATGATACTAGAGAACTTCGTAAGTGCTTTACACTACGAGAGATCTGTAATTTCTTCTCTCAATCCTATTGTTTAATTTAAGCTCCACCAGCTCATACTTCACCTACATGTAACCGTCGTCAAGACATATTCCCCGCTTATTACGAATTCTAGTGCCTTGCTTTGTTTCCTTTTTAGATAAAAGAAGATATTTCATTAACTAGTGTCTCACTTTGTCAGTGCCTAGATTCCTAATGGGTTTAGGTTAATAGTAAGTGTCAATTAATTAATTACATTTTGGGAATTGTTTCATAGTAATTTATAATTTTGAGTTCGCTGACAGATGTAATGTGAAAGGTCTTAGCTACTACAAGGAAAAAACGAAAAAGGTCTTTGCTAAACATCGTTCTTCATTCTTTGTATGGGCAGCTGGCTCATTTGGGTATTATCATGATAATGGTCAACATCTTTTCCTGGATGTAACACAAGAAAAGCTAGCCAAATTCTGGGTTGACTCATCCGTCTCTCACGCCCTCAATTACATAGTAGAATCCTAGCTAGATTATTTATCCTACATCAAATTACCAAGAGATAATAAACTAAAATGTTATATACAGAAAGGAACATATTATATATATGTGTGTGTGTGTGTGCGCGCGCTTTACCTGCACCAAAAATACATCCAATGCAAGAACAGGGCTGTAGCCAGGAGAGATTCCCTGATAATATGGGTTGGCGGTGGAAGTAAGAGCCTTTGCGACCAACAATCCAACTGTGGCTTGCATCCCAAGAATAGCAGCGCCCATTCCCAAAAGGTTCACTACTATACCATTTTTCAAGCTCTTGACTACATCAGCACGAGGGGGTGCCTGAAAACACTAGTACTAGATGAAGCTAACTAGCAAAATCTCACTAATAGATAAGATGTATATCAATCAAATGTACAGAAAGGTCCACTAGAAGATCTTATCAAGTTATCATGCTTTTATAGAATTATATAATTAGATAATCATAAATTCATATACAGACAGTACTTTCACCTTGAAATGATGAAGATGGTAAGAACAACTAACATTTTCACTTGGCTCACAAATAAGTAACGCACCTTAGTCGGGTCATTAGCAGTTTTTCGAAGCTTTTCAGATAGCCGAATATACCCAAACGACCAAAACACCGAAATGAACGATGCCGCAATTCCACCGGCAGTAGCATAAAACGTAGCCGGCGACGTGACCTTTCCGGTGATAGCAACCGAAAACGAAAGTATAACTGCTGCCACCACGGTGCACACTAGCTGACCCCAAAACCCTAAGCTACCCAAACGCTTGAAATACCTCGCAGTCTTCTCCAATCGCTTCGACACCTGCGCCACCCAAACCACAACAGCAACAACAAAAAACTCTATTATCAAACAGCATTGCTATTGATATTTTATTTACAATTGCAACAACTGAAACTACAGTTTCGAACCCTAGAAAAGGAAATTCAACTCGTACAATCCAATAATCCAGAGACATTCAGCTGAGAACAAGTTGAAGATGCTTGAGGAATTCAGAAAACCACGTTCACTGGCAGTGTAGAGAGATAAAATGAGTACGGCGATGACAGGGAAAAAGAGAGAGAGAAAGAGTCACCTGATCAAGTTTTGCTTTCTCTGATTCGTCGTTGGAGGGAGAGTAAGCTGTAGAAACTTGAGAAGAAGCTTTCACGGTGAAGGTTGGCTTCAACGCTCGACGAGAAATGAGGGAACCGAAAGATGAAGAGGAAGGTGTGAGGGAGGGAAGAGGCTTGCGAGGGAGTGAGGGCAGGAGATTCGGCCGGAGAATTGGTCGGAGGAGACGAGGAGCGGAAATTGCGGAGGCTGAGAGCGGAACCGACGGAGCCGGCGCCGACCTGAACGTGCCGGCGCGTGTTGCCGGCGGAAGCAGTGCTTGCATTGCTCTATTTGTTTACTGTGAAGACAGACAGAGAAGAGAATCTGTTTGGCTTCCCTGGTTTTCTCTTCTCCGTCTCCAGCTTTCCCTGCTACGCAGAGTTTTGAACTCGGAGAAGTTACGGGACCGTGGATGAGAAGGCCCAAATTAGTGATTGCGCTTCTCTGGGCCATCCTCTTCTATTCAATATTGGGCCTTCGTTTAGGAAAACTAGGCCCATTGGCTATCACCATCTGAGGACAAGAACCGTGGTTTGATTGTTCTTGAATCTATGGCTGAGGGGTTGACATAAAATGGAAATGCACACCAGTGGCCCATGAAATCCAAAACTAGGGTTGACATAAACTACCGTTACCTCAAATGAGTTAAGAAGTTATAAGAAATTCTAAACAAATAACTAAATACTAACACAAATTAAAGTTGAGAAACAATCAAAGTTAAAAGGTCTAGGAGACCTTTTTCACCTTCTACTTCACTTGGATATGCAAACTACTAAATTGAAAATTAAGGAATTGGTTTTGTTAGCATGCCAATTATAGTTAAACGCCTACGTCTACCTTTATTAACCGTGTCTCTTTCACCTAAAACACTAAGTGTCCTGTGAATTAGTGTGAAATCAACTCATTGAGAACTAACATCAAACATCTACTATGCAAGGTCAATGGGTATGTTTCCATCCCATTGACTAATCCTCACACCTAAGCCAATTAAGTGTAAAAGAACAAGTATTACCCATACCAAGTCCAATATCTCTATTCCTATGTCTAGTTCAAGAGAATCCCCAAATCAACTTAGATGGTGGTCAAACATATAAGAGCATTAAGAATAGAAATGGGTAACCAAAACCAATATCATCAACATTCAAATAAGCAACATTATAAACATCCAAGATCCATAGAGGGATTCAAAGGATCCTAGCTACAAATTTAGCTATCCATAACAATGAACAAAACACAAACTAGTTCAAGAGACATAATGAATATTAAAGACATAGAGAGAGAGGAAGAGATGAACAAATGAGGCTTCAATCCTTCTCCTAGCCCTTGGCCTTCAATCTTCAAGATGAATCCTTATCTAGTGTTGGCTTCTTCCAAAACCTAGGATTCTTCTCTCAAAAACCGCTGAAAAGGCAAAACCCGAACCGTCTTCGCTCAGACTGTCTATTGGGTAATTACTTACTAAAATGGGCCTGGGCCGCGTTGGTTTGACCAACGAAAATTGTCAGGTTGCGACCTGGCTCATAAAACTCATCTCAATGTTTAGGCACCATGAGGTTGCAACCTAAAAACCAGGTCGCGACCAACAACAAAAACTTCAATTTAATGGCTTTTTCTTCATGCTTTGCTTCCCTCCTTGGCTTCAATTTGAATTCTCTTCAAGCTCCAAACTTCTACAATATTCTCTGTCAAAAATCATTCAATGAAAATTTAAATTTGAATTATGCAATTCATCCCAATAATCTTGATTTATGACATTGAATTTTTCAACAAAAGTTTTAAAACAAATATAAGCCAATTCTTCCTATTTTTAAGTGTTTCACTTGGAAAATGAAGGACAAGTCATGCGATTTCAATTCCAATTAAGCTAAAATAACTCCATAAACTGGAGTTATCACCACCCCTACATGTAATAATAGGTAAACCGTTAAAAAAAAAGAGAAAGGTGAATTTCAGCAAAAACAAATCATAATAATTGGTAAAAGGCAAATAAGCTATTATATATTTTTGGATAAATTACATTCACTTTTGAAGTTTATGAAATTTATCATGAATTTCCTCTATTTGTCTCTGATATTGATTTCCCTTGGATGAAACTGTTATGTGCAATAATAGGACGATATAATGATTTTATAAATTTATAGGAGGTTAGTGTGATTGTTTCATGAACATGGATCTCCTGAAGTAAAATTTACAAATAGAGAGGTGATGAGATAGATTTCCTTAAACTCTAGGAGAAATAAGTATAATTTGCCCTTATTTCTATTCAAATTACTTATTTCAAAGATTCACCTTTGTTAGACATTTTATGCTATTGTTCTAGCCAGGAAGGCGCGGATAAATGGAGTATAGAATTACTATTGCTACCCTCGTTCTATAATATTAGTTATTTTAGACAAATTGATTCATTGAAAAGTCAATCTTTCTAGGCATTGTACTCATTGGTAAAATGAAATTTATCCCGCGTGGAAGCAAGTGTTGCTTCTCTCTAAATAAATAAATGCTAGAGTGATTTATCATTCTTAAATAATGTTTTCAGTTGTAACCAAAAAAGTTAATGTTTTCAGTTTAGTACCAGAAAAAGTGTATTATTCTGTTGTGCTATTTTAGATAATGAGGAAGAGGAAGACCGCGGTCCACAGGGTCACGAGGCCTAGTTTGTTTAACAAAATTGGCCCAAGGTTCTTTTGTCTTTGACGAATAAAAAGGTTTTTGCATTTGGTTTGTTCATACATAGGCAATCATGTGATGAGGCACTATTGTCATTATCGACCATTGTAGGTAATCAATAGATTATGGAGATGATACGTGTGTAGTAGTTTATTGACCTCTTAACGGGCATTGATGAGAAAGCACCAAAAGGAAACAAAATGTGGCATGGCTGTGGAAACAAAGAGCAAGACGATCTAAAAAGAAAGCTAAAAGAGGTCAGTGGCTTAGTGCGTTCAAAGGTGGGGTACAGCTTGCTATCCCTTTAAACAACTGTGATCATATATGGAAAAATAAAAACAATCACTTTATTAGACAACTTTGAATAAAGCAAGGTCGAGAGTTTGGAATTATACTGCAGCACTAACCCTTACTTATTTCCTTACTATATACCTACTTAAGACGGAGAATATTTTACCATTTCTTTACATGCCTCTTTGTTAGTCGGCTAAAATAAATATAGAGTTCCTCCATTGCATTGTTAATTATTTAGTGTTCCTTTAATTAAGCAAGCTCTTAGTTCATATTTGATATATACCTTATACTCACTAAATTTGGGATATATAAGTTTCTTCAATAGTTATTTGTGAAAGTTAATGGAAATTGGTTCACCTAGCTCTCTCACTGACCTTTGAAAAAAAAAAAAAAACCTCATATGTCATAATAATTTAAGTTCTATTTCTAAGTTCTTTTGTTGACAAGTGATATATATGTGTAAGTATTTGATAAACTAGACACATGCCTTAATCCTGGATTGGGATGAGACTTCCCCTCAATTTATACTTTAATTCATCGAAAGAAAAGCCAAAATATGGTTATGTCTGAAAAATCAAATTGTGTATAAAGCTTAAGTAGCAAGGATTTCACCCTCTTGAGCTGTCACAGAAACATTTCTACTGAGATAGTGTTTTGCAGTTGTTCAGGAAAAGACACTCATGCTAATAATTTACTTGTTTACATAATTCATCACATTATATCTTTCTCGTTAGTTAGTTCTAGTCCATAAATAAAGATGCGATTATTAACAAATACTGAACTACACTTCTAATTTGGTTTAACAAACCAAAATTCAAGACAAAAGTCTAGCATGTGCTGATTTGAATCACTGCACTTCTAATTTATTTTAACAAGCCAAAAGTCTAGCATAGTAGCATGTGTTGATTTGAATCACACAACGAGAGCTCATGGTCTGTATATTGACCATAGAAATCTCATGTGTGAATCTCTCATCTCATGTCATGCACATGATTTCAAGAACATCCCACTGCTGTGACACTAACATTTCTAGCCTAGACGACAAATCCACTAGAGGTCTTTTTGGGGCGTTTCGAATTAATATTTGCCCTGTGGATGAGAAGATTGGTCACCATTTTTAGCCATATTGATATCATACAGTTCATAAAACATATAGTGGCTTTTCACAGACTGAATCTCTTGGCTTCCCTTCTGGGACCATTTCTTGCTTCTATTTTTTTTTTCTTTTTGTCTTCCATTGCTTGAGTTTTCTCAATCATATCTGAAAGGAACTTTTGAACATGCACAATGACGGTTGTGAACTGAAACAGTTCCAACTTCCAGGGCCACAATCCTGCTTACTGATGTATCAAGTTCTCAATTTTGTTTCACTGTTTTACTATCAGCAATTTGTTCTCCATGTTCAGCATTGAAAACAACATAAAATTCAACACCATGATTACCCCTTATCATCACAGATTAGAATTTTATACTTATTATTCAATTCAAAGGACAAAGGTACTCTTTATTTCAACTTTTTGGATTAATGATTAATTAGCCACTTAAAATATGTGAAGAAAAAAGTATACAAAATGTACCCAAAAAAATTAACCACTTAAAAAAAATTATTTAGTTCCCTCTTGTGATTAATTATAAATATCAGAAATGTCGTGCTTAAATTCTCCCATTTTGAAGCTCCAAGACACTTCTTTACTTGCAAGTTGCGAAACTCCTTCTCAAATGGATAAAAACCATCGGTTCACATGTCTAGTGATCTTGAAAAGATATGCTATACTCAGGACCAACCAGTAGTTATAGGAAATAGTTGTGTGAAACTTCTCCCACATTCTCTTGCTCAGATGGTATGGTGCTGCATCTGCAAGCAAGGCTATTGCCAACTCATTGTCATTGAAATGCGTCTTGAGAATTTAGGCCATCCAATATCAGCAATTAGTGTGTCCATTAATCACCTGAACAGTGACTTATTTTCCTAAAATCGCTTGCTCCTAGTCTTGGACAGAGTTCATCTCAGAAGAAAGGTGAAGCCTCATGTGAAAGTTTTGTCCCTTTACAGAATTTGCAGGCATATTCATGAATAAGATATTTATCTTCACATGTATACGCATAAATTATTTTTCATCCTATATTTATTAAAATGAATTATGTAACCTCGTGACTGAGATTAAACAAAGGGACAACTTTGGGATTTGGATTTTATGTATCCTGATGAAAAATACAAAGTCATTATCACTTTGTGGGTATGAAATTTTTCCACTTAAAAATGTGACTTATTTAGGAGAAATTTTACATGCTCCTAACACATTTAATATGTATTTCAAAAATATTTACAACCACTCATTCTTGATATTTTATATAATTTTTAAATACTATAAATTAAAATGAATGTTGCAGAAGCACTCATTAAATGTGCATGCAAGAATTTCTTTATGCTAATAAAGAAAGCAGCTCTACATCCATGATGGTCAATAATTAATGACTTTTTAAGGTTGGGAGTTGGCATTATCCACGACATACCGTGTGAAATGTTCAGTGTCGATTATTTAGGAAATTGAGGGTGACAAGGGCGGTTGCCATGAGTTTAAATTGTAGCAGTCTGTGAAGTCACAGGGACACCTCTCTATCTACTGCTTCAATGAATGAATGGCCTACACTTGTGGTGGTGATTGGTGAAATGTTTTGCTCTCCACATAGTTTACACCCGTGAACAGGTCTTGTTAAATTGTACATATCAATTCAGAAAGGACATGAGTCCAAATGGTGATTAGCGACTCTAGTGCTGAACATTTACAAATTAGTCTCATTGTCTCAGCCCCACAATTGTCTTTGAAATTGATAGGTACTAAACGTAGACGTTACCTCACCCCCAACAGACACAACAAGAAGAAAATAGATCCCTTGGCAAGAGCTTATTGTAATATTGTCCATTTGCTCTTTCATAAGGAATTCTATAGCAGCAATCCATTACGACGAATCACTTTAACTGTTGTAGCTCTAGCCTCTAGTTTTTGGCCATCTGTTCTACCATTGAGAGAGAACCACCTTATCCAAAAAGCCTAAGCTAGAAGCAATTGGACCCTGCTCTAAGCCTCTAATGAGTACAATAATTGTAACACCTGCAAATCACCATTGCAGTTGAAATTTGAATATCAATTTAACTTCCTAAAATTAAGCTTGGTCTGATTCCTACAAATGTAAGTCATACTACATATCCAGCAACAATTGATACCTGAGTACATTAAAAAATCAATGTAAATAAATATTTTTTCTTTTAAAAAATCAAATCATTAACTATTAATTTCATTTCATTTTTCACCCGCACCCACGTTTCCGTTAAGCTAAATTCACGGGGGATGAAGTGGGGACTCTCTACAGAGACTATGCAACAGATTATGGGCTCCAACTCACTCGGTTGTCCTGTAGCGACAAATTAGATTCCCTCTGCTCTATTTTGCCAATTATGTGTAAAAGAAAATTTTGTTTTTTCAAAGACTTGACAGAAGAGAGTTGGCACATCTGTTCCATTTAACTCACTTTTTTAAGACTTCTATTATTATCTTTTACTTCGGTTAGGTTCAGTTCATGGTTATCAACTTCACACAGAACAAGAGAATTATCTTTGCTTTCTGCTACCACTTTCCTTCTACAACTCAAACCCATCCCTCCTTTATTTTCTTAGTACAGATTTGATCATTCTTGGCCCCTTGCAACCTGTTGTCTGCCATACTATAACACATTCTAGCTGCTACCTAAAGGTTTTTCCATTATTCTCCAACCATTTGTTCTCTAACCCCCCCCCTCTGCCAAGCCTCAAAAACTGATCAAAGATTTGGTGAACAGAACAAACAAGTTGTAGTGGGTAACCGTCTCCTTTTCCTTCTTCTTTGTCTCTTGCACTCCACCCTTGCTCCTAGAGCTCTTTTTCTACACCATGAACTTGTAGTTTCCAATATGTTGTGTCATCATAGGGAATCATGAGCCTCAACTCCAAGAATCTCCATTTGTGGTGGAGACTCTCATCTTTTCTTCTTCTTCTGCTTCAATCAGTAGCTGCTCTTAACTCTGATGGGGTTCTCTTGCTTTCCTTCAAGTACGCCATCCTCAGCGACCCTTTATCAGTCCTAGAGAGCTGGAACTACGGTGATGCAACTCCGTGTTCATGGAATGGAGTCACATGCACTGAAATTGGCACCCCTGGTACCCCTGACTTGTTCAGAGTAACTAGCTTGGCACTTCCAAATAGCCAGCTTCTTGGTTCCATTGCTGAAGAATTAGGCATGATCCAAAACCTTCGCCACCTTGATCTCTCCAACAACTTCCTAAATGGTTCTCTACCAAATTCCATCTTCAACTCTTCTCAGCTTCAAGTCCTGTCCCTCTCAAACAATGTCATCTCAGGAGAGATACCTGATTCCATTGGCAAATTGACAAGCCTTCAGCTTCTCAACCTTTCTGACAATGCCATTGCTGGTTCAATCCCAGAAAGCCTCACTGCTTTGCAGAACCTAACCGTTCTTTCTCTGAAGAGTAACTACTTTTCAGGAATGGTCTCAAGCGGGTTCAACTTTATTCAGGTCTTGGATCTGTCCTCAAATTTGCTCAACGGTTCTCTACCAAATGAGTTTGGTGGTGAAAGCTTGCACTACTTGAACCTATCATACAACAAGATTTCAGGAAAAATCCCACCAGCATTTGCAAAAGCGATTCCTGCAAACGCCACAATTGATCTCTCATTCAACAATCTCACAGGGCCAATACCACAGTCCTTGGCTTTGCTCAACCAGAAAACTCACTTGCTATCTGGGAATGCTGATCTGTGTGGAAAGCCTCTGAAGATTCTTTGTTCCATTCCCTCTACACTTTCCAATGCTCCAACCAATGTCACTAGCTCATCTTCACCCGCAATTGCAGCCATACCAAAAACCATTGACACAACCCCATCAACAGACACAACAGGAGGAAGCAACAACGGGAACATGTCACCAAGTGGCCTAAAACCTGCTACCATAGCAGCCATAGTTGTTGGAGACTTGGCTGGCATAGCTGTTACTGCCTTAATCATTCTCTTTGTCTACCAACAAAGAAGAGAAGGGATCCAAAACCAACCACTGATGCTTCTGCTGCTACTAACAACTCCGAAAAGAAAGATGAAACTGTTGCAAAACAAGACCCTGATGGCAGAACAACAACCACCTCACTTCCCTGCTCATGTTTAACAATCAAAGAAGAGACTTCAGAAGCAACAAGCTCAGACAGTGACTTAGATAACACAACGGTGGACACCACAGCACAGAACGGGAACCTTCCAGAACAAGGCACTCTTGTGACGGTGGACGGTGAGACAAGGCTTGATTTGGAGACGTTGATGAAAGCTTCAGCGTATATCTTGGGGACAAGCCGCGCCAGCATAGTGTACAAGGCAGTGCTTGAGGATGGGAGAGCCTTTGCTGTTAGAAGGATCGGTGAGTGTGTGATTGAGAGGATGAAGGACTTTGAGAACCAAGTGAGGGCCATTGCAAAGCTTCGCCACCCCAATTTGGTTAAGGTTCGTGGTTTCAGCTGGGCTAAAGATGAGAAGCTTGTGATATGTGACTATGTTCCCAATGGCAGCCTCGCTAGCATAGGTTTCAGTAAGTTCATAATGCCTCATAACACTCTTTATTTTTGTCTCAACAATGTTTTTGCATTTAAAAGATGTTAGGAGTGTAGGAAATTTTGTGAGAACTTAGCTTTTAAAATGATGTGACATAGTTATTAAGATTTGGATTAATAAGAGGATTATATCACTATATTTCATCTAACAAATGTTTTGAATTTTGCTAAGATTTTCAAGCCCTTTTAACATATTGTTTGTTATATTCCTATTGAATGAGTCATTTGGTTGTTTAGGGAGAGTAGGTTCGTCGTCACCATTCAACATGCCCTTGGAAGTTCGGATGAAGATAGCAAAAGGGGTTGCACGAGGCTTGGCCTTTATTCACGAGAAGAAGCACGTGCATGGCGACATTAAACCAAGCAACATCTTGTTAAGCTCAGAAATGGAACCCATCATCAGTGATTTTGGGCACCGGCTCCTCTTGAACAATGACATCAACCGTAGAGCGAACGGTTCGGCTAGACAACAACAAGACCCTCCCATTGTTTCAAGCCCTTATGCAACAACAATGGTACCATCATCCTCTAGTATTGGGACCCCAATGCCATATCAAGCACCAGAGTCACTTCAAAACATCAAACCAAACCCCAAATGGGATGTGTACTCATTTGGCATTGTGTTGCTTGAGCTTCTCAGTGGAAGGGTTCTCTCAGATCGGGAATTAGACCAGTGGCTTGCACCCGGTTCAGTTGAAGAGGAGAAGAACCGGGCCCTGAGGCTTGCTGACATGGCAATCAAGTCTGACGTGGAAGGCAGAGAGAGTGCCATCTTGGCATGCTTTAAATTGGGGCTTAGTTGTGCATCTCATGCCCCACATAAGAGACCCTCCATGAAAGAGGCTCTACAAATCTTGGACAAGATCCCTTCTGCTGCCATTACTTCTTCTTCGTGATAATGATGTAATTTGGGACCCCCACTTTTTCAGATCAAAGAGCATAGCTTAGCTTTTTTCATCATCTTTTGTTGACTTGATTGGCATCAAGAAAAGGATGGGAAACTAGGATTTAGAGAGGAAAAAAAGTGTTTGTTGTTTATGGGGGAAAGTGTAGTGATGAGTGTAACATCGACCAGTGAATGAAATCCTTGTCAGTATAACGTGCTTTTGGCGGAGACCATGGCCGGTGTTCCTGACTATTTCTATTGTAAGCTTGCGCAAGAGATGCTGAGTGCTTTTGGTCGTAGATATATATCATGACGATGTGGGTGGGGTTCAGTGCGTCTGATTTCTGCTCCACTAAATTTTGGACGGTATGGATCTGAAGTCTTTAATATAGTATGTGAACTCTATAATTGTTTCATTGTTTAAGGTGGTTTTTTTTTTTTCAAATCATCATGCGCGCCGTTATAGTAAAATAAAATAAGAATGTAATGAAGAGCAAGTAGGTTTTTTTTTTATTATTAGGATTGTAAAGAGATTAAGGAAAAGACGTTTTGTTTTCTCAATATATGTTCGGAAAGTAGTAAATTAAAATTCAGAGTACTTTGAAACTAGCATTCATCTTCACCAGTACATCGACCTATCGATTGCTGGTTTTAATATCAATAGGTCATTATGAGTGCATGTGGTTTTCCAACTAAAAATCCTTTACATGGATGGAGGATAAGGAAATAAATAGTGTCAGCACTCAGCACGTTGCTGATGGGTTTGCATATGTAGATATTAAGAATCCATTTGATAGGCTTGTTTTCTTGGTGAATCTTAAAATGGTGTAGCTGCCTTCAATTAATCAGTTGAAGACCCGCCAGCTCTCTTCAGCTGCATTAATATATTGTTAATTCTCATGTGTTCATAGAATAAGATAAATGATTTATTCTCCTTCATTTATTGATTGATAAATCATTTATTATATTAAAAATATAATATAAAATAATAATAATCCACAAAACTAATATATTAATAAATAAATAAAATATTTTCTCTTACTCTCATGCACCTAACTATCTCTCTATTTGTGAATTTACTTGTTTACAATGATCACTTTTCTGTTGTTCCGCCTGAAAATGAGAGAGAAATCACACCATGCCTAGGGGATTTCGGCTTCGCATATGCCTTTACTGGATATCAGACCCTCTATTACATTCTTGTACTAAATTTACCCCCTTGTTTATAGTTCATGGCTACTTTGTTCGTGAATCTATAATGTGTCTTGTTATTGCTATTTCAAATTCAAGTATCGGAATTTTTTATTTCTATTAATTTTCATTGTTCATGGTCTTCTCGATCACTTTCTTCACTAGACTAATAATTTGTCTGTACTTCTTCCAAACCCACTCTCAACCCACAACCTACTTTTATCTCTAGCATTTGTGCTGCCCTTTTTATGTTTTTTCAAGCTACAATATGAAGGAATTGTGTATGCTTTACTGGTGGTCACTTATTAGTAGTGAGTGCTAAAAGAATAATTTTTTTTGGTCTGGAAAGTGAAAATTTCTTCAACTAGGATTCTACACCTAACCAAAAACTTCAAACCATCCTTGCTTCAATTCTTCTTCTTAATTTTTTTGTTTTTAAACTTCTCTTTTGTACAATGTTATTTTCCAGTTCCGAAATGATATAGTGTGAATATTGTTTCGTGAAACGCTATGCGAAATACGATAAATACAGGAGTGTAATGCATTCTGATTGTGATCTATTTTTCTCTTTAATCCTAAAATTATATCATGGTTCTCTTTATGCCGAGTACGAATTTCGTTTAGTACCAAAGAGCGGTGCTCTTTCCAATTTTGCATTTGTATGCTTTTCACAATAAAACTATTTAGCGGGCACGTGTTTCATTTTTTTTCTATCCAAGAACTAATATTTGTTAATAAAATATATTGATCTATTGCAATTAAAAAGTACTCAAACCCAAATTAATCCCTTATATTTATAGTGGGAGATAAATTAGTCTAACAGATTTAAAAAATCATGTATTAGTCCTTCAAATTTTATAAAAGATAGTAAGTCCTTCCTGCAAATTGTTATATGAACTGACAAGTTAGTCTCTCAAATTTGGATCACTTTTTGAAATTTCTGAATAAAAATAATTCTTAATTTTAGAGATTAAAGTGAATTACACATATAATTTTAGAACCAAAATGAATATTTACTTAGAGCAATGATATTTGACGTGATTAAGACTCACTTTGATAATGTTATTATATTTTTTTATACAATTTGATAAAGAATAGATTTTCTCATATGAGATTTTTGTATAATCTATCATGTGTGATCTCTCATCATTAATTATTTATATCACATGCCATGTCTAGGTTCCATTTGATAGTGTTATTTGAGTGAGTTTCTTACTTATTAAAATTACTCATTTTCAATCTTCAATATAGGTCTTTTTTTATTTAAAATAAAGGTT
The DNA here is from genome assembly GCA_030441495.1 of Dalbergia oliveri. Lineage (NCBI taxonomy): Eukaryota > Viridiplantae > Streptophyta > Magnoliopsida > Fabales > Fabaceae > Dalbergia > Dalbergia oliveri. The sequence continues at coordinate 34,305,260 of JAMLFY010000007.1, forward strand.
ATTTTCATATTCTAATCATTCATTAATTATTTTATTCATATTTTACCCTTTTATTTAATTAAAGAGAGATTGAGTGGAGGTCACTTATTAAAATATTTAGTTAGAGAGAGAATAATAAAGATTGAGTAATAGAATGATATTTGTGTCTCTTACTTTTATTTTTAGAATATCAATAAGATCCAACTATATTAAGAACAAGAGGGAATATAAGTTAATTTTTATTTTATTTTATTAGGATGCTATAAAGTGAGAAGAATTGTAAAAGGAGTACTAAGTGCAGGTCTCATCACTTTTGGATCATTTGGTGAAACCCATTCACAATGAAAATTATTAACCGATAATTAACCTCTCAATTTCTCACTTTGCAATTATTCTCATTTTGGAGAATCCAAATTCAATTATTTTATTTGAAAAGCCAAATTGTTAGAGTACTTTTGTTTCTAGATTTTAAAACCCATACATGTTCTTAAAAGCCTCATAAAGTGTTTTCTTAGAGTTGATTCGTATTCTCTAAATTTTAAACAATTAATATAACATTTCATTAATGAAGAGTTTCAATTTCTAGAAATTACTTTTTTAATATCTACTAGTTTTTTACCCATGCGATGCATAGGATTTTACGTTTATAAATTTTAAGAAATTGATAGAGATATATATATATATATATATATATATATATATATTGAATTAAATTATAATATATTAATTTTATATGATTTATCATACATACGATATTGGAAAATAAATAACTAATATATTTACTCATGCGATATTTGTAAGGTATCAAAATATTAAAAAAGTATTAACAATTCTAATAAAGGATAATTGTAATACTATAAGTTGTACTATTGAAAATTTTGTTGCTCAATTTGCTTAAATACAATTATGATATGAAATTGTAACAATAAATATAAGTTGTAAAATTCTTATAAATTTTTTATTCTATTCATTTTTTGAGCAATTAAATTTCTTGTATTTATATTAATGAAAAGGTAGATTTTTTATTGAAATAAATCATTACATTCAATACATTAATCATTGTCTATACAATTTATATGTTTGCATCACCCATGTAAGATTATTTATTATCACCATGTATTATATATTTGGTATCACATCACCTAGCTATTTAGGATTTTAATATCCATAAGAAAATTATTCTACACGTTTATTTGTCATATGAGTAATATTATGCTAAATAAGAATATAATATGGTTCATTTTACAAATGAATATAATTATAAAAGAAATACAAATTGGTCCGATTAAAATAAACTTAATTAGTTATTTTTAAAAGATTTTTTTTTTGGGTTTGTGTGTGTTTTCTTAGTGTTACTCTTGCAATATATATATATATATAACATTTTTATATTAGAATGAATTAAATTAAATGCTTATATAAATCAATATTAATAATTTTAAATAATAAAATTAATAAAAATTAAGTATATTTAACATTAAATCAATTTAGATAAACTATTTGATTTAAAATAGGAAACTTTTTAAATCAAATGAATATCAAATGAAAAAATGATTGCAGTATAAGAATAATATCACATTAAATCTCTTGGATATAAAATTAGAATTGATATCAGATTAATTTGATATGACTTAAAGATTCAAATAATTAAAATGAAATAACAAATTGATATAAGTTGCAATATTCGTGTATTATTCATTTAGATTTTTTATTATTTTATTTGATTGGAAGTCTATATATTATCAATGATAAAATACTCATTATTTATTATTAATTAGGTAATTTATTTTATTTCATACATGTTTGAAATTGTTTGAGAGATTTAATTTAATATCAAAGGCAATGCATAAAATGATTTTTAAAAAGTATGCAAATCGCTTTGCAATTATGTTTCAAAATAAGTTTTAAAACTTTATTTTTATTATTTAAATAAGTTAAATTAAATATTCATACTAATCCATATCAATCATTTCAAATAATATAATCTTTTATCCATTAAGATGCAGTTACAATTAATTAATTTATTTATATGCATATTATGTTTATATCTCATATATGTTTTTTTTAGGTTCATAAATAATGTTCATAAATAATTCTATTATAATATAAGTCAAACCTTAATTTTTTAAACAACTCAATTTTTTTTAGGTTCATAAATAAATTAATTTACAATGAAATCAATATATATAATTGAAATTTGGATGATATTTTGCATTTAATCATTTATATTACAATTATTATTGAATCAATTAAAATATATTATTTAATTGATCTCAATCAAAAAACTATTGAATCAATATGATATTAAATTTTCAAATAGAAAAAAATGGAAATTGGAATATAACAATAATGACAATCTTAGTTTTGGGATATAAATTGAAATTTTATATCATATTAATATGATATATTAAGTAATGATAATATAAAAAATTAATATTAAATAAGATAAAAAAATTAATGTCAAATAAGAATGATAGAGCAATTAATACCAATTATCCAATTTTGGCTCATAAAAATTGAAAATTATATCAAATTCATGTAATTGATATCATTAAAGCATAGTATTAGAAAATTGATATTAGTTAAAAAACATATCAATTATGAAGATTTTGATAAACATAATATGTTTGTACCTTTTATTATACTTTTTGGTTATATTTGATTTTATAATTATTGAGAAATCATTGTGATTTGTATCTCTTAATATTTGAAATACTTTTTAAATTTTATTAATGAATTTTTTTTTTGAAAATTATTGCTACTGAACTATTTGTTTATTTATTAGCCTTTAATTGGCCCTCAAAATGTCATTTAAATTTTTTTTCAGATTTATGTATATTAAATCAAATATTTATAAATAAAAATTGATCTTTTCAAATGATATAAAAATTATTTAAACATGATATCATAAATAATATAAATTAAATTTTTAGGTTATAAATATAGAATCTATATTAGGAGTGAATATAAACAAATATGTTAAAGAAAAACATAACAAAACATAAATGAAATTAATGTCGTATAAGTCAAATATTTTAATTGCAAAAAAATAACATAATAAACTATAAAATAATACTTGGCAACCACCAAGTATATCTAAAATCTAAAATTAGTCAAATGGATAAAATTTTTGGCATCCACACAAATGTAAATGATACATATATTGGTTCATCCTTGAATCAATAAATATCTTTAGGGTAGGAATGCTTGGTTACCACCCTACATGTAGAGTGTAGAGTATAGAATATGCTACATGTATTTTTAATAATACATATATGGGAACGCAAGTGTAAAGGAAACAAAATGAAAAGTAATTATAGTATAATTTGGCTATAAGAGCCTCAAATCAAAAGAACTTATATATGTTCAAGAACTTGAACCTTCATGATCAAACAACAAAAAAGAGACTAATTTTGTTTCATCTACCACTTCAATGGATGCTATATCTAAAGATAAACTGATCATATCATTTCACTTACTTAGAAAAAAAGAGCATCTTGATTATTAAAATTCAAAACAATTAATGGAGGCCGTATTTTAATTCATTACCTAATTGGTATAAATGTAGAGCAATCAATTTCACACTTTTTACAGGACAGTTTATGATCCTCCTCTTGCAATCCACTAAAACACCTCTTACATCAATAGTGCCACCAATTGTATTCAGTCTCAATCTTCATTCAAAGAGTCACAAAACTCTATTGTAATTGCATTTAGACAAACAAATCGTGAAATAGGTTAGGCTAAGAAGATGGGTTAAAAAAAAACACCGATACATAATGGTTCATGATCTACAAATCAATATATATAATTTCACAAACATAATTATGGTTCAATTGATTTCTGAATGATGAAATATTCCTTATATTTTTTAATCATGTATTTATGATTTAATTGATTCATGAATTAATTGATATAATATGCTATGTTTTTTAATTGATTTTTGATTGATCTAATAATAATATTTGTTACATTTTTTATTCATTTATGAGAAGACAAATTTTTTTAATGGTACAATTGAAATGTAATAATTAACATTATGAGAATGGAAATTGAAATCAAGTATGTTTATATGTTTAGATCATGCATTAAATGTTCAAATAATGCAAGATTTAAAACATATATTGAAATCATGCATTAAATACATTTGTCATTATTTTAATCATTTAATTAAATAATTAATTTTCTTTCAATCAAATTGAATTAAGGAAGAATGAGGGAGAAATTGTCATATTTGATTTCCTTATTCTGGATAAATTGTGTTATATATAATATATATTGATATTGATGCCTATTATAGTTATTTTAGATTTTAAAGCAACTTTAAGCCACTATGATTAATCTAATAGTGAGGGGTTTAGATAATATACATCAGCATTTATGTTCAAACCTCATTACAATTATTATAATTTCAGAAGAAAAAAAAAACAACTTTATAATAGATTTACAAAATACTATTCTCTATGTCTTCTCTTTATTAATAATTTTTACACTAGTCAAAACAACACTCATAGCTCTCACAGCTTTTTGAGTCATAAAGTTCACCAATTCTAAAAAATTAAATATTATCAAACCAAGTATAATTTGTCCACATATACTATAAACAATAATATTATTTATATATCCAAAAGTGGGGTGAGATGAGTTATATGAATGGTGATAAGGTAGGTATTTCAATAGAACTCCACTCTTGGACATAATAATAACATTGTTGTACCGAGAATAGTTGGACGAAAAATAATGAGTGGTTAAATATTTTAAAATACCCTGGTCATATTTTGTCACTTAAACAAGCAAATTCTAACAAATTTTGGGTAGTATTTTCCTTAGAAATTATATTTGTTTGGTGTAATAAGCAAATGACGTGGAGGATGAGCACTTCTAATTTATTTGTGAAAATATTTTCTATTTTTATTTTTTATTTTCATTTCCTGAAAGATTTTAATTTTCACATTTTCAAAATTTGGAAAGTAGTTTAGTTTTAAAACATAGATTTTGTTTTCAGAAGTGAAAACAGTGAAAATATGTTTGATTTATTTGTTTTCAAAATATATTTTCAAAATCAAATTTAAGATGATAATATTATATTTTTATTAAATAATAAAAGATATATATTAATTATTTGCATTGGTTTATCTAAAATATAAATTTTATAAATGTGTTGAATTTGTAAAAGTAGAATTTGTTTTCAAAGAGCTAGAGAATATATTAAAAATATGTTTGTATGTTTGTGTGATGCCTCGTTTCACGCATCTTTAGCTAAGCCTAGCATAGCCTTTTAGTATATTGGAAACATCTAAATTGTAAAAATTACCTTTTTTTTAACATATTGCATTTATTTAGCTTTAACTTGCACAAATGAGTTATTTTATTATTTGTAATTAATATTTAAATAACCTATCGTATGAATTTCAATAACAAAAATAAGTAATTTTAAACTCCAATCTATTTTTAATGACATACAACACTTAATGTTTTGTTAATGGTTAATATGTAATTTCATTAGTATTTAAAGAATCAAATACACATTTGAAGAACTAACGTGATCTATTATTAAAATCTTAAAAAATTATGAATTTAATTCCAATTTTTGGAAAACTAATAGTCTTATAAAATTTTATTAAGGGACTATATAAGATATACGCTTTATATATTTTTGTTTAAAGCCTTAATATCTTTTAGTCTTTGTCAGGGTCTGTTTATTTAGTCATGTGAAGGTCCCTTGGGTCTTTTAGGATATAGTTGTAGGTTTGAATTTTAAAGGGAAAGGGAATTAAATGAGGTTTATTTTAATCCTCCCTTCCTTTTCCTCCAAAATCTAAGCTCACAAATATACTCTTAAATTTTTCCACTTTTTATGACATTTATTATTATATCAGCTTATTCTATTGATTAGGTCAGATTGCCCATCAAATATAATTATTAGCAAAGGTTCTAAAAAGCGTACCTAAATTGACCTGGGGAAGAATTAGAAGTTCAATTGGATATAAAAACATATATTTATATAAATATATAAATATATAAAATAAAATATATGTTCATAAATAACTAAAAATTAAATTAGTTATCAATAAAACTCATAGAACATAACATAATTCATATTCTCAATCAAAATAAATATTATCCATATGGATCAAATCTCTCAAGTTACTATTTCCATATTAGAAAAGAAAAAAAATTAGGAAATATGAGATTTTAGATTTTAAAAAAAAACCCAAAATAATAAATTTTATATTTTTTATTAAAAAAAATGTTCAAATCCTTTCTTGGACATTTCCACGGTTTCTCCTCCCCGGTTATTCCGATTTTCCGTTCTTTCCAAGGCATTTCGGTTCAACCCGAATGAGCGTCTCGATTTGAATCAATCATCTTATTCCGATTCAATTTTCTGAACATTGATTATTAGGTCCACTCATTTAATAATAGCCAGTTTTATATGGATTTCAGATACAATCAATCCCTCAACATTTTAGTTTTGAATAAATTGTCATTTTGATTTCTTAAAATTAGCTTGTGTTTCAATTTAGTTCTTAAAATTTTAAAATTAATTTTTAGTCCTAAAATTATATTCTGTAGCCACTTTAGTCCTAATCAACTTTACATTTCACCTGTGCATGTCACATATCGTTTACAACTTCATGTCACGTTCACTACGCGCCAGTTTGCCAAATATAATAGTTTACTAACAGTTATTTGATTTAAAACTAAAATAACCTATAAAATATAATTTTAAAAATTAAAATAAAACACGTTATAATTTCAACTTATATTTTCAATGTAATGAGATTTCACTCTTTTAGTTTTGGGTTAAGATTCGATTTAACATTTTATTCTTGGTTAAGATTCGATTTAACAGCTGAAATGTCACAATCTCAAAATTACACAACAAGCCCCTGTTTGTTGGAAAGCGTAAGCAATGGAAACCAACACGGATCCGGACCACAACCCACCCAAAAAACACATCTTTATTCTCTCCGGCCAAAGCAACATGGCCGGTCGCGGCGGTGTCATCAAGGACCACCACCACCACCAGCAGCACTGGGACGGCGTCGTTCCGCCGGAGTGCCGCCCCCACCCCTCCATCCTCTGCCTCAGCGCCGGCCACCGATGGGAACCAGCACACGAGCCCCTCCACGCTGACATCGACACCAAGAAAGTCTGCGGCGTCGGTCCCGGCATGTCCTTTGCCAACGCCGTTTGGCGGCGCGTGGACGGAATGGTGGGACTCGTCCCATGTGCCGTGGGCGGCACCGCCATAAAGGAGTGGGCGCGTGGGGAGAAGTTGTACGAGAACATGGTGAAGAGAGCGAGGGAGAGCATGAAGGAAGAAGAGGAACACAGCGAGATCAAAGCGTTGCTTTGGTACCAAGGAGAGAGCGACACGTCAGCAAAGCATGACGCTGAGGCTTACAAGGTCAACATGGAGAACCTCGTCCACAATGTTCGCCAAGACCTCAATTTGCCATCTCTTCCAATTATTCAGGTTTCAAAAATCAACATGTTCCCTTCTTTTTAATGTTTTAATTAACAACCTCGAAAAATTAGCACTTAAGTATGATATGATTGTGTTGTGTACGGTGTGCAGGTTGCAATTGCCTCAGGATCTGAGTACATTGAGAAAGTGAGAGAGGCACAAAAAGGGTTTGATGTTCCGAAGGTGATTTGCGTGGACGCAAAGGGATTGCAATTGAAGGAAGATAATCTTCACCTAACGACGGAGGCTCAAGTTCAATTGGGTCACATGCTGGCTGAGGCCTATCTTACCCATTTTGATGCATGAACTGAACTGCTTCGGAAAGGTCCCTAATGTCTACCCATTCTCCCCAAGCTTTAATTCTGATCTTATTTGGAACCTGTGTCGAAACTGAGGTTTACACTCTGTAAACATCACTTGCTGGTGTTTAAAAACTTGAATTGAACGCGTTTGTGGGTTACTGCTGGGAGTGGCGGAGTGAATCTTGCATTGTTCAGCTCAAGTAATTTTTCAAGTTTAATTTTCTTAATTTTACCTGGAAAAAAAAATTAATTTTCTTAATTTTTTAAAAGAATTTAAGCTCCATGCACTTAAATGGTAAACTTTCAGTCAATAAAACTTTATCAGTAATATAAAATGATGGTGGGTAGATGTGATTTAGACAACGTTGTTTTTTAAAATTTATCATTTTAGTAAAATTATGTTGTTTGCCATTGTAAAGTTGTTCTATATTGTTGGCATGAGTTTGGTTGGGAAATAATATGTATAAATTAACACATAAAGGTTATTTATGAAAATTTTTACTTTCTAATCAAATACATCCACCCAATGCATAGATGAAAATCTTCTGTCCAAATGAAAAGATAAAAATTAAAACAAATTTATAAATTACTAAATATATAATAAAAATCTTACATATGTTAATAAATGATTAAGGAAATAGGGTACGAGACATCATTCGCCGGATAAAAGATTTTCATCCCCAATGTATAATTGTATAGAAATTAAATCATTCCAAATTACCAAGCCCACATGTGGCCGACTTTGTTGGGCCTGATGGAGATTGGGCTATGCACAAACTTAGGGATTATATTGATGATGAAATAATTGACATCATTATGGGTATCCACCCCCAGTCCCCTTGATAACAATGACGGCTTCCTCTGGGGAGCTTTTAGGAATGGTTTTCTTCTCTATAAAGTCTGCTTACTGCCTCCTCATGCATAGTTCCCAGGAGAGGGAAAGTGCTTGGAGAGGTATCTGGAATTGGAAAGGGCCCCATAGAGTAAAATTTTTCATGTGGCAAACCAGGCATAATAGAATCCTCAATAAGCTGTTTGGGGGGCCTTGTAACTGCCATTATTGCATCAACCATGAGGAAGATGTGCTTCATGTCCTTAGGGATTGTCCCTTGGCGACAAGGATTTAGGTTAGGCTGGTTAGAAGTGACAAAATTGTGTTGTTCTCTCCTTAGACCTAAGAATTGGATTGACTGTATTTGGGGAATGATCACATGAGGGATTGGCAAACAACTTTCATGGTTGGTTGCCTGCTGGAAACTGTGGAATTGGAGGAATAAGGATATCCTTCAAGAGAATTTTAGGAGACCTGATATGGCCTCTCGCAAGATCATGGAGTACTCGGATGAGATCTATAAAGCTTTTGATCTGATAAACAGTGTCATGACCGCAAGAAGTGCGTCCACCATCTATATCAGCTGGAACCCCCTTCCAACTGCTGGGTCAAGCTTCGAAGGGCGATCAGATTCCTGGAAGTGCGGGTTGTGGTGGGCTCATACGAGACAATACTGGGAAATGGTTGTTTGGCTTCTCTAAGGATTGGGAGTTCTACGGCTGAACTATGGGGTCTCCTTAATGGCCTCATCCTTGCCTGGGACAAGGGGTTTAAGTATGTATGTCATCGCTGAGTGTGATTCTGCAGCTGTTGTTCTTGCTATAAATTCTAAGTTGATTGCAAATGGAGTTAATCACTGCCTGATTTCCAGAATTAGCAATCATTGACAGAGATTGGGAGGTCCGTCTAAGCTCAACTTGTAGGGAAGGTAACAGGTCCGTCTAACTGGTCACTGAATCTCACCTGCCAAATATTTTGTTTTACTGCAAACAAAATATTTGAAAACAGCTCTTATTTATATTTTAATATTTTTGAAAATGACTGTTTTAGAGAGAAATATAGGTGTACGCCTGCGAAAGACATTATAGTAAGAAGCTTAAGCGGACGCCAGGGGAATCAAGTCAGCGGTCCAGGAAAAAAGGAAGTGGCGGAGGAAACGCCCATACCACGAAAGCGAAAGGCAGTGAAGCAAAGTGGAAGAAGCTGTCATAAGGAATGATGTTGATGTGACTTGATTAGGTGGTCATTAAAAGGATCTCTGTCACTCTTAGTCAACCAATGTGGCCTATGAAAGGTGGTGTGTAGGGAACAGCTATAGGGTATGGGTTTGAAGAGAAGTTGACAAGACAATTGAGTAGACAAGAGAAGGAAGGTAGGTTAGAATGGGAAAAGGAGGGGCAAGTCATATAAATACCGGGAGGACGAGGAAAAAAGGGTTGGACAAATAAAGGGAAAAAAGGAACTTATGCACTAGGAGAGGACGTGTTAGAATCAGGGAGCTAATACACACAATCATGAAGCGGTAATCTTCCAGCTCGTGCGGTCAAGCGAACCACCCTAAAACAATGACATTACCCATATTATCCTTTATCATATCTTATCTTTGAAAGAAAATAATAATAAAGGCAAAAACCATGCTGTCCCTGGCCTGCACATTCCTCGTCACTGGCCACGTATCGAACACCATAATTTAGGAATAGTTTAACTAGTATGACGCCTTTAAGTTTGGGAATGTTGTATAACTTATCTGTACTTGATCTATTTGAAATTTACCTTTCTTACCCTGTGCCTAGTTCTTTGTAGAACCTTACAACGCTTAACATTTCTTCTAATTTCCAATCTTGTTCTGTTCCACCTGAATTGGTTAGCCTCTTAAGGCTTCAAGTTTTGAACCTTTATCACAATGTACTCAATGGTTTTGTTCCCTCTAGGATTGGTAACCTTTTTATAGGTTGGTCGAGGTTGATCTTAGCAAATTAGCATGAACTCTATGTTAGGTTCACTACCTGAGATCTTGTTTTTTGGCCTTTCGAAACTGAAGTTCTCATTCTGAGTGATAATGTTTTTGTTGGTGTGCTCTTCTTGCTACTTTTTGGTCATTCTACTGGTGCCGTATTCAATCTTGCGAACAATGCGTTAATGGAACTCTAAATATCTCAGTTAAGAAGTTTGGAATGATTGATTTGTCAAGGATTAAAAAGAGAAGCTAACAGCTGAAAAAGATGACTTGATTAAGGTAGGGAGGTGTGGCAATGGAAGGAGCAAAGTGGTATTCTTGTTTGGCAGGAGAAGAATAAGAAAAAGAGAAGGGTAAAAAGGCCAATTTGTAGTTATTTCTATTAAAATTTTCTCTGTGACTAACTTTGTAGTGACCACCACAGAATTAGCCTTGGATTGGCTCGCTAACTACTGCTTGGATCCAGATTATTATGGTATGGAATGCTCCCCCTCATGGTATTTGGAATATTTTGTTGTCTGATGCTACAGGGGTCTGTTTGCCCCGGTCTGTTAGCCTAGTGGCTTAGTTTGATTTGCTTGGGCTTCGGCCCCTCTTTTTAAAAATTAAAAAAGGGTTGTTGTATTGATACGAAACACACAAAAAAACGACCAACCCAATGGGATACATATTGCATGTCTGACTCATTGGATTTGATGTTATACGTCTGCACCTCCACGCGACAACGATGGCGTCGTGTCCTCCAATCCCCCCCCCCCCTCTCTCTCTCTGTCCCTTCTTTTAAACGCCATGGTTGAACATTTGACTAGCTAACATAATCGAAGAGGTTGTTGGTAAGCAAAAGAATTCCGTGGCCTTTGCACCATGAGTTTTTTTTGTTTGACGGGTTTAAAAATTGAGTTTTGTTAAGGAATTGGTAAAAGTTTTAATAATATAAAGTTTCAGTTACAAATCTTTTTTATTTTTAATACATTTGATGTGTTGGAAGTTTCACCATTTTAAATTATTAAAATCTTAAAGAAACCCCTTAACTTTTCTTAATTTGCATAAAGATTGGCAATGGTATCACGGGTTAAATTTTAAGTACTGATATTTGATATTTGATGAGTATTATATGTCAATATCAAATGCATGATTTTCTTGTATTGATATATAAAATAAAATACCTCTCCTATCTAAGGGTTTTTTACACAAATAAAATGAAATAGATATTATATTTCCCTTGTTTTCGAGTTTGTTACATATATGTCCTCTTTGTTTTTAATGGAAGTCGATTTAACCAATTCCTTATTGTAAATTTTTTTCACAAAAATAACACATAGTTGATCAAAAACTTTGCTACCATACATTCAGGCTTAGGTCATGTCACGTCAAATCATGTCTGATGGTCAAAAATAAAGGGATTGAATCGACTTCACATGCATGTCACCTTTTGTCAAAATACGTCAGTACCATTAAATGAGGTAATCGACTTTTGTACTACACAGAAGTCAATTTAAATCGACTTCGATATTAAGTCGATTATACAGAAGTTGATTTAAATTGACTTTGTGCATTACATAAGTCAATTGCATATGATTTTTACTGTACCTTACACAATATGATTGGTCGTCTTCAGCTTCTTCGATTTTTTCCAAGGAATGATCCAATGTATATGGAATCAAGGCATTCCTCATTTTGTTTTTAATGCAGATGATAAGAAGGAGATCTATGTAGCAAAATTGATTAGGGTAGACTCAGTAGATGATAAAACTTTGGACTATGTGTCCGATTTCACTTGAACAAAGGTGGCCAAGAGGATTTGACTTTGAGGCGATTTGAATCTTGTTGGTAAGATGAATGTGTCCACAAGTTTCACCCTTGCCTGAACAATAGTAAAATAATGGAAACCGGGTTCACATTATTTGGTAACATGGAAATTTATGACAAGGAAATGCATTCATCGGACCATTTCACAGGAAGAACAAGGGGCTCTCAAAGGTGTCAAAGTGTTCAAATCTAACCTATCATCAAAACGCAAGACACTATCAAAGTTTGGTGGATCAAGTGCCATAGAGGAAAGTTGTCCATGGGAGCCACATGCCTTGGTGGGACCAATTTATTAGAGACAAACGTTCCTCCAAATTGACTTGGTTGCCATTGTGACGAAAGACCATCTTTAGTGTTCAAGTGATTTGCCTCATCTTGAGGATGGTAAATGTTCATGACGGTCTATATTCTATTCATTTTCAACCACCTCTTTGCAATATAGGCTTTCTTCATCACTGCAAGTTATTCATGTGCAAAGTCCTACTCTTTTGCCCAATAGTGCATAGGAGCTATGATTACTAAAGTAGTAGTTTGAGCTTATATAGCAGTGATAGTACTTTACTGTATCATAAAAACAATTGAAAAGAAATTTAGATTTTTTTATACATTACTGGGTTTTCATTCCTATGTTTAGTTTTGTTATTTTCATCCTGTTAGATGTTATCTTATTAGGAGAACGGTTGTGTGTCCTCACAATTCATAGGCAAGAACTTTGTAACCATCTTTTCCTCATTCTTTTTTGTCAAAGGGGATAGAATGTAGAAGAGTTTGTCGAAGAAAATTTGGTAAATTGTAACATTGGGATTGGGTTTGATACAATATTAATGAGAAGGAAGTGGAATTTGCACATGATCTGAAGAATAATTATTTGATAACACCATTTAATAATGGATCATGACTTTAATATGAAGCATACAGAGATTGTTTCTTTCAATTTCTCTTGGCGAATAAATAATAGTAGTCCATAATGCCAACTGCCAACTTTTCTGATTAAAAATTCTATGCGGTGTTACACATTGTTCTGAAAGGATGTTAGGTCAGGATGAAATCAGGTGCAATTGACTTCTATAATATAAGTCAATTAAATGACTTCATATAATCGACTTTACACAAAGTTGATTTAAATCGACTTACAAAAGTCGATTGCACCCATTTGCACCATACTTACACATTTTGACAAAAGTGACATTAAAAGTCGATTCAATTCGACTTTGGTTTTGACAACCCATATGATTCGACGTGACATGACCTTAGCCTGGAATGTAGATAGAAGTTGATTTGAGTTGACTTTTGTGTTATTTTTGTGAAAAAAATTTGTAGCATTCAATCGATTTAATCAACTTCCATTAAAAATAAAAGAGGATATATATGTAAGTTGGAAAACAAGAAAAATAAATAATATCTCTCTATTTTCATTTTATTTATGTAAAAAACCCTTGCCCCCTATCTTAATGCGCATGTCTCTAGATAGCAATTAGCAAATGCAAGGCACCCTGTTTTATCAACACTCATAATTCTCATTTTTCACTATGAAGTTTTTTTTTCCCCTGTTTTCTTATTCATGTTCTCTCTTGCTCCTAACATGTTTTGTGGGAGTCCCTAACAAAATAGAAAAATATTAAAATTGCAATAAAATAATGATAAAAAATAAATTAAAAAATCTCTCCGTATATTAGATTAAGATTTTAAAATTTTCGGCGTAATAGTAATTTGAAGCAAATTACAAGTCAAACCTGATATTCCTCGTGTCTCGCAAAATGTTGAATTTGTATCTTGCCCCAAAACCAAGTAATCTCACAAAAACGACATTACCATTACAAAGCATTGGTTCAGTTAAGTCTGTGTTCTTTAATCTCATGAATCATGTGGGACACCCTTGTACGATCAGAATTTTGTCATCTTAGTTTTTCTAATTGAAGGAATATTATAATATATAAAGCTAATGCTCTACAAATAAAGTTCACTTAACCAATCTTCTGTTTACATCCTGATCATAAGTTTAACTTCTTTAATTAGTGAATTATTTTAAAATATTTTTGTAAGAATTCATTAGATTAATTAAAAGCGTATCCAAACACTATAATAGAACGACCCTTCTCACCTTAGTTTAAACTTTTTATGAAAAACAAAAGCCCATGGTATCTCAAAAGCAGGAGGCTGCTCATTCCCGGATTGGATAGGGCCAATAAACAATGAGTATGATTTCTCCGTATATATTTTGTTTTATATATGAAAGAGAGTTTTATTTTGGTATGATTTTTTTTCCTAGGTTGTATTGTTTTATTCATAAGATAGGTTTTGGGGTAAACAATTACATGTGGCACAAAAAATTACAATATGAAGATTATTTTACACCACTCTTATCTGTTTTATTTTTAATTTCTTTTTCATTCATATGCCGAGATAAAGAGTGATTTGGTTTGATATGGGAATGTAATAAATTTTTTAATATTTTATTTTTTATGCTATAGTTGTATCTTTGTATTCTAAATTGCAACTTTTAATTAAAGTAACACAATACTATTTTATTAAGGCGCTACAATGACCTTGGCCTATAGAATGAGGAAAGTACAGAAGACATTAAGAATTCATTTAAACTTTTCAACTCTAATAAAAAAAACAAAATATTATAAAATTTAACCTTAAATTACAATTCAGTACAAATAATTTATTATTTCGGATTATAAAATATATTCGTTCAGCACTTACCCACATTTTTTATATTCGTGCAGAGTGATAAGTTTTCATTTGTCTGTAAGAGTCACTTCCACTTTTATGAGTCAACGAAAATTGACATTTTTGGTTGAATTATTGGCAACCGGCGGCAAATCATATAATTATGGGTAAAGACCGTCATATTCAGTGATTTGCACGGTTTATGAGAGTGCCAGCAGAAACGATGAGGCAGGCACATTGCAAATCAACATGAATTGAATTTGACTTGTGGCCAATGTCCCGAAGGCATATAAAGAATAAAAAAATTGTAGTGCTTGTGTGTTCGGCTATCTTTCTTTGGGCTTCGGACCTCTACTGTATAAAGAAACAAAATAAAATAAAATTTGAGTTTATCTAAACCGAAACCCTAACAATAAGAGAAAAGTAAAAAGTTCTCATTTAGTTGATGTATTTAATACATTAAAATCAGAATAAGTTTATTTTTTTATAAAAGCTTTCTATTTCTAAATTCATTAACAAGTGTCCTTAAGATATTAATTAGCAAAATCTATAAAATTGAATCTTTAAAATTTTAATTATTATGTCACACAATCCATTTATCTTTAATTTTATTAAAAGTGTGTTATGTAAACCTAAAAAAAAATTAATAAAATTAATAATAAATCTTTAGTTTACAATTTTCTTTAAAACCCTTTAAAAAGGATTAATTATTGTCACAATTATAAAAATTACACCATAATCTTACTCTGATAAGAATTATATGTCATTTGATGTGATGCAAATTATTAACCTATGGCATCCATTAATCCAAATCATCACCTATTTATTAAACACATTTTAACTTTTGAAATCCTCCCCAAAATATTCTAAAATTTCACAGTATTAAACCCAAACAAAGCCTAAAATTAATTAACTTTTTTAAAATATTCTAAAATTTCACAAATACCCCATTGTTAGTTAAAATTTTTCCATTTATAAAGGAAACGAGAAAATAGAAATTCCTCCCTTAAAAACAGGCCCCCTTTTTTACAATCAACAATCAATTAGGTTATACTTCATTAATCAAACGATTAAACCCCACTTGGAAAGCAGGTTAAATAGGTATATTGAAAATAATTTGAAGGAATAATGCATCATTGTGATGTTGTTGTTCACTTCACTCTCCGTCAATCGCACCATTTATTGATAATGGAGGAATCAATAAAGAAAAGCTTTGTTTGGTTAATGTATTTGTGAAATTTTAGAATGTTTTCTGATTTACAAAATTTAAAAGTGTGTTTTAATAAATAAGTGATGATTAATTAGGTGCCATGTAGGTTAATAAATTACATGCCACGTATTAATGGTGACACATTAGATTCTCAAATGTAAACTTTGTGTAATTTTATAATTGTTACCTCAATATTAATTTTTTTTTATCATACTATTTGTATTAAAAATTGTACTAATTTGTTTATCAATTAATAATAATTAAGTACATTTAACATTAAATTGATTTAGATAAACTATTTGATTTAAAATAGGAAACTTTTGAATCAATATCAAATTATTAGATTTCAAATAAAAAATGATTGCAATATAAGAATAATATCACATTAAATCTCTTGGATATCAAATTAGAATTGATATTAGATTAATTTGATATTACTTAAAGATTCAAATAATTAAAATAAAATAAAAATTGATATAAGTTACAATATTCATGTATTATTCATTTATATTTTTATTATTTTATTTGATTTGAAGTCTATATATTTTCAATGATAAAATACTCATTGTTTATTATTAATTAAATAATTTATTTTATTTTATATTTGTTTGAAATTATTTGAGAGATTTAATTTAATATCAAGGGAATGCATAAAATGATTTTTAAAAGTACGCAAATCGCTTTGCAATTGTGTTTTCAAAATAAGTTTTAAAAATTTATTTTTATTATTTAAATAATTTAAATTAAATGTTTATACTAATCCATGTCAATCATTTCAAATAATATAATCTTTTATCCATTAAGATGCAGTTACAATTAATTTATTTATTTATCTACATATTATGTTTATATCTCATATTTTTTTTAGGTTCATAAATAATGTTCTTTTAAAATAATGTTCGTAAATAATTCTATTGTAATATAAGTTAAACCTTAATTTTTTAAACAACTCAATTTTTTTTAGGTTCATAAATAAATTAATTTGCAATGAAATCAATATATATAATTGAAATTTGGATCATATTTTGCATTTAATCATTTATATTACAATTATTGTTGAATCGATTAAAATATATTATTTAATTGATCTCAATAAAAAATATTGAATTGATATGATATTAAATTTTCAAATAGAAAAAATGGAAATCGAAATATAACTATAATGACAATCTTAGTTTTGGGATATAAATTGAAATTTGATATCATACTAATATGATATATTAAGTAATGATAATATGAAAAATTAATATTAAATAAGATAAAAAATTAATGTCAAATAAGAATTATAGAGCAATTAATATCAATTGTCCAATTTTGGTTCATAAAAATTCAAAATTATATTAGATTCATGTAATTGATATCATTAAAGCATAGTATTAGAGAATTGATATTAGTAAAAAAATATCAATTATGAAGATTTTGATAAGCATAATAGTTGTACCTTTTTATTATACTTTTTGGTTATATTTGATTTCATAATTCTTGAGAAATTGATTTGTATCTCTTAACATTTGAAATACTTTTTAAATTTTATTAATGAATTTTTTTTTGGAAGTTATTGCTATTGAACTATCTATTTATTTATCAACCTTTAATTGGCCCTCAAAATGTCATTTAAAAATATTTTCAGATTTATCTATATTAAATAAAATATTTACAAAGAAAAATTGATCTTTTCAAATTATATAAAAACTGATTTAAACGTGATATCATAAATAATGTAAATTAAATATTTGGGTTATAAATATAGAATCTATATCAGGAGTGAATATCAAAAAGCATGTTAAAAAAAAACATAACAAAATATAAATAAAATTAATGCCGTATAAGTCAAACTTTTAATTGCAAAAAAATAACATAAAAACTATAAAATAATACTTGGGCAGCTGTCAAGTATATCTAAAATCTAAAATTAGTTAAATGGATAAAATTTTTGGCATCCACACAAATGTAAATGATACATATATTGGTTCATCCTTGAATCAATAAATATCTTTACGTAGGAATGCTAGTTACCACCCTACATGTAGAATGTAGAGTATAGAATATGCTACATGTATTTAATGATACATATATGGGAAAGCAAGTGTAAAGGAGACACAATGAAAAGTAATTATAGTTTAATTTGGCTATAAGAGCCTTAAATCAAAGCACTTATATATGTTTAAGAACTTTAACCTTTACAATCAAACAACAACAAAAAAGGCTAATATTGTTTTTATACCATTTAGATTAAAGATGAATTGATCATATCACTTCACTTACTTAGAAAAAGAGCATCTTGATTAGTAAAATTCAAACAATTATAGAGGCCATATTTTAATTCATTACCTAATTGGTGTAAATGTAGCAATCAATTTCATACTTTTTATAGTAAATTATGATCTTTTGTAATCCACTAATATATGAAAATGAATTGTATTTCATCTCTTCCACCATTCTAAGAGTCACAAACTCAATTGTAATTGCATTTAAATATTACAAAAATTGTTTATAATTACATTTACCCCTCTAGATTTTAGAATATTCACATCACTCAAACTTGATAAATACCCTTGAGAATAAACCCTCAAATCAAAAGCCAACAAGTACTCTGGCCAAACATGCCCTCACCCTATCGCCAACATCACATACAACAAAACAATGTCCACTAATACAAAGTAAGTTCATAAAAACAAAGGAACAAAGGAAATAGCAACTTTTCTTGCAACCATCATAGCATCGTTGGCCTTCAATTCATCATATCCACATAACTTCTCCTTTTTCCACGATGCGGAACACTTATAAATCATCGTATCATTGATTGAATCTTTTGTTCCGTGAACTCAGCTACCATGGTTGTCGCCTTCGTGTACACAATCCTCCCTTCTTTCGCACCATCACTTGAACCATTGTGGTGGAGGTCATTGAGTCATAGTAAAAAGACAAATCTTATGGTCGCATTGCTATCTCCTATCACATCAGTGAGTGGGTGATGGTGGTGACTAAAATAGAAGTAATCATGGTATTTCATTTGAATCTTTCTCATTCTAAAAGAAAGTAATGATAGGGTGTATATGTTATCATTGAAAATTAATGAAGGGAGGTAAGTGAATATTTTAAAATTTAAGAGGGATAAATGTATTATAAAGGACCTCAAAAGGTCCCTGTAATTGATAAACAAATTGTGAAATAGTTTAGGTTAAGAAGAGTGGGTTGAACAAAAAAATATCGATATATAATGGTTCATGATCTACAAATCAATATATATAATTTCACAAACATAATTATGGTTCAATTGATTTCTGATTGATGAAATATTCCTTATATTTTTTTAATCATGTATTTATGATTTAATTGATTCATGAATTAATTGATATAATATGCTATGTTTTTTAATTGATTTCTAATTGATCTAACAATAATATTTGTTACATTTTTTAATCATTTATTAGAAGATAATTTTTTTTAATGATATGATTGAAATGTAATAATTAACATTATGAGAATGGAAATTGAAATTAAGTATGTTTATATGTTTAGATCATGCATTAAATTTCAAATAGTGCAAGATTTGAAACATATATTGAAATCATGCATTAAATATATTTGTCATTATTTTAATCATTTAATTAAATAATTAGTTTCCTTTCAATCAAATAGAATTAAGGAAGAATGAGGGAGGAATTGTCATATTGGATTTCATTATCTTGGATAAATTGTGTTATATATATATATTGATATTGATGTCTATTATAATTATTTTATATTTTGAAACAACTTTAAGCCACTATGATTGATCTAATAGTGAGGGGTTTAGATAATATACATCAGCATTTATGTTCAAACCTCATTACAACTATTATAATTTCAAAAGATAAAAAACAACTTTATAATAGATTTACAAAATACTATTCTCTGTGTCTTTTCTTTATTAATAATTTTTACACTAGTTTACAAAACAACACTCATAGCTCTCACAACTTTTTGAGTCTATAAAGTTCACCAATTCTAAAAAATTGCAATATTATTGGACCAAGACTAATTTGTCCACATATATTGTGAACAATAATATTATTTATATATCCAAAAGTGGGGTGAGATGAGTTATATGAATGATGACAAGGTAGGTATTTCAATATAACTCCACTCTTGGACATAATAATAACATTGTTGTACCGAGAGTAGCTAGATGAAAAATAATGAGTGGTTAAATATTTTAAAATACCCTGGTCATATTTTGTTACTTAAACAAGTAAATTCTGACAAATTTTGGATAGTATTTTCCTTAGAAATTATATTTGTTTGGTGCAATAAGCAAGTTTTGTGGAGGATGAGCTCTTCTGATTTGTTTGTGAAAATATTTTTGATTTTTATTTTTTATTTTTATTTCCTGAAATTTTAATTTTAATTTTCAAAATTTGGAAAGTAGTTTAGTTTAAAAAAGTAGATTTTGTTTTCAGAAAGTGAAGACAATGGAAATATGTTTGGTTTATTTGTTTTCAAAATATATTTTTAAAATCAAATTTAAGATGATAGTATTATATTTTTATTAAATGATATATATATATATATATATATATATATATATAATTATTTGCATTGGTTTATCTAAAATAGAAATTTTATAAATGTGTTTAATTTGTAAAAGTATAATTCTATTTCCAAAGAGCTAGAGAATATATTGAAAATATGTTTGGTATGTTTGTGTGATGCCTTATATCCACGCATTAGTTAAGCCTAACACAACCTTTGGTATCTTGAAACATCTGAATTGTAAAAATCACCTTTTTTTTTGGTAACATATTACATTTATTTTAGTATAAACTCCAAAAATGAATTATTTTATGATTTGTAATTGATATTTAAATAAGTAATTTTATAAATTTCAACAATAAAATAAGTCATTTTAAACTCCAATCTATTTCTAATTATATACACATCACTTAACATTTTGTTAATAGGTTAATATGTAATTTTATTAGTGTTTAAATAATCAAATACACATTGAAGAACTTGTGATCTATTATTAAAATCTTAAAAAATTATGAATTTAACTTTAGTTTTTTGGGAACTAAATATTCTTATAAAATTTTATTAAGGGACTATATAAGATATTCACTCTATATATTTTTGTTTAAAGTCTTAATATCTTTTAGTCTTTGTCAAGGTCTGTTTATTTAGTCGTGTGAAGGTCCCTTGGGTCTTTTAGGATGTTTTGGTTTTGATTTTGAAGGGAAAGGAATGAAAATGACTTATAGTTTGATTTTAGAGAGAAGAAAGAAGGAGGGACGATTTGACAAACTCACAAACATACCCATAAAATTTTCCATTGTTATGACATTTATTATTATATGAAGCCCATTCTATTGATTAGGTCCACTGTCCTATCAAATATAATTATCAGGTTCACTCATTTAATTATAGCCACTTTCATATGGATTTCATATACAATCAACCCCTTAACATTTTAGTTTTGAATAAGGTATTATTTTGGTTTGAAATTATAATTATGCTTCATTTTAGTCTTAAAATTTTAAAATTAACTCTTTAATCCCTAAAATTATATTCTGTAAGTCATTTTAGTCTCTACTCAAATAACTGTTACATTTTTAATTACGTTATTACGTATCGTTTATAATTTAATTACGCGTCACTTATGTGTCACATTAGCTAAATATAATTTATTGCAGTTATTTAATTAAAAATTAAATAACCTATAAAATATAATTTTAAAAATTAAAATAAAATACACTTATAATTTTAAAAACCAAATTGATATTTCATTTTTTAGTTTTGGGTTAAGATTCGATTTAACATTTTATTCTTGGTTAAGATTCGATTTAACAGCTGAAATGTCAGAATCACAAAATTAACACAAGAAGCCCCTGTTTGTTAGAAAGCGCAAGCAATGGAAACCAACACGGATCCGGACCACAACCCACCCAAAAAACACATCTTTATTCTCTCCGGCCAAAGCAACATGGCCGGTAGCGGCGGTGTCATCAAGGACCACCACCACCACCACCACTGGGACGGCGTCGTTCCGCCGGAGTGCCGCCTCCATCCCTCCATCTTCAGCCTCAGCGCCGGCCACCGATGGGAACCAGCACACGAGCCCCTCCACGCCGACATCGACACCAAGAAAGTCTGCGGCGTCGGTCCCGGCATGTCCTTTGCCAACGCCGTTAGGCGGCGCGTGGACGGAATGCTGGGACTCGTCCCATGTGCCGTGGGCGGCACCGCCATAAAGGAGTGGGCGCGTGGGGAGAAGTTGTACGAGAACATGGTGAAGAGAGCGAGGGAGAGCATGAAGGAAGAAGAGGAACACAGCGAGATCAAAGCGTTGCTTTGGTACCAAGGAGAGAGCGACACGTCAGCAAAGCATGACGCTGAGGCTTACAAGGTCAACATGGAGAACCTCGTCCACAATGTTCGCCAAGACCTCAATTTGCCATCTCTTCCAATTATTCAGGTTTCAACAATCACCATGTTCCCTTTTTTTAATGTTTTAATTAACAACCTCGAAAAATTAGCACTTAAGTATGATATGATTGTGTTGTGTACGGTGTGCAGGTTGCAATTGCCTCAGGATCTGAGTACATTGAGAAAGTGAGAGAGGCACAAAAAGGGATTGATCTTCCGAAGGTGATTTGCGTGGACGCAAAGGGATTGCAATTGAAGGAAGATAATCTTCACCTAACGACGGAGGCTCAAGTTCAATTGGGTCACATGCTGGCTGAGGCCTATCTTACCCATTTTGATGCATGAACTGAACTGCTTCGGAAAGGTCCCTAATGTCTACCCATTCTCCCCAAGCTTTAATTCTGATCTTATTTGGAACCTGTGTCGAAACTGAGGTTTACACTCTGTAAACATCACTTGCTGGTGCTTAAAAACTTGAATTGAACGCGTTTGTGGGTTACTGCTGGGAGTGGCGGAGTGAATCTTGCATTGTTCAGCTCAAGTAATTTTTCAAGTTTAATTTTCTTAATTTTACCACGAAAAAAAAATTAATTTTCTTAATTTTTCTAAGAATTTAAGCTCCATGCACTTAAATGCTAAACTTTTAGTCAATAAAACTTTATCGTAATATAAAATGATGGTGGGTAGATGTGATTTACACAACATTCTTTTTTTAAATTTATCATTTTAGTAAAATTATGTTGTTTGCCATTGTAAAGTTGTTCTATATTGTTGGCATGAGTTTGATTGGGAAATAATATGTATAAATTAGCACGCAGAAGTCATCTATGAAAATTTTTATTTTCTAATCAAATACACCCACCCAATGTATAGATAAAAATTTTCTGTCCAAATAAAAAAAAAATTAAAATAAATTTATGAATTATCAAATATAAATATATCTTACATGTGTTAATAAATTATTAAGGGATAGGTATGAGACATCATTCGCGGACAAAAGATTTTCATCCCCAATGCATAATTGTGTAGAAATTAAATCATTCCAAATTACCAAGCCCCACATGTGTAAATGTATAAAGTATAAAGTTGTGTAAATGTACAAGATTATCCCACTTGAAAAAACAAAAGTAAGTAAATAAAATCAATTAAAGTAAGTGAATGCAATTAATCGCCCTAATTCCACCTATTTTTTCCCCTCTAACCAAATATATCCTTAGGGTAGTATTGGAAAAAAAATATATTTCTGCATATATGTCAAATGGACAAATCAAATATTAAAAAAAAACTCAAAAAATTGACAAAGAGAGTAAAATGGAAGGAGTATCTACTAAGTTTTTGACATTTTTTTAAAAAATATGTATCCATTTCTAGTATCAGTATAATATTAATTTTTTCGTCTATTAATACTGTCAATTTAAGTAACTGTATTAATGAAAATAGTATACTACTAGAGTGACAGATGAAAATTTTTTGTCCTCAAATGATATCCCTTTCTCTATTTCCTAATGATTTATTATCATAAAAATAAGAATAAGAATAAAAATAAATTTATAAATTAGTAAATAAACAATATATATCTTTCACGCGTCAATAAATAATTATAGAGACAGGGAATAAGACACAATCTGGGAACATAAGATTTCCATTGCTAGAGTGATATATTATCATGACTAAATTATTGCTGTTTTTAATGTGTATTTTTTATTTTTATAGATAAATTGAAATGGGGAGAATAATTAACACCCTTAACGAGTTCTTAAATATCTATTATTGGTTTCAACAATAAATGTTAAAAAATTTAAATTTGTGATTTTATTGCATAAATCTATGCTCCGTGGGAATAAAAACCAAATCCATTTTTGTTACATAATTAAATGCATATTTAAAACTCAGTAAAACATTTGACAAGATTAGAAAAGAAAAACCAGTGAATACCTGCCGGTGCTGTGAAATAAGACACAAATTGCTCCACCAATAAGGAAAAGAAAAAGGAATAATCCATGAAAGATTCATTCGCACATCGAATTGTTGGGTGGTGGTCAAATGGTCATAATAATCTCTCCCTGTAAACTCCACCTGCCCCATTATGCTTGGCTATCCAACCTCCAAACCATGGCGCGTGGAATCCACTCCCACAACCTCGAGGGGCTGAGCCTCAGGCTGCGCGAGCCGCAAATCCATAAAACAAAGGAGAAAAAAAGAGAAACGTCATTCAAATTTCAACAATTCATTCATAAACCCTATCACTATAAAACCCCACTCACTTCGCGCACTCTTTCCTCTCACACTCGCATTTTGCTTCTCCTCTTTCTACGCAAAGCCAAACCAAACCAAACCAAATTCCGAAAAAAAAAAAAAATGGCCACAGCATTTTCCCACCAAACCCTTGGAATCTCCTCTTCATCTTCTTCGTCTCCATACTCACTTTCTCTCTCGTCGAAGCTCCCTCTCTCCTCCGCCTTCTCCGTCTCCCTCCGCCCTCGTCGCCGCGCCGCCCGCCCCCTTGTCGTGTTCGTCTCCGCCGGCCTCGACGCCAAGCCCACCGTCCTCGTCGCCGAGAAGCTCGGCGAGGCTGGACTCCAGCTGCTGAAGGAGTTCGCGAACGTGGATTGCAGCTACAACCTCAGCCCCGAGGAGCTCTGCACGAAGATCTCGCTGTGCGATGCTCTCATCGTGCGGAGCGGCACCAAGGTCACGCGCGAGGTGTTCGAGTCCTCCGCCGGCAGGCTCAAGGTCGTTGGAAGAGCCGGCGTTGGGATCGACAATGTGGATCTGGCTGCCGCCACCGAGCACGGCTGCCTTGTTGTCAATGCGCCCACCGCCAACACCGTCGCGGCCGCCGAGCACGGGATCGCGCTCCTCGCCGCCATGGCCAGGAACGTTGCTCAGGCTGATGCGTCTGTTAAAGCTGGTAAGTTTTTTAGTTAGTCAGTTACGAATAGCTACGAATCTCTCTTTTGAGCATTCTGTCGAACACCTTGTTTGTTAGATATTGAAGTACGTGCTCGATTTGGTGATTTCGTGAAGAGTTTTTGAGATTTCACGTGGTTGATTCGTGTGTGCTGAAGTGAAGAGGCTTGAAAGGGGGAAAAAAGCTTGTTGAAGCTGATAAAGTTACTGTATTAACCGTCTTTTCATGGGAGCAAATGTCAAATAAAGTATTGAATATTTCCAGCTAAAAGTAGGCTTTATTTTTAATTAAAAAAGAACAGATATTATTTCAGTGTCGATGATCTAATATGTTTCATATTGGATATTTGTTCTTTTGATACTGCCTTGTTTATATACGAGCTCATGTTGTGGATTCTTAGTTACTATCTGATCTGTGCAGTTTATGTTGTTTGATTTACTCACATAACGACTAATACAGGGAAATGGCAGAGGAATAAGTACGTGGGAGTTTCCCTGGTTGGGAAAACACTGGCTGTGTTGGGATTTGGGAAGGTTGGTTCTGAAGTTGCTCGCCGTGCCAAGGGGCTTGGCATGAACGTCATTGCCCATGATCCTTATGCTCCTGCTGACCGTGCTCGTGCAATTGGAGTGGAGCTTGTGGGCTTTGATGAGGCCATTGCCACTGCGGATTTCATCTCTTTGCACATGCCTCTTACACCTGCTACGTCAAAGATTCTCAATGATGAGACTTTCGCTAAGATGAAGAAAGGAGTTAGAATTGTCAATGTTGCTCGTGGAGGAGTCATTGATGAGGATGCTCTTGTTAGGGCACTGGATTCTGGAATTGTAGCTCAGGTTCTTGCCATACCTTGGTTGGAAGCACTAACAGTTCACTTTAGAAGAAAGTAAGATAATTGGGTCCTCCTACCAAAGAAATAATTAGTGTGTTTGTGTCTCTTTGTTGCAGGCAGCCCTTGATGTTTTCACAGTGGAGCCACCCCGAAAGACAGCAAGTTGGTCCTGCATGAGCAAGTTACTGCAACACCTCATCTTGGTGCGAGTACCACGGAAGCCCAGGTAAGTTAGTTGAAGCAATAGCAAATGAACGTTAACTGCACTATTTTATAAGTTATAACCTTTGAAAATGATGCCCAGGAAGGAGTGGCTATTGAAATAGCAGAAGCTGTTGTTGGAGCATTAAAAGGGGAGCTTGCTGCCACTGCCGTCAATGCGCCTATGGTTCCCTCAGAGGTATCCTTCTCCTTTGCATGATAAATAACCTGTCTTCATGATGATCTTGTCATTAATTAGTTGAACTTAATTCGAACTCAATATTTGGTTAGAGAAATATGGGAAGACAAAATTGGGAAATCAGTTTCCTGTTTAGGCTACCTTTAGTTATCCCTTGAAATTTGACGTGGATGCAACTTGAAGGTGGAAATGTTTATCATTTTATTCCTTTACAAATTAGTTATGTTTGATATAAAACAATAAAAGGTCAATGGAGCAGAAAACAAGGTCAAATTTTATCAACACTGGTTTGAAAGTGTCAAACTCTGGTGTTGGTCTCTGCAACAATGGCAAATAACTCTTGACATCAGCCTTTGCAATGATGGAGATCAATTTACTCATTGAACACAGAATCAATCCTAAAATATGACAAAACCTAGAGAACAAAATAAAATAATACATTTGGGAAGAAGCAAAATGTACCTTAGTTAGTGTAAGAAGTTTGACCATATTTGTGCTACTCGTCCCATGCCATAGCCATGAATGCAAACCTAGAAGTGTTGCCGACAATGTTCTCTGCCACCATAGTAGACTACTCGGAGGAGCCACTGCCCAATAGAGACTTATTGCATTCATCACTGAAATCTATGGTTCTCGTCAACAGTGTTCCCCAATCTCTTTGCTGGCATGGATGATATGCTTCCATGGTGGATCCCTCGGACATTTTGGTTTGATTTTGGTTCTTTTGGCAAGGAAGGAAATTAGTTGAAAACTGCAAAGGTCATGTTGATCAGGATTATTAGTCATGAGAGTTTCAGAGTGAGCTTGTGTTGTATGATATAGCTGAGTGAGAAATTGTGATCACGAGAGATGCGAGCAAAAGTGTTACCCAAGTTGAATTAGGCTAAGGGTAAAAATGCAATTAATGTTACCTCATACTAAACACCCTTGGTGTAATTAGTTGAGGAGTTGACTATATCTCACCAAATTTGAAATTCTGTTTCTGTAGTTGATTTTTGTCATATTTGCTGTCCAGGAATCGAATGCCATTCCACATTCAATCTTAGAAACACGGAGATGCTATGTTATGACAAAAAAATTGGAATAGTACTCTCATTCTAAATTCTATTCCACAAATTTGGACTCCATTGCTTTCTGTTCTATATTATAACATATTTTGCACCAATCTGTGGAATTGGAATAGAATTCTCATTTTGATTTGTTAATTCTGAATCCTATTCCTACCTGTATTGCATCAAATTCCATTATTTGCACCAAATGCAACCTGATGTTCCACTATAAATGTACATGACCTGACATATCAAAATATCATTGGTTCATGGATTGAAGTTAGCTCACAATTTTGGCTCCATTTTGCAAAATTTGGGAGGCAGTGGCTGAGATTTAACATCTGTTTTATTCATTCCTGACTGCAGGTGTTGACAGAGTTGAAACCCTTTGTTGATCTTGCTGAGAAACTGGGGAGACTGGCTGTCCAGTTGGTAGCAGGAGGTAGCGGAGTAAAAACCGTGAAAGTGACTTATGCTTCTTCAAGGGCTCCTGATGACCTTGACACTCGTGTTCTACGTGCTATGATAACCAAGGGTCTGATTGAGCCTATATCCAATGTTTTTGTGAACTTGGTCAATGCTGATTTCACTGCTAAGCAAAGAGGGCTGAGGTTTACCGAGGAGAGAGTTATTCTTGATGGTTCACCTGAGAGCCCACTTGAATTCATCCAGGTTCAGATTGCTAATGTGGAGTCCCGATTTGCTAGTGCCATATCAGAATCTGGGGAGATCAAAGTTGAGGGCAGAGTGAAAGATGGTATCCCACATCTGACAAAGGTTGGATCTTTTGAAGTTGATGTGAGCTTGGAAGGTAGCATTATTCTTTGCAGGCAGGTGGATCAGCCAGGCATGATCGGAAAGGTTGGGAGCATTCTGGGTCAGGAGAATGTGAACGTCAGCTTCATGAGTGTAGGAAGGATTGCTCCTCGTAAGCAAGCTGTAATGGCAATTGGGGTGGACGATCAACCTTCCAAAGAAACTTTGAAGAAGATTGGAGAAATTCCTGCTGTTGAAGAATTCGTTTTCCTGAAGTTGTAAGATGAAATGGTTGTGTTCACTTTACTGGTTTTTTATTTTTATTTTTATTTTTATTTTTTGTTTAAATGTTGGGTTGGGCATGAGTGCCGGATGTGCCCGGTTTTGATGCGTCATCATCAACTGAGAGTAGCTGTAGTTTGTAAGAGGACGGGAGAAAAATAATGATTGGGCTGTCATTGACACAGTCCAACAAAAGAAAAGCTATGCAATTTGATAGTGTGGTTTATGAGTTGTTGCTTGATCAATTCGCTTTTTAATTTGAAAAAACCTCTCTTCTTTCTCCAGAGCGGGTTATATGTTCTCCGCAATTTCATCTTCTATGAAATTCAATCGAAGTTGAACCTTTCTCTCAACTTTGTGTGCGGCCATCTGGCATTAAACCAATCAAATTAATAGTAAGTTGGAGGATACTCCACATTTCGAAAACAATTTATGAAGTTTAAAGTCTACATATCTTTGTATGTGACAAGAAAAAGAAAGTTATGCATTGTCTTCTTGGGCCGTGAAAATGTGTTCAACTATCGTTCTTTGGGCACAGGAAGAAGATTATGCAATGTCTTCACGATGCTTCTGAAACCCAATGCCCTCAGCCCTGAAACTCCTTCACATCCTCCAAAAGAGAAATAAATAAATTGAGAATCTAAAATAGAATAACACAATACGTATTCCTAACTGAGCGATATCATTCAGCATGACAACCAATACCACTAACAGCCAAGGCTCTTCTCACTGTTCTGTTTACCCTCCCACTCCCCTTAATGGCACCTCTGCAAGTGCACCTTCGATCTTGAATCTTGTTTGCTCGGGTTCATCATCATTTTTGAATCTTGGAGCGATTCTTGATTTTAATCTCTTCAGAAACAGCATCCTGCGATAGCTTCACCAAAGTGTTGTAGGCAAAGAAACTAACAGCATCAACGTTTTTACCTTTGTCTTGAATCTTGAATTGTTCTTGATTTTGATCTCTTTCAAATATCACATCACCAAGAGGCCAAAGACGAAGAAGTTAGTTGCATTGATGTTTTTCCTCGCTCTTGAATCTCAAAGCAACCATCGATTTTGGTTTCTGACAATGGAATTACCAAGATTTTAAAAAGATTAAGAAGTTAACCACATTATCGTTCTCGTTTCCATTCAATCCGCCGTAGCCATCGTCACCAATGCAAGACGGAAATGAAAACCTTGAGACATCGGCCTCCACTCTGCTCTGCAAGTGAGCAAATCTCTAAAAGCGAGCCTCAATGTAAAATTGAATGTAATTGGCATTAAGGTGAGGCATATTTATAGGTTACATGAGGCGGTGCGGTGGGGTTAGTTGATTAGCGTAAGACTTTAGTCGCTAGCGCATCGACATAGTCTTCTTTTTTTATACCAAAAATAAATTTATGTTTTCTAAATAGTAAGTACAATATATATTTTTTTTGGTAATACAATATTTTGTTTTAAGACATTGTTTTTCAAAATGACACCAACCGTTAAAAATATTATAATTATTTACATTATAATCATAATAATCTATGATCTATAATGTATATTTCAACATGATTATCACTTCTTAGTTACTGACAGATATAATAATTATTGATGGACACATTTAAAAATTAAAATATTCAAATTTCTTGATTTATATAAAAATTTTCCGTAATATATACATTTAAATAAAGACGTTAATTTTGATTTTTTGGTTGTATTTTCTTTATTATTGGATTTGCGGGGCCTTCTTTTATGAGAAGTGTTGTTAGTTAGTAGCCTAAGCCCCTCCTTTGCACCAAAAATAAATAAATAAAAGACGATAAAATAAAATTTTATTTGGTAAAACATATAATCGAGTGACTGACACTCTGTCATAGTCTACTCCTCCAAGGGACATTGGTATATGTTCTAGCTTAATCCAACAGAACAATTAAAATATATAATCTTATTCACCTGCTAACAACAGAATATAGAAGTCCCAGGAAGAATAGAGCTCCTTGAGTGTCTATCCTTGACAGAGGCTGTGGTGCTTTTAGCTTGTGTTTTTCAGATTCACCATAATGAATAGCATCAGTGACTACAGTGAGGATCCAAAGAACGCCAATTCCAAGCAGCATCACCATGTATGGAGGCAAACCTGTGAGGGCCTTGAACACTGGAACAAAAATCAAGGCTCCTAAACCCACTGAGAAAACAAGCTGTCCTCAAGGAGCCATATGTTCAGATGCCAAGACATTGGAAGTATCCTATCCCTTCCCATTAACTACACTTTAAAGTATAACTAACATCATCTAAAATTTAATATGTTAAGCTAAATCTCACTGTTCAAATAAGCTGTAAGAAGGGTACCTAGTCAGCAGGGACGGATCCATGTACATAATGTTGGGGGCTTATGCCGGCAGTACAATCTATATATATGTATCAATATTTGGCCCCCATATTTTATTTCGTTTGTATAAAAATTATGTGAAACTTTTTATCATGTCTATGCATTACTTTTGCTCCCATTACCTAACTTCTCTGGATCCTTCACTGTGCTAGTCAGGGACATGAGAGCCAGTGGAACAGCCAGAGAAATGGCTGAAGGTACAAACAAACCCTCTAAGAAAAGAAAATAATTAGTCATGGACACTGGTTGATTTTTACATGGCATTTTTTTAACACTTCGTTGGTCTCCATAATTGAAACAAGGAACATTGACATATGCACATAGCTGAATTTGACCGTTGACGTAATGACAGATCAGTAACAGAAAGACCTTGACCAAGGAAATCCTACTTTAGGTTCATAAATCATGTATATCTCGAGAATCCTTCATAATATCACTAGTGCTAAATTCATTACACCACTGTAATTTCTCATGTAATTTATAATACCTTCATCGTTGCACTGTAGATATTTGACCATGCATCCACACTCCACAGACAGCATTGTAGTGGTAACATGATCTATGCACCACCAGCATTTGCAGCTGTTAGCTCCAAGAATCCTGTCAACAGAATCCAAAACAACTTCTTCAGAGTTTGATAACATGCAAAGAGATTCATAGCTAAACCTAGTAGAGACAGTGGCAGAATACTTGAAAACAGCAAAAATGTTACAAATCCGATCTGCAAATTCAACAATAATTTGTCACATAGCATCATTGAGACCTATGTGTGTTGGATCAGAAAACTTTTGTATGATCTAGAAATTTTTATTTTTTTGGTTTTGTTGGGGGGAGGGGGGTTGATAAGAATTTGGTTTCATCCACTCTTTCATACATAATGTCTTTCGTTCTTTTAAAATATCGACATTGAAAAGATTGCTTTCATTGATGCATGCCCTAAATGATAACTACATCACCTTCTAAGGAGGAGCTCTTGAATTTGAGCGCCTTCTTTTGTGCGTATTATACAAGGTTGACTAGAAATTGTATATTTCAACTGGCGTAGTCAAATTTCCAAGAATTCTAAATTTGCAAAGTATCTACCAAGAAGCCTTTTAGCATGGCAAAACATTGCATAGAAAAAGCAGTGAAGGCACTTACCACCCTAAGGAGAAGGCGTGGATTTCCAGTTGTTATATTGTCAGTAACCAGCTTAAATCCTTGATGAGCATCAACTATCTCCACAATAGTCATTGCACCAAGCAAGAAAAACACTATTTCACTGACTTCCGCAGATGCATGTGTTGACTCAGAAGCAGCTACATCGATCAGTTGAAGGAGCCTACGGATAAATCCACAAAGAATAAAGCAAATAGCAGTGTAAAATCCAACCAAGAGGAGAGAGAGACATTGTTTTGAATATGTAAGCATAAAATCTGGGCAGTAAATAGACGTGTTGCATATTTCAAAGTGGTTACCTAAATCTCAGAAGCATGACAAGGAACACAGACATCAAGACTTTGCTGATAATCTCAAAAGTGAAAGTACGAAAAACAACAATCCTACTCCACTTTTATTGAGGGCTAGAGATTCTTAAAATATGATGCCTACATATCCTATTACAAATAGCAACGCCATGGCAAGATCCTGTAATCCCAAGTCATGTGTAACGGATTCAAATCCTCTGTTCCAAATTTTCTGTCCCCTTACTTATGTGTTGACAAGTGTTCCATTATCAAGAATAACTTTTCAGTTTTTTCAAAATCAACTTTTAATAACTACTCATAACTCATATATGTTGTTTTATTATTGGTGGATAGGAAATGAGACACCAAATTGAGACAGAGGATTTCTTTCCCATATATAACTAGTTTAATTTTTTCCCAAATTCATGCACTTTATTGTGAAACATACAGAGGTGAATTCAGGTAAAAGGACATTGATAGTCCTGATTAGCTGCCACCCAAGAATGGTTAATCGCCACTGCCACATTTGCAGCTGCTGCTAACACTGCAACAGCTTTGAGCAAAAGAAAAACTATGGAATTGATTGTGTGGTTTATGAGTTGTTGCTTGATCAATTCGCATTTTGTTTGACAAAAACCTCTCTCCATAGTGGGTTATATGTTTTTGGCAATTTCATCTTCTATGAGATTCAACCGAAGGTGAGCCTCTTCCTCAACTTTGTGTCTAACTCTATAGCATTAAAAAATACAAATTAATAGTAAGTTAGAGGATACTGCATATTTGGAAAACAATTTATGAAGTTTGAAGTCCATAAATCTTTTGTTGTGACAAGAAAAAGAAAGTTATGCATTGTCTTCTTGGGCCATGAAAATGTGTTCAACTATGATGCAATGTCTTCAAGATGCTTTTGAAACTCAATTGTCTCCTTGTCCCTGAAAGTCTGAAACTCCTCCTCCAAAAGGGAGAAATAGAATGGTTGACAGAAAAATAAATAAATTGAGATTCATTCAGCATGGCAATCAATACCACAAATAGCCAAGGCTCTTCTTACTGTCCTGTTTACCCTGCCAATTCCCTTAATGGCACCTCTGCAAATAAAGCTCCTTCGACCTTGAATCTTGTTTGCTCAGGCTCATCATCACTTTTGAATCTTGGAACGGTTCTTGATTTTAATCTCTTCAGAAAACCAAAATGTTTAAGGCAAAATAAATTAGCAAGTAGCAACATTAACGTTCTTACTTTTCCCTTGAATCTTGAACTATTCTTGATTTTCATCACCGCAAATATCACATCACCAAGACGCCAAAAGACGAAGAAATTACTCGCATTGATGTTATTCCTTACTCTTGAATCTCGAAGCAACTATCGATTTTGGTCTCTGGAAATGGAATTACCAGGGTATTAAAAAGATTAAGAAGTTAAACCACATTATCGTTCTCGTTTTCATTCACCCTGACAAACGTCACCCAATGTAACCATTGTCACCAATGAAAACCTTGAGACACTGGCCTCCGCTCCGTACTACAAGTGAGCAAATTTCTAAGCGAACGCACACAACGGAAAATAGAATGCAAATGGCAATGAGGTGAGGCGTATATATAGGTCACGCGAGGCGGTGGGGTTAGTTTATTAGCGTAAGATTTAAGTCGCCACCCCTACCGACATAACCTTCTCTATTTTTTTAATACCAAAAATAAATTATGTTTTCTAAACAGTAAATACAAATTTTTTTAAGACCAGACAAAAAAATTATTTAGACATTATTTTTTAACATTACACCAATCATTAAAAATATTAGAATTATTCAAATTCTAATCATAATAATCATTATGTTTATTACTTTTTAGTTGCTAGCAGATATAATAATTTTGAGAGCAAATTACAATAACATTTTTGGAATTTAGTAAAATTCATTCTAACTATCTTCTATTTGTGAAATTTGTTCAAGAGGCATATGAGTTTGTGTATCTAGACAAGATTAGTGTCATCAGAAATAAAAGGAAAGTTAAGGTAAATTTCAATATATCAAATGATCTGAATGTAATTAGCTCTAATTTTATTAAATGACACATTTAAAAATTATAATATTCAAATTTCTTGATTTATATGAAAAAATTTATATAGTATAAACATTTTTTTCGGTCATAGTATAAACAAATTTTTTTTGGGTCTGAAGTATAAACATTTAAATGAAGCGGTTAATTGATTTCTTGGCTGGATTTGCAGTACTGTTGGGTTTGGGCTTACACCTGCTGTCCTCGCCACCAAGGGGTTGAGGGAGCCTTTCGTTAGAAGACCTTGCAGGCCTTTTATATGAGACGTGTTGTTATTATTTAGGAGCCTCGGACCCTCCTTAGCCCGAAAAAAAGAGACAAAATAAAATCTTACTATATAAATTTTTTTAAAGAGTAGGTACAAAAATAATCCATAATTACTAACATGACAAATCATAATAATTGAATTGTATAATGCTTTTTTTATATTATCATTTCATCAAAATTAGATCCGTAAATAAATTACCGAACTATGTCAAATTTTATGTCTTCTCGAACAAATCAAGCCATATTAACATGTATCTGGTCAAATATGATGCTTTACATAAACATGTCTAAATCTATTTAAGCCAGGTTTGCATTTATTATATAATTAAATGTTGAATGTACCAATACTCGACTGATTCGAATAATATTTAGCAAGTTTCATGTTCACATTTTGTAAACAACAACAGCAACAATAATAATAATAAAACTAGCAAGGAAAATTTTACCAACATAGTGACCGGATCTAACTCGATTCAAATTAGTTAAATTGAGCAAACTCTACATAATAGTGGATTTCGAAATTAAACATTATAGATCTGTTCATTTTTCCCATATAAATGTAATTTTGAGCGGGTCCTTACTGATAAGTTCCCAGCCTGTGAATTGTTGGCTTCAAGCATATATGCATAGATGTCATGTGAGGTCCTCATGATGAAAATTTCCTGAATGACTTTTCACTTGTCAAGCCCTCATGACGTCAAATGTTTTAGGGCACTTCCAAGTAAAACTTCTATATCTATATATAGTACAAACTACCTGTCTACCAAAATCTCAACATTTGACAATTTCCTTTACCAGTTCACAAGTATACATAATTTTGAAACTAAGCTGTTTAATGCCATGAAAATTGAACCAAATGAAGTCTTGAGTTCTCAATTCATGAACTAGAAAGGAAAGGAACCTCTGCTAGACTAGTTGGTAATGATATGTGGAGGTTATGTAACGCTATATAAGCAGCAATACCAGCAGCATAACCAGCAAAAGCAAAGCCACTAACCTGCACAAAATAGATAAGCTCTTCTGTCAATAAATAATTAAATGTGAACAAACCTTTTCGTGAGGTCATTATGTCAAAGTGTAAAATGGGAAATACCTTGCGTAGGTACCAAAAGAAGTCCACCTTTTCCATCCCCATGAATGCAACTCCAGCAGCTGAGCCAATAACTAACATGGATCCGCCAGTTCCCGCGCAAAATGCGGTCAACTGCCAGAACTCAGAATCCTGAGGAAAAGAAGAGAGGTCATACATTCCCATCGCTGCAGCAACCAATGGAACATTGTCTATTACTGCAGATATGACCCCAATGGCACTTGCAATCAGTTCACTGCTTGGGACATGAGCATCAAGGTAATTAGCTATTTCCCGGAGGATCCCTGCTGCCTCCAAGCTGCAGAACAAGACCATCAAAGTTGATCAAGTACAAGTAGTTAACATGAACAGCTGAGAAATTTGAAGTTATGTCAAGAGTATGCTTTACATGGGAAGAACATGTAGTTACAATTACAATTCATGCAAAAGAATGTCAAGGCTTGAAGTTTGTTTAGCATATTCCGACAGCAACTACTCTCCTCCTCAAAGAGACATTGGTACATGTTTAGCTTAATACAACAGAATAATTAAAATATATTTAAAATATATAATCTTATTCACCTGCTAACAGACAATAGAATTCCCAGGAAGAATAGAGCTCCTTGAGTGTCTATCCTTGACAGAGCCCGTGGCACTTTTAGCTTCTTCTGTCTTTCAGACTCGCCAAAATGAATAGCATCAGTGAGGATCCAAAGCATGCCGAGTCCAAGCAGCATCCCCATGTATGGAGGCAAACCTGTGAGGGCCTTGAACACAGGGACAAAAATCAACGCACCTAAACCCACGGAGAAAACAAGCTGTCCTCGAGGAGCCATCTGTTCAGATGCCAAGACATTGGAAGTATCTTGACCCTTCCCATTAACTTCACTGTAAAGAAGAATAAAAAAACATCAGCTAAACTGTAATACGTTAAGCTAAATCTCACTATTCAGATAAGCTTTGCTGGCTGACATTTGTTGTGTAAGAAGGGTACCTAGTCAGGGACATGAGAGCCAGTGGAACAGTGAGAGAAATGGCTGATGGTACAAACAAACCCTGCAAGCAAAGAAAAAACAATTATGGATACTGGTTGGTTTTACACCACATTTTATTAACACTTCATTGGTGTCCGTAATTGAAACAAGGCACTTAGCTGAATCTGAGTGTTAATGCAATCAAAGATCAGTAACAGAAAGAATATGACCCAAGAAGACATTATCCCACAGTAGTATCTCATGTAATTTATGATACCTTCATTGTTTGCACTGTAGATATTTGACCATGTATCCACAGCATAGTAGTGGTAACATCACCAATAGGCGTCCATGCACCACCAGCATTTGCAGCTATTACAACAACAGCTCCAAGAATCCTGTCAACAGAATCCAGATCAACTTCTTGAGGGGGTATACAACAACAGCGTGAATGTCTTTAGTCACTCATTATTATGGCATTTTGGAAAACTTTCACATATTTAAATCCTTCAGCACATGCAGAACACATTGCACTGGAAGTTAATAACAAGTTAGCAACATAACAGAGTACATACTTTCGATACTCTGATGGGGGTACTAATTTTCGCAACAGAGAAACCATGATAATTGTAGAGGTCAGGTTGTCTAGAATTGAACTGAGAAAAAATGTCACGAATCCGATCTGGAAATTCAACAATAATGTGTCAATCTGTGATATCAAGAAAACTTTGGTGAAGCAAAATATAGAAGATTTATTTATCTATTTATTTATTTTTTTTGGAGGGGGGGTGTTCATCAACTCTTTCATATATGATGTCTTTTGTTCTATTAAAATAGCAACCTTCAAAAGACTGCTTTCATTGATGAACAATATCACCTTGTAATTTGTGCAATCATGCAAATTTGACCAGAAATTTTAAATTTCAACTGATGTAGTCAAATTTCAAGAAATTTCAATTTGCAAAGTATCTTTCAAGAAGCCTTCTAATGTGGCCAACAATGCAGAGACAGTGCAGCAAAGGCACTTACCACCCAGAGGAGAAGGCGTGGATTTCGAGTTTTTATATTGTCAGTAACCAGCTTAAATCCTTGATGAGCATCAACTATCTCCACAATAGTCATTGCACCAAGCAAGAAAAACACTATCTCACTGACTTCCGCAGATGCATGTGTCAGCTCAGAAACAGCTACATCAGTTGATGGAGCCTACAGAGAATCCATTAAAAATAGAGCAAATAGCAACGTGAAATCCAACCAAGAGGAGAGAGAGACAAAAATTGATTTGAATATGTAGACATGAAATCTGGGCATTAAATTGACAAGTTGCATTTCAAAGTGGTTACCTAAATCTCAAAAGCATGGCAAGAAATTTACACATCAAGACTTCGCTGATAATCTCAAGAGTGAAAGTACAAAAAAAGAAAAGGATACATACCCCAATACTCCGTATGACCCATAAGCTAACAGCCATCAACAATCCTACTCCACTTTTATTGAAGGCTAAAGATTCTTCAAATATGATGCCTACATATCCTATTACAAATAGCAGTGCCATGGCAAGATCCTGCAGTCCCAGGTTATAAAAATAGTTAACATTTTCCCAA
The DNA here is from genome assembly GCA_030441495.1 of Dalbergia oliveri. NCBI lineage: Eukaryota > Viridiplantae > Streptophyta > Magnoliopsida > Fabales > Fabaceae > Dalbergia > Dalbergia oliveri. The sequence goes on from JAMLFY010000007.1 coordinate 34,343,909, forward strand.
ATTCAGGCACTTTATTGTGAAACACACTGGAGTGGATTCAGGTAAAAGGACATTGATAGACCTGATTAGCTGCCACCCAAGAATGGTTAATCGCCACTGCCCCAGTTGCAGCTGCTGCAAACACTGCAACAGCTTTGAGCAAATCTGTTTTGGGCCTGTAACTCTCTTCAAAATCTCGTGAGCTTGTTTCATCAAGTGAACATAGGGATCACAAGTTCCAGATTCAAGCATCGAGTTCTGATAACATTTTCGTGTGAAGAGTAAGCTTTAGCATGTAAGAAGCAGACTATGTAACTTTGTGACATTAGCAATATTCACTTTTTCCACAATGCCCGCAGTAAAGTAACTGATTGAATCACAAAAGACAACCCTTTGATCGTTCTAGAGCTCACTCCAAACCACAGAAATTACAAGGACAAAAACAGGGGTCAATCTCCATCCTATAAAAATTCAAGTGTTAAGTAGAATTGCCCCCGTTATATTCAAATAAAAAGCATTTAAATTCAATAAATTTCCCACAAATTTTGGATCTTGCATGGATTATTGAGGTGCCCTTGACCCAGATTATGCAAACCAACATCAGATATCCAAATTCATAAACTTGCAAAGCAATAGAACGGGTATGCTCAGGAACTTGGTTAATGGTTATTATAGAGAAGAAGAACCTGGAACTGTTGCTGGGAACTTTGTTGAGGCTGAAACGAAGAAGAAGACGAAGAAGAAGAAGTAGAACCTCTAGCCTTATCTTCTGCACGTGCCAGCACATGATGTTGGAGCAACCTGTGGCCATTGATTCTACAGCAAGAGGAGGCAGAGAAGGGTGGGCATAACTGTGAGGACTCAACAGTGTGAAGTGAAAGCCTAGAGTTCCGCAAATGTTGGAACACGGACAAGTGTGTCCCAAAGGAAAAAGTTGCCATTTGTGAAACTGACTCCAAGCTAGCTACGCAATAAGAAGAACGAAACACAAACTAGCAGCCACCACAAGGAAGACGGTGTTCTTGGCTGGTTAACTTAGGAGAATGATAATGGGGTTGTTCATCTTGTTCCCCAGTGTAGAGTGGTAATAATGTGATGAATCCAAGTTGAATTTTTTATTAATTTTATCGAAGAAATCTGTTTCTGTCGTGTTCTGATTGCCTAATAGCAAGACATTAGCTTCCCTGGAAACCAAAAACCAGAAAAAAAGATGTTTTTTTATTGGGGAAATAATGGTCTCTGTTTTTATGTTCTTGTTTTATAAAATTGTTTTAAAAAATAAGTTTAAATTTAGAGTAAATATTCAAATTGATTCTTAATAATTTTTTTTATGGATATATTAATTCATAATAATTATAAACGTGAATTAGTAACAATTATAAAAATAGGACATTGTAGTAACTAAGTTGTCAAAGTTAGCCAAGAGATAGTGATGAAAAAATGGCTCTAGGAGAAGGTGAAGCCATATGAGAGAAATAGAACTCGTTCAAGAGGAGGTGAAACTTGGAAGGAGGAGCTGACGGTGATGACCTATCACTTGTGTCATTTTGAACTTCAGCTTCTTGCCAACCAAGTTAGCGTCTCAAGATCTATTTCTCTTAGCTAGCTCTCTTAGTCTTTTCATCTCAAGCTCTGTCGAATATTGACAAAGGAGACTATAATGTCATATTTAACAATTGGCCAATTTAAATGTTTAATAGTTATCAATTCTCTAAAGAAATTGTAAGGACGGATTTTAGTATTTACTCTAAATTTAATTTTGAAAACTAGGAAACCAAAAAATTTGTTTGGTAGCTTTACTCTGAAAATAGTGTTTTAGTGACAAAAAACAGCAAAATTGTTTGGCTAATTTTTTTAAAAAACAAATTTTTAAAGCAATAAAACAAAAAATTTGTTTGGCAAATATTTTTTAAAAGTAACAAACAATATAATATGATACAGTGACCAGCCTCCATCTAGCTTCAGAGTAAAGCTACCAAACAACTTTGTTTGGCCACATCATTCCACACGTCGCATCACGCCTCATGGCCACATCAGCAACACGGTCACATTAACACCGCGCCTCAGCCTCCGTCATGACCACCGCAAGAATCCTTGAGCACTGTCGTCCAGTCACCATCGCCACCGTCGTGTTTCATTCCTCGAACCACTACTGTCGTGGAACCACGCCGCCAGATATGTGGAACCATGAACCATTGCTCTGCCCATCCTCCATCTTCTGTGAGTGTGAGTGATTTGTGAGCTGGAGAAGGCTATGATGATCGGAGGAGGAAGCAGGGAATAAGGAGAAGCTATCATTATCGTCGTTGTTGTTGATGTTGCTGCTACTGCTGAGTTTCTCAAGCGAGGTGACGCAGCACTCTTGCCAGCTGAGCTCGGCAAGGTCGCCGACCATGTGCTCCACCATCAGAACCGTGAATGCCAAAACGTTCTGGCGGAGAGTGGAGCGCTGAAGCTCCACCAGATCGAGCGAGTCCACCACGTCCACCAACACCTTCTTTGTGATCACAGACAAGTTCAATTCGCAATTTAATTTGTTCTCAAGAATTGTTCATTTGGTCTCGAAGGAATGCAATCGAAGTAGGGAAAGAAATCATCCACCTTGTCAAGAGCCGCCCAGTCCCCCCCTCAGAGCTCCTTGTGATGTTCACGGTCAGTTTGTGCACAAAGCGAATAAGGGAGATAAAGGAGGCTTTTCCCTTGTTTTAAAAAACCTGAGATTCGAAGAGTGTGTCAAAACATGAAAACCATATATTTACAAAATTACTATCGCACGTTCATTTGTTTTCTAACACTAAAGAAAAGAAAACACCTTGAACTTGTTTCCTGTATTCTATCTTTAAAACTCAAAATTAGTTTTCAAATTTTTAAAATCACCATTGAAGAAAATCTTTACAAGCATGTTATTTTGTTTTTTAATTTTTAAAAATTAAAAACTATTTTAAAAATACTTACCAACGACCCTTATGCTTTCAGATTCGAAATGCAATCCACAATCTTCTATTTTTAAACTTTGCATGTTAGGTTGTTGAGTTTTGAAAAATACTATCCATTAACATGAGTCAGTAACTTTGATAGAACAATACACTTATTCACAACACATGATTTTAATATCATTGTTGTAAATACTAAAAATGTCATAATAATTGAATAATCATATTTTTCCTTTTATTAAGTGATAAAAGTATATCAACTTTCCATTTGCCCTTTTTCCAACATGGAAAGAGTGCGTGCTTTTATCACTTAATAAAGAATAACACTCATTCAATAGTGTAATACCTCATGCGCATATGTTGGAAGAGGTCCGATGGATAGAAAAAATTTGTGATATCACTATGTCAGGGACTACTATAACGGTGGAGGGTGGAAATTGCACCATGTTTGGCCTAGGTGATCGCTATATAGGGGTGGCAAAATGGGTCAGCTCGTGGGTTGGCGAGCCAACCAGCCATTTTTTGTTGAGATGTGTTGAATTTTTCAACCCACCAAAACTTTCAACCTACGGTGGGTGCGGATTGGCAAAAATAGTTAAAATCTAACAAAATTCGGGTTAGCCTTGCCATTTTTTGCGGGTTGATATTTTCAATCCAAATAAATAAAACGGGTCAACTGCCCTGTTCCATTTTATGGTCAATTGTTGCGGTTTAGACGTACCACTATAGCAGTCATATGTTTTCGCGTCTCTCTATCTTTCTTTTGGTGACGCCAGCGTGCCCTGAATACCAAAACACGTCCAAAACAACGTAGTTTTAGTAAGTAAACCTCTACCCTATAATACCTCCCTCTCCATGCTTTTTTGACCCAAGTTTGAACCCTAACCCTTCCAACTCCTTTTCCTACCTCCTTACTCTCATCCCCTCAATCACACCTCCTCCAACCAAGCTTCAAGGTGAGGAATTTTTCATGGTTTATGCTTCCTTTATCTCTATTCCTCTATCTTCATGAGTTAGGGTGTTTATGTTCTTAGTTGTTATCAAATTTGGGTACTCCCCAATGTCATTGGAGGTTCCCTAGTGTGTTTATGGTATTGCTCATGAGTTGCTCGTAATTCTATAACGCTGTTGGTGTTCTTCCTAGCTCCCAAAGTTAAGTTAGTGGTGATACTTCTCACGCTTTTCAAGATGAGTGGATTTGAACTCACGATCTTATTTTCATCATTATAATTATGTTTGTAGTATTACAATTGCCAAACACGAACTTAGAAGCGAAAATATGTCATGGATATGATTTTGCAAGTTATGCCAAGCTAGCAAAAAGTGTGATTTTTTATTAATAACATGAAAAGTGTGTTTGAAGAAAACTATGAGACCATGATTGATTTTGCATGGTATGAAAAATGTTTTATATGCCCATGAAAAGATTTATTGATAAATAATTGATTTAGCAAGTTCACCAAAGTTATTAACACGTTTTAATGGATTTATGATATTACCATATTTTCAAGAATTAGGATTCTAGATTTATGCTTTTAGAATATCAAGTTAAGTGTTATTAGAAAAATGTTGAGCAGAGTACGATTTATCTTCACGAACATATGTGTTATTATGATTTTAGAATTTTTATGTTTATGAAATTGCAAGTTTTCAAATAATTATGTTTGTGCAATTATATGTTTGGAATATGTTGTTTCGATGCTAGTTTATATTGACAAGCAGAATGCTAGAATATTTATAAGATTTAGAAAATTAAGAATTCTCAATTAAACTTTCATGATGAGCTTTTAGAATAAGGAATTAGTGAGAAAAATAGAGCTATGAGTTAAAGGCGGAGAGAGATCAGTAACCTTGGTTGATATAACATGTTGTCCACGAGGGACATGGTCTCCTAATTATCTAGATTTAAGATATGTTCGCAATGGACTAACCTCATGTTTGCATAGTTGTCCACGAGGGACACGGTTCGCAAAGGACCAATACTATGCCCAAGATATATTCATTTTGAGGGACTAATATCCTTTAGCCAGATGACATGACATATTCTATTTCTTTATTAATTTCTGTAGTCAATAACATATCAGTTTCAACAAAAGATATATGATTTCTCTATTAGTAGAATATGTATAGATATGTATATCAAAATGGTTTTCTATTTGCTACATGGATATTATGTTTATGTATATCTTTTTGGTTGTCCCATATGAGTGATGGATAAAAATCCACTCAATGAGTCCAATGACTCACCCATTTCCTTTATTCTTTAAAGTTGTAGGTCCAATATTCGCTCAATCACCAATTCAGTAGTCGCAGTTGTTCAGTGACGAGCTTTACTTACTAGTGAGGCTTAGTTTAGGGTTACGTTAGATTAGAGTTACTCCAGTAGTTATGTAGGTGGGGTCTGAGCCATACATTTTATTTTACGATTATGTATTTATTTTCAAAATTTATTAGCATCCATATGTTTTTAGAGTTTTCAAGTATTGATTTGAAATGTAGATTGTAGTTAGAATTTATGTAATGAGCTAAATATGTACTTATGATTTAGTTTTCAAGTATTAAATTACTTTTCAAATTTTAAATAAGATCATGAAATAAGACAAGTTCATGATTAAGTATGTTGAAGTAGTTCAATTTTATGAAATCAAATATTATGTTTCGAAGATAGAAATTGATATTGATTTAGAAGAAATCATGTTTTAATTATGAAAATCATATTAATTTATACATTTAGTGAGTCACACTACCTAAGGGTTACGAGGGACTCACGTGTCGGTTATGTTCAAATCGGATCATAACAAATAGTTATGACAATCTTTAATATTTACAACAATGTCATTAAAAATTATTGTTATGCATATGTTTACTGTTATATTGAAGTCACTAATGGAATAACATTAATAGGGGCAAGGTTGGTGTATAATTTTCTAAAATTCAAGGACCTAACAAGCAAATTTGAAAATAAAAAGAATGTGGTTGCATTTTGTAAAACTTTAAGAGAGGTTAATGTGATTTTTCCCTTTTTTATTATATTTATCTTCTTTTTATTTTTTGAGAAATAGGCTGTGGTTAGATTTGGGTGTGAAATTAAAATTATTTTAATAATAAATTACAAATGTAATTGAAATTTAATAATTAATTATAATAAAATTAATCTCATGGGTATTTGGGAGTTTCCCTGGTTGGGAAAACACTGGCTGTGTTGGGATTTGGGAAGGTTGGTTCTGAAGTTGCTCGCCGTGCCAAGGGGCTTGGCATGAACGTCATTGCCCATGATCCGTATGCTCCTGCTGACCGTGCTCGTGCAATTGGAGTGGAGCTTGTGGGCTTTGATGATTGCCACTGCGGATTTCATATCTTTGCACATGCCTCTTACACCTGCTACATCAAAGATTCTCAATGATGAGACTTTCGCTAAGATGAAGAAAGGAGTTAGAATTGTCAATGTTGCTCGTGGAGGAGTCGTTGATGAGGATGCTCTTGTTAGGGCACTGGATTCTGGAATTGTAGCTCAGGTTCTTGCCATCCCTTGGTTGGAAGCACTAACTGTTCACTTTAGAAGAAAGTAAGATAATTGGGTTCTTCTACCAAAGAAATAATTAGTGTGTTTGTGTCTCTTTGTTGCGGGCGGCCCTTGATGTTTTCACAGTGGAGCCACCCCGAAAGACAACAAGTTGGTCCTGCATGAGCAAGTTACTGCAACACCTCATCTTGGTGTGAGTACCACGGAAGCCCAGGTAAGTTAGTTGAAGCAATAGCAAATGAACGTTAACTGCACTATTTTATAAGTTATAACCTTTGAAAATGATGCCCAGGAAGGAGTGGCTATTGAAATAGCAGAAGCTGTTGTTGGAGCATTAAAAGGGGAGCTTGCTGCCACTGCCGTCAATGCGCCTATGGTTCCCTCAGAGGTATCCTTCTCCTTTGCATGATAAATAACCTGTCTTCATGATGATCTTGTCATTAATTAGTTGAACTTAATTTGAACTCAATATTTGGTTAGAGAAATATGGGAAGACAAAATTGGGAAATCAGTTTCCTGTTTAGGCTACCTTTAGTTATCCCTTGAAATTTGAGGTGGATGCAACTTGAAGGTGGAAATTTTTATCATTTTAACAAATTAGTTATGTTTGATATAAAACAATAAAAGGTCAATGGAGCGAAAAAAAGATCAAATTTTATCAACACTGGCTTGAAAGTGTCTAACTCTGGTGTTGGTCTCTGCAACAATTGCACATAACTCTTAACATCAGCCTCTGCAATGATGGAGATCAATTGACTCATCGAACACAGAATCAATCCTAAAATATGACAAAACCTAGAGAACAAAATAATACATTTGGAAAGAAGCAAAATGTACCTTGGTGTAAGAACAAGTTCGACCATACTTGAGCTACTCGCCCCATGCCGTAGCCATGAATGCCATCCCAAAAGTGTTGCCGACAATGTTCTCTGCCACCATAGTAGACTAGTCGGAGTAGCCACTGCCCAATAGAGACTTATTGCATTCATCACTGAAATCTACGGTTCTCGTCAACAGTGTTCCCCAATCTCTTTGCTGGCATGGATGATATTCTTCTATGGTGGATCCCTCAGACATTTTGGTTTGATTTTGGTTCTTTTTGCAAGGAAGGAAATTAGTTGAAAACTGCAAAGACCATGTTGATCAGGATTATTCATGAGAGTTTCAGAATGAGCTTATGTTGTATGATATAGCTGAGTGAGAAATTGTGATCACGAGAGGTGTGAGCAAAAGTGTTACCCAAGTTGGATTAGCTTAAGGGTATAAAATGCAATTAATGTTACCTCATACTAAACACCCTTGTGTAATTACTTGAGTAGTTGACTATATCTCACCAAATTTGAAATTCTGTTTCTGTAGTTAATTTTTGTCATATTTGCTGTCCAGGAATCGAATGCCTATCCCTTCCCATTGACTACACTGTAAAGAATAACTAACATCATCTAAACTTTATTATGTTAAGCTAAATCTCACTGTTCAAATAAGCTGTAAGAAGGGTACCTAGTCAGGGACATGAGAGCCAGTGGAACAGCCAGAGAAATGGCTGAAGGTACAAACAAACCCTCTAAGAAAAGAAAATAACTAGTCATGGACACTGGTTGATTTTTACATGGCATTTTTTTAACACTTCGTTGGTCCAAGAAATTTTAACCACCAGCATTTGCAGCTATTAGCTCCAAGAATCCTGTCAACAGAATCCAAAACAACTTCTTCAGAGTTTGATAACATGCAAAGAGATTCATAGCTAAACCTAATAGAGACAGTGGCAGAATACTTGAAAACTGCAAAAATGTTACAATCCGATCTGCAAATTCAACAATAATTTGTCACATTCCACCATTGAGACCTGTGTGTTAGATCAGAAAACTTTTGTATGATTTAGAAATTTTTATTTTTTTGGTTTTGTTGGGTGGAGGGTGGTTGATAAGAATTTGGTTTCATCCACTCTTTCATAGATAATGTCTTTCGTTCTTTTAAAATATCGACATTGAAAAGATTGCTTTCATTGATGCATGCCCTAAATGATAACTACATCACCTTCTAAGGAGGAGCTCTTGAATTTGAGCGCCTTCTTTTGTGTGTATTATACAAGGTTGACTAGAAATTGTATATTTCAACTGACGAAGTCAAATTTCCAAGAATTCTCAATTTGCAAAGTATCTACCAAGAAGCCTTTTAGCATGGCAAAACATTGCATAGAAAAAGCAGTGAAGGCACTTACCACCCAAAGGAGAAGGCGTGGATTTCCAGTTGTTATATTGTCAGTAACCAGCTTAAATCCTTGATGAGCATCAACTATCTCCACAATAGTCATTGCACCAAGCAAGAAAAACACTATTTCACTGACTTTTGCAGATGCATGTGTTGACTCAGAAACAGCTTACATCAGTTGAAGGAGCCTACGGATAATCCACAAAGAATAAAACAAATAGCAGTGTAAAATCCAACCAAGAGGAGAGAGAGACAAGAATTGTTTTGAATATGTAAGCATAAAATCTGGGCAGTAAATAGACGTGTTGCATTTCAAAGTGGTTACCTAAATCTCAGAAGTAAAAGTACAAAAAACAACAATCCTACTCCACTTTTATTGAAGGCTAGAGATTCTTAAAATATGATGCCTACATATCCTATTACAAATAGCAATGCCATGGCAAGATCCTGTAATCCCAGGTCAAATATAACTAGTTTAATTTTTTCCCAAATTTGTGCACTTTATTGTGAAACATGCAGAGGTGAATTCAGGTAAAAGGACATTGATAGACCTGATTGGCTGCCACCCAAGAATGGTTAATTGCCACTGCCAGAGTTGCAGCTGCTGCTAACACTGCAACAGCTTTGAGCAAAAGAAAAACTACGCAATTTGATAGTGTCGTTTATGAGTTGTTGCTTGATCCATTCGCACTTTTGTTTGAAAAAATCCTCTCTCTTCTTTCTCCATAGTGGGTTATATGTTTTTGGCAATTTCATCTTCTATGACATTCGACCCAAGGTGAACCTCTTCCTCAACTTTGTGTCTAACACTCTGGCATTAAACAATTCAAATTAATAGTAAGTTAGAGGAAACTGCATATTTGGAAAACAATTTATGAAGTCCATATATCTTTGGTTGTGACAAGAAAAAGAAAGTTATGCATTGTCTTCTTGGGCTATGAAAGTTCAACTATTATGCAATGTCTTCAAGATGCTTTTGAAACTCAATTATCTCCTTGGTCCTGAAACTCCTCCTCCTCCAAAAGAGAGAAATAAATTGGTTAACCCAAAAAAAAAAAAGAAATAAATTGAGAATCTAGAATAGAATAACATATAACACATATTCCTAACTTGAGCGCATGACAATCAATACCACAAATGGCCAAGGCTCTTCTCACTGTCCTGTTTGCCCTTCCACGTTTGCCCTTCCACTCCCCTTAATGGCACCTCCGCAAATAGCTCCTTCGACCTTGAATCTTGTTTGCTCAGGCTCATCATCATTTTTGAATCTTGGAACGGTTCTTGATTTTAATCTCTTCAGAAAACCAAAATGTTTAAGGCAAAAAAATTAACAACATTAACGTTCTAACTTTTCCCTTGAATCTTGAACTATTCCTGATTTTTATCTCCCGAAATACCACATCACCAAGACGCCGAAAGACGAAGAAATTACTCGCATTGATGTTATTCGTTACTCTTGATTCTCGACACAACTATCGATTTTGGTCTCTGAAAATGGAATTAGCAAGGTATTAAAATTGATTAAGAAGTTAAACCGCCTTATCATTCTCGTTTTCATCCACCCTGACAACATGTAATCATTGTCAACAATGAAAACCTTGAGACGCTGGCCTTCGCTCTGTACTGCAAGTGAGCAAATTTCTAAGCGAAGGCGCACAATGGAAAAGAGAATGCAATTTGCATTTAGGTGAGGCCTATATATACGTTACGCGAGGCGGTGGGGTTAGTTTTATTAGCGTATGATTTAAGTCCCTACCCCCACCGACATAACGTTCTTTATTTTTTATACCAAAGATAAATTATGTTTTCTAAATAGTAAATACAATATTTTTTTTAAGTCCAGATAGAAAGATTTTTTAGACATTATTTTTTAAAATTACACCAACCATTAAAAATACTGGAATTATTCAAATTTAATCATAATAATCTATACCATTAAATAAAGGAGATTGGGGTTGATAACTGTATTTTGGTGTCTCTTCACTTAATTTAGTTTTTTTTTTTCACGTCTACACTATATTATTGTTTTTTTCAATGTCCCCCTTTGCTCCCCTAGAGAGTTGGAACCCAATTTTCAAACAGTAGTGGGTGGTTTATTTTAGTTACACTTCCCATTCTACTAACCCAATCGAATTTGGATACTATAAAGTAAGAGATTTTACCTTTGGATAAATAAAGTTAGAAGTTGACCCATTTTCATTGTATTGATCTAAAAGTAAAATTCTTTACTTTACCTCTAAAATGAGATCAATCTCACTTTAGAGGATCCAAACACATCCAACCAGGTTCTTCCTTATCCCCATATGTCTCTCTTCATGTTTCCGAACTAACAACAATAAAAAAGGTGTCGTGAGTGCCTATCGAGTTGTAGTAATCTATAACATTCATGTCATTATGATTATTATTTTTGAATTACTAGCGGATATAATAATTTTATGAATAAGTTACAATAACATCCCTTGAAGTTTGGTAAAATTCATTTTGATTATCCTTTATTTGCAAAATTTATTTAATAGGCACCAGAGTTTATGCATCCAGATAAGGTCAATGTCACCTGAGGTAGAGTAAAGTCGAGGTAAATTTCACTAGATCTCAAAGGATTTGAATGTAATTTGCTTTAATATTATTGAATGGCACATTTAAAAATTATAATATTCAAATTTCTTGATTTATTTTTAGGGATAAATGTATTTTACCCTCTTGAATTTAAGGTCATGTACAATTTAAAGGACTTTCAAAACGTGCGTTAGGACACTTAACTTTCCAAACTATGTAAAAAAATCCTACTTTTCAAAAGTGCATTACACCTGAAATTTTCAAACTAAAAAATCCCCAAAAATTTAAGTCGTAGCAAGGTATGGACACACAATAAAAAATCAAGGGGTTAATTGCACCTAGTTTTCATGGATAAAGTGTCGATTGCACAAATTAGAAATATTAAGTAGTTAAGTGCACATAAATCTTACCTTTATTAGTTACCAAAATTATAATGAGGAATTTTTTGTACAATTTGAAAAGTTTAGAATATCGCGATACATTTTGAAAAGTTAAGATGTAAATTGGCGTGATCTAAAATTCAATGAAATAAAATACATTTATCCCTTTTTTATAAATAAATTTCTTAATTTATGTAAAAAGAATGTATATAGTTTTAAGCACTTTTTTTTGTCATAGTATAAACATTTTGTTTTTGGTCTGTAGTTTAAACATTTAAATAAAGAGGTTAAGTTTGATTCCTTAGGTGGATTTGCATTACTGTTGGATTTGGGCTTACATCTGCTGTCCTCGCCAACCCGAGGATGAGAGAGCCTTTTGTTAGAAGACCTTACAGTGCCTTTTATATGAGAAGTGTTGTTGTTAGTTTGGAGCCTCGGGCCAAAAGAAAAAAGAAGACAAAATAAAATCTTACTATATACATTTTTTTTTTTAAATAATAGGTACAAAAATCATCCATAATTACTAACATGACAATATCATAATAACTGAATTGTATAATGCTTTTTTCATATTATAATTACATCAAAATTAGATCCGTAAATAAATTACCGAACTGTGTCAAATTTTTACGTCTTCTCGAACAAATCAGGCCATATTAACATGTATCTGGTCAAATATGATGCTTTACATAAACATGTCTAAACCCATTTAAGTCAAGTTTGCATTTATTCTCATCCATTAAAAAAAACAGAGCTTGAGATTCTACAATTTACCATGATACTTGAAGGAAGAGAATTTGACAATTTCCTTTACCAGCTCACAAGTATACATAATTTTGAAACTAAGCTGTTTAATGCCATGAAAATTGAACCAAATGAAGTCTTGAGTTCTCAATTTATGAACTAGAAAGGAGAGGAACCTCTGCTAGACTTGTTGGCAATGACATTTGGAGGTTATGTAATGCTATATAAGCAGCAATACCAGCAGCATAACCAGCAAAAGCAAAGCCACTAACCTGCACAAAATAGATAAGCTCTTCTGTCAATAAATAATTAAATATGAACAAACCTTTTAGCGAGGTCATTATGTCAAAGTGTAAAATGGGAAATACCTTGCGTAGGTACCAAAAGAAGTCCACCTTTTCCATCCCCATGAATGCAACTCCAGCAGCTGAGCCAATAACTAACATGGATCCGCCAGTTCCCGAGCAAAATGCGATCAACTGCCAGAACTCAGAATCCTGAGGAATTGAAGAGAGGTCATACATTCCCATCGCTGCAGCAACCAATGGAACATTGTCTGTTATTGCACATATGACCCCAATGGCACTTGCAATCAGTTCACGGCTTGGGACATGAGCATCAAGGTAATTAGCTATTTCCCGAAGGATCCCTGCTGCCTCCAAGCTGCAGAACAAGACCATCAAAGTTGATCAAGTACAAGTAGTTAACATGAACAGTTGAGAAATTTGAAGTTATGTCAAGAGTATGCCTTACATGGGAAGAACATGTAGTTACAATTACAATTCATGCAAAAGAATGGCAAGGCTTTAAATCTGTTTATCATATTCCGACAGCAACTACTCTCCTCCTCAAAGAGACATTGGTATATGTTTAGCTTAATACAACAGAATAATTAAAATATATTTGAAATATATAATCTTATTCACCTGCTAACAGACAATAGAATTCCCAGGAAGAATAGAGCTCCTTGAGTGTCTATCCTTGACAGAGCCTGTGGCACTTTTAGCTTCTTCTGTCTTTCAGACTCACCAAAATGAATAGCATCAGTGAGGATCCAAAGCATGCCGAGTCCAAGCAGCATCCCCATGTATGGAGGTAAACCTGTGAGGGCCTTGAACACTGGGACAAAAATCAAAGCACCTAAACCCACGGAGAAAACAAGCTGTCCTCGAGGAGCCATCTGTTCAGATGCCAAGACGTTGGAAGTATCTTGACCCTTCCCATTAACTTCACTGTAAAGAAGAACAACCAACATCAGCTAAACTGTAATATGTTAAGCTAAATCTCACTATTCAGATAAGCTTTGCTGGCTGACATTTGTTGTGTAAGAAGGGTACCTAGTCAGGGACATGAGAGCCAGTGGAACAGCGAGAGAAATGGCTGATGGTACAAACAAACCCTGCAAGCAAAGATAGAACAATTATGGATACTGGTAGGTTTTACATCACATTTCGTTAACACTTCATTGGTGTCCATAATTGAAACAAGGCACATGGCTTCTGCACTTAGCTGAATCTGAGTGTTTATGCAATCAAAGATCAATAACAGAAACACTATGACCCAAGAAGTCATTATACCACAGTAGTTTATCATGTAATTTATGATACCTTCATTGTTTGCACTGCAGATATTTGACCATGTATCCAGAGCATAGTAGTTGTAACATCACCAATAGGAGTCCATGCACCACCAGCATTTGCAGCTATTACAACAACAGCTCCAAGAATCCTGTCAACAGAATCCAGATCAACTTCTTGAGGGGTATACAACAACAGCATGAATGTCTTTAGTCACTCATTATTATGGCATTTTGGAAAACTTTCACATATTTAAATCCTTCAGCACATGCAGAACACACTGCACTGGAAGTTAATAACAAGTTAGCAACATAACAGAGTACATACTTTCGGTACTCTGATGGGGGTACTAATTTCCGCAACAGAGAAACCATGACAATTGTAGTGGCCAGGTTGTCTAGAATTGAACTGAGAAAAAATGTCACAAATCCGATCTGGAAATTCAATAATGTGTCAATCAGTGATATCAAGAAAACTTTGGTGAAGCAAAATATAGAAGATTTATTTATCTATTTATTTATTTATTTTTTGGAGGGGTGGGGGGTGTTCATCCACTCTTTCATATATGATGTCTTTTGTTCTATTAAAATATCAACCTTTAAAAGACTGCTTTCATTGATGGACAATATCACCTTGTAAGTTGTAAGGAGGAGCTCTTGAATTTGAGCCCCTTTTTTTGTGCAATCATGCAAATTTGACCAGAAACTTTAAATTTCAACTGATGTAGTCAAATTTCAAGAAATTTCAATTTGCAAAGTATCTTTCAAGAAGCCTTCTAGTGTGTGGCCAACAATGCAGAGACAGTGCAGCAAAGGCACTTACCACCCAGAGGAGAAGGCGTGGATTTCGAGTTTTTATATTGTCAGTAACCAGCTTAAATCCTTGATGAGCATCAACTATCTCCACAATAGTCATTGCACCAAGCAAGAAAAACACTATTTCACTGACTTCCGCAGATGCATGTGTCAACTCAGAAACAGCTACATCAGTTGATGGAGCCTACGGAGGATCCATTAAAAATAAAGCAAATAGCAGTGTGAAATCCAACCAAGAGGAGAGCGAGAGAGAAATTGATTTGAATATGTAGACACAAAATCTGGGCATTAAATTGACAAGTTGCATTTCAAAGTGGTTACCTAAATCTCAAAGGGATGGCAAGAAGCATACACATCAAGACTTCGCTGATAATCTCAAGAGTGAAAGTACCAAAAAAGAAAAGGATACATACCCCAATACTCCGTATGACCCATAAGCTAACAGCCATCAACAATCCTACTCCACTTTTATTGAAGGCTAAAGATTCTTCAAATATGATGCCTACATATCCTATTATGAATAGCAGTGCCATGGCAAGATCCTGCAGTCCCAGGTTATAAAACTAGTTAACATTTTCCCAAATTCAGGCACTTTATTGTGAAACATACTGGAGTGGATTCAGGTAAAAGGACATTGATAGACCTGATTTGCTGCCACCCAAGAATGGTTAATCGCCACTGCCCCAGTTGCAGCTGCTGTAAACACTGCAACAGCTTTGAGCAAATTGGTTTTGGGCCTGTAACTCTCTTCAAAATCTCGTGAGCTTGTTTCATCAAGTGAACATAGGGATCACAAGTTCCAGATTCAAGCATCGAGTTCTGATAACATTTTCATGTGAAGAGTAAGCTTTAGCATGCAAGAAGCAGACTATGTAACTTTGTGACATTAGCAATATTCACTTTTTCCACAATGCCCGCAGTAAAGTAACTGATTGAACCACAAAAGACAACCCTTTGATCGTTCTAGAGCTCACTCCAAACCACAGAAATTACAAGAACAAAAACAGGGGTCAATCTCCATCCTATAAAAATTCAAGTGTTAAGTAGAATTGCCCCCGTTATATTCAAATAAAAAGCATTTAAATTCAATAAATTTCCCACAAATTTTGGATCTTGCATGGATTATTGAGGTGTCCTTGACCCAGATTATGCAAACCAACATCAGATATCCAAATTCATAAACTTGCAAAGCAATAGAACGGGTATGCTCAGGAACTTGGTTAATGGTTATTATAGAGAAGAAGAACCTGGAACCGTTGCTGGGAACTTTGTTGAGGCTGAAATGAAGAAGGAGAAGAAGACGAAGAAGAAGAAGTAGAACCTCTAGCCTTATCTTCTGCACGTGCCAGCACATGATGTTGGAGCAACCCGTGGCCATTGACTACAGCAAGAGGAGGCAGAGAAGGGTGGGCATAACGGTGAGGACTCAACAGTGTGAAGTGAAAGCCTAGAGTTCCGCAAATGTTGGAACACGGATAAGTGTGTCCCAAAGGAAAACTTGCCATTTGCGAAACTGACTCCAAGCTAGCTACGCAATAAGAAGAACGAAACACAAACTAACAGCCACCAAAACAAGAGGACGGTGTTCCTGGCTGGTTAACTTAGGAGAATGATAATGGGGTTGTTCATCTTGTTCCCCAGTGTAGAGTGGTAATAACGTGATGAATCCAAGTTGAATTTGTTTATTAATTTTTGGAATAATTACAGCAATCTCTTTAAAGAATTACACTTATCCCTTCTTAAATTTTAAAATTATACATACTACCTCAAACTAATCTTGTTAATTTTTATTTACATAATATTTTAATTTTCTAAATTACCCTTCCTGAGATAACCCTAATAACTTTCCAATCTCCTTCTCCCTTCTCTAGCAGCCACCTTCTTCCCCAACCCCTCCACACTCCATACGAGAATCTGACCCAACAAAGTTACCAGAAAAATAACTAGGTAGTGACGGCAAGCAAAGAAGGGATGCAACAGAGATGAGAGACCTTGGAATTGCAATGACAGAATGGTTTAGGTGGAGTCGATAAACTCAAAATTAACAGAGGTGGATAAAATAAAAAAAGTAGTCTTTTTTTGTGGTAACCAATAAAAAAAAAAGGTCGAGAGTCTGAATCAATGCCGGAAAATAAATTTGGGATCTACTTTTCTCTTGAGATTTCGTAAAACGTTTGGATCTGGTAATTTAAAATAGGGTGTCCACTCCTATTCAGTTAAGAATTAACACAGTATTTTACAGGTATTTTTAGTCACATTTCTCAAATCTGATTAAATAAAAGTGTGGCTAAATACACGGTATAAATTCTAAAAAGGACACTATAACTTCAATTAAATTTGGACTTTTCGAATTTAGTTAAAAAAAACCTTTTTAGTTGTCTTTAACCACATTTCGTAAATGTGGTTAACTGAAAATAGTGTGACAAATTACAATTAACCCCATTTTTAAAATGTGGTTAAGTGAAATTAAATTTATGGCTAAACAATCCCACCCACTCTACCTCCTCCCTTCCCTACCTACCACCTTAGTCACCACCATCATCACCTATTTCCAACAGCTTTAGACGCAAAAACTTCATAATCCTAAAATTCCAAACCCAAAAAACATAAAGAAATTTCAAAATTATTCATAGAATACATTAAAAAACAAATCAACTTATTGGTACAGCTAGTGCATTGAAAATCAAAATTGAACGAAGAACTTAGCAACAAAAAAAAATGAAAAATGGGGAAATTTTTCGGAGCTTCAAGCTATGGTGATTGTGGCATCAATTGAAAGCAAAATGGAAGGGGAATCAAGATTTAGTAGCAGAGGAAGACATGGAATTGAAAGGAATTTGAGTTTTAAGTAACATTTGAAAACAGGAGGAAGAGAAAGAAAGAGAGAGGGAAGGGAATTTTCTTTACCAAGGTGAGGAGAAGTGGAAAGTGTGGGTGTAGAAAAAGCAAAAAGGGTGCGAGTGACGAGAGGGTGGTGATGGTGGTGGCGAAGGAGGGAGTAGATGGCTTAGTGGTGACCATCATCATTGGAGAAGGGTGCAGCGGAGAGGTGGGCGAAGTGAAAATGAAAGTACACAGAGGAAGAAGACAAACAATGGTGTGAAAAGTATTTTGGCGGTTTGCCACATAATTGATTTCATTTTAGCACGTTTATAAAATGTGGTTAAATATGATTGCATCATAAGGCATTGACTTCAATTGTAAGTGAGAATCCGCCTTAAAATAGAGAACGAAAAAGAAGAAAGAGAGAAAGTTTTCAGTTTCGATTTAAATATATTTTTGAAACATCCTGACATTCTGACATGTTCCTAAAATCGATTTAAGTTGATTTCTTGGTTCTAGTACATAATTAATGGATGTGGCTTAACCATCTGATTATAATACCTAGTTTTTAAGATTCGCATCGGCTACCAAAAAAATTATCACATAATAAATAATTAATTATATTTAATTTATAATTAACATAATATTTATTTTGTAAAAATTAAATTACACAGATTCTATGCTCCTAAGCAATCAAGCAATATATTAAATACATTCTATCCTATAAAGAAAACAAGTGTTTCTATCCTATAAGAGAACAAGTGTGTCACACACTAAATATTTATATAAAAATAATTAAATTTAAATTATAATTGTCATAATATTTATTCTAAAAAATCAATTTTGTAATATCATATAATTTAAACCAACTAAACAATAACATATTAATTATATTCTATTCTAAAATAGACAATGTAATCTATGCATAAAAAGTCTATAAAGTTAATCATATTTAATTTTTATTTGACATTTCATTTATTCTATAAAATTAAATTGTACCAAATCTTATAATTTTAACCAAGTAAACAACAATATATTAAAGCAAAAATTACAACCGCACATTAAATTACTATGCCTACCTCACAATTAATATCCTACAAGACAAAGTACAACATACACACTAAATACTTGTATAAATAGAAAAAATTATACTAAATAGCCAACCACATATTAAATTACTATGCCTACCTCACAATTAATATATTAAAATAGTTTAAACTACATAAAATAAATTGTTAAGATAATAAACTAAGTAAAACAATCTACTAACCTCCATTGCTAGTCTTCCCGCAATGTGGGCAACTTCCTGCAATGTGAGGTAGGCGTATTAATTTAATATATTGTAATATGTTTGAGTAAAATATATTGTAGGATACGTAAAATTTGAACATAATTTAATATGCGGTCAGCTATTTAATATATTTTTCTATGTATATGAGTATTTAGTGTGTATGTTGTACTTTGTCTTGTATGATAGAATAATTTAATACATTGTTATTTAGTTGGTTAAAACCATAAGATTTAGTGGAATTTAATTTTTATAGAATAAAT
Organism: Dalbergia oliveri; assembly: GCA_030441495.1. Taxonomy (NCBI): domain Eukaryota; kingdom Viridiplantae; phylum Streptophyta; class Magnoliopsida; order Fabales; family Fabaceae; genus Dalbergia; species Dalbergia oliveri. The sequence goes on from JAMLFY010000007.1 coordinate 34,363,001, forward strand.
AAAATGTCAAATAAAAATTAAATATAATTAACTTTATAAACTTTTTGTGCATAGATTACACTCTTTTAGGATATAATATATTTAATATGTTATTGTTTAGTTAGTTTAGATTATAGGATTTTATGAAATTTATTTTTTGAGAATAAATATTATGAAAGTTATAATTTAAATTTAATTAGTTTTATATATATATTTAGTGTGTGACACACTTGTTCTCTTATAGGATATAAACACTTGTTCTCTTTATAGGATGGAATGTATTTAATATATTGTTTGGTTGCTCAGGAGCATAGGATTTGTGTAATTTAATTTTTATAGAATAAATATTATGTCAATTATAAATTAAAAATAATTAATTATTTATTATATGGCAATTTTTGTTTTGTAGCCTATGCAAATCTTAAAAACTAAACATTATAATCAATAGTAGAGCCACATCAATCTATAGAACCAAGAAATTGACTTAAATCAATTTAGGAACATGTCAAAATATAGATGTTTCCAAAATCTATTTGAGTCAAATCAATTTAAGTTGATCTGTGTACAAATATAAAGCTGGCTTGATGGGTTAACAAGAAAATCAATTTAAATTGATTTCTATATAATACAAAATAAGGCATATTTAATCTTTTAGATCAAGGTAGATATATAATATATCAATTTTTTAATTTTAAATGTGTAAAAAACTCGAAATATTCTTTAGAGAACTCAATGAGAACAACAAACCACGCCAATATGTGCGTATCGTAGTTAATCAAATCTAAATTTGTATTTTGATCAAGTGTAATTTGCAATTTATTTTTGGGGGAATATTATTGAATGGGTTAAAACAATTTTAAAGCCTAAATATTTGGATAAAAAAAATCTGAAAATTGTAATAAAGTGAACAATTATATTAATTTCCAACTTAGTAAAATATATAAGAAAGTATTTTAGAATATATATAAGATGGGAATCCATTTACACTAGGTGTAAATCTTGATATACTTACACCATTCAACAATATTTTATGGTTATAAAATTTTGTCAACCTAATGGTTGAATTCAAATTTCTTTCTTCCTGGATCAAATATATCAAATTTCATACAATTTGAAAATAATTTAATATTTCATCATACCACTTATTTTGATGAATACGGATAATATGTTTTGAAAATATAAGTAAATATTAATCATCAAAATAAATATCTATTATTATCCAATTTTTTTAAAATTGAACATGCTTGATTATTAATATAATATCATGTAATTTAAAAGTTGATTGGGATGGATAGAGAGGGACAGGCCTTGGCCCCCTCCTCTCACTCTCTCAATTTATATAATATAACTAAAAAAATATAAAAAATACATAAACTAATAATATGTGTATATTGACCAAAAAAATTCTATTACACTTTTATTTATATTCTTTTAGATATATTTATATCAAGTTTTATTAATTCTTTCTAAATATATTAGTTAGTTTATGAAATAAGATATAAAAAAAATATATTATAATATTATTGAGAGAAATATTTCATATGTTATTTATTTATTTATAATTAAATTTGTAGTTAGGTTGTGATATAGATGTAAATAGCAAATTAGTAGTACTTAATTAAAATTATTGAATATCCAAGTAAAATATTTATAATTTATAATATGATTTTTAAAATATATTTTATTAATGAAAAATTTTATATATTGTAGAAGGTATGATATAATTATATATAGAATTTTTATATTACCCTATATTAAAAAATTATTTTATAATATGATTATGATTATTTTTGGCCCCTCCTTCAAATAGTTTATAGATCTATCCCTGATGATTGAATAAATTAAATTCGATTTTATGAAGAGTTATTGAAAGATATAAGTGTACAAGACTTATACCTGGTGTAATTAAACACATCATTTTTAAGCTAACTAAACACACCCTAATAATGGAATGTTCATAATAATAATAATAATAATTATTATTATTATAAAGATGACAGAAAGGCTACAATAATTTAATGGTATTAAAATAATAATCAATCAATTGTAACATATTAAAATTAGATATTAAGTTCTATTGATAATATAATTGTATGCACAATAACTAGAGAATAAACAAAAATAAAAAATAAATAGGAAAAACTTGCAAAACACGTCCCTAAACTAATACTCCAGCTCCTTCCAGCAAAACACAACATTCGGCAATCTAAAAGTAATCAAATGCCAAACTGAAGACACAAAAATGTTTCTATCATTCTTTTTTTATAAAAAAAAAACGTAACAATGCTTAATAATCTTTATTAATTATTTTTCAACCTTTAATTTGTAGTCTTTACCTTAGTTGCCAACATATCACCATCAACAAGTACTACAATGAAAGGAGATATTTGTTATACAAGACCACTTAAAAAATTCATAAAATATTCCTAAACCTTGGTACAGAAACCAATCACAAAAGAAAATTAGTATAGGAGCCGGTGACAAAAGCATGTCAGCACACACAAAAAAACTCACAGACTATATCATTATATATAAGATCAAATATTTGAAATGTGATGAACATGTGAATACATGTCATACTTGAACATTATCATGATTTTGAAAAATATTTTAAGTAAATCCAGCAAGCACTCAATTCATAAAAATAAACGGCAACTGATGCAAGTGCACCAAAAAATACAATCTGAACATGTCAAATTATGAAATTCATATTTGAAAACTTTGAGAAACAATAAAACCGAAACATCAAACTATAAAAAGAATATAGCAATGTATATTAAGAAAACAGTTTTAAAAGATCACAATATTACGGGATTGTAAATAAATTTGTATGACAGAGGTATTCACAGCACTGCAAACCAAGGGTCATACATGATTTTCATTTATTTATAACATGATTGTGGGAAGAGCTATACCGTTGGTAGTGTGCAGCTTTTGTGGGAAGAGCGATACGGTTGGTGGACAATGGGGAGTAACGGAATAAGGCTAACTGTTGTTAACAGGGAGTCTATGAAATAGTGATGGAAATAGAGGATCTCAATAAGTAGCTTTTATAAAGAGGGAGGAGATGCTTAAAAGAAGGTAGAGAGACACAGAAAAATAACAAGAGTAGAGGGGAGGAAAATGGAGAACTGAGGAAAGGAAGCTTCTCAAACATGCCAAAACCTGGCAACGTGCAAAACAGTACCTCGTACCAACAGATTCCTCATGTCTGCTAGCTAGTGGATAGAGAAATAGTAAAACAATAGTTCTGTATTGAAAAAGGACAAATGCAATTATAAGAACACAACACCAGATGGTACTAGATGCAAAGATAATACATCTATATAAAAATGAATGAAATGTATTGTATTTTATTATTTTATTTTATTTATAATTAATATCTGAATAAATTTAATATATAATAGGGATAAAAATAAATTAAAATTTTATAATTATTATAAAATTTTTAAATTTTTGTGGGGATAAGCCGGGAGCACATGCCCCTACCCATAGATCCGTCCAAGACCAGGTGACCGTATTGACATGGAAAGGAGGGGGTGTGGGAACTCAACTTTTGTAACTAGAGAAAGAGATAGAGAAGAGAAGAGTAAGTCCTTTGTTACTTGCAGACTGGAAATTTCCCTCTTAGAAAAATATCCGAATGTTTGACCACTTGACGGGGTTAAAACTCTCAATTATAATTAAAAAAAAATTAGATAGATTATCAGCTTATTTGGTTATCATAGATGCAGATTCTCAATGCACTTTTTGTGAGAGGAGAATTTTTTTCAGCTGGCCAAAATCGATTCCCACTTCTAAATAAAAAACCCTATATAGATTACAAAAGATATATAATATTTTATTTATATTATATTTATTATTCAAAATTAATTCCTTACAACATTATAATTTTAAAATAATTAATTTTTACTTATGATAAAAATATTCCAAAATAATATTCTCATAAGATAAAATAAATTTATAATTAATTTTATTTAAAATTTTCAAAGATGTTACATTATATTAAAAATCTTTTAAAAAAAGTTTTGAGAAAGAAGCATATTCCCTATCATGCATAACCTTCTTTTTTTTCACGGGAAAAGTGTATATAGTATTGATGGCCCAAAATATTCAAAGTGGCAAGGTTTTCCATTTTTTTGGTCAGCAAAATGGCAAGGTTACAAATATTTTCTGGGACTCCTTCCATCCACACATGATTTGGATTAGTACGGGCCAATTCGGCTAAAGCATAAGCAACACAATTTCCACTTCTTCTAACATGAGATAAATGGAAAGAACGTAAATTCCTAATTAGATTTTGACAATTAAATAAAATAATTCCAAAATTTATTGTTTGGGCTGACTTGAGTTTTGAGGGCTTGAACCACATCCATATCATCATTCTCAAGAGTTATATCCCAACAACAGCAGCCCATGGGAAATTGTAAGCCTAAGAAGTAGGCCGAAGCCAGAGTGATGAGGCATAAACTTCCTATAAATAAAAGGAAAAAAAATTACCCCCTAAACTTTTATTTTTACAATTTACATATTGAGTTTTCAAATTGTGCAATACAACCTCTGTACTTGCCAAATGATGCAAAAAAAACCTTTTGTTACACAGACATTAAAAGCCACTATTAAATGGATATGGGTTTTTCACGTGCATGTGTAAATGAACAAAAAACCTCTTTCTTAACTCTAATTTCCAATTCTCATCTCTCAACTCACTTTTCCTTTTCCTTTTCCCCAATCTCTCAACTCACGCCTCCCTTTTCGTCTAAAACCCTTTTCTCCTTCATGCTTATTTTCTTCAGATCTGAACCAGTACAACCAGTGAAGACCAACACGCGAAGAGGAAGACCGACTTCATCTTGCTTATCCCTAATCTCTCAACTCACGCCTGCCTCCATCGAAGACCAGTGACAACCAGCGAAAAGGAAGACTCGCGACTGCGAAGACTAGCGACGCGAAGAGGAAAACTCGTAACGCGGCCCCTTCTCAATACTCAGGGCAATACAGAAAACACACCTAAACTCTAGAACCAAGTTTAGAGAATCTCTCCACGCTGAAGAAAGCTGCAAAGATTCAATCTTCACCAGCACGCTTAATAAAGCTCAATAAAACAAAACAACACCTTGAGCCACCACTAATGACCACACAAGCAGCCCTCCCAAGTCTCTACTGCAAGAAATAAGCCCAAGAAATATCCCCACGGCCTCACCGACACCACCTCCAACTCCAAGGACCCAGCAACCACTACACTAGCGGCAACTCAGCCATAGGCCGCCGTACCACAGAAAAACAGCACTCGCTCCCCCCACGCCAAAGAGACGCAAACCAGCTCAGCACTAGATGCCGCACAGAGGCAACAAGGTGGGATCTTTGCACCGAGGAAAGGCTCGGAGTGCCGAGTCAAACCGACGAAAGCTGGCGGCAGCCCCTTGGGGATTAGATATAGGGTTTTCGGAGAGGGGAGGCAAAGCATTTGAATAATCTAATTCACTCAATTCACAAGCTTTCATACCTAAGAAACAAAACAATGAAAAAATGCAATTGGTGAAGTACCTGCAATTGACAGAAGAGAGAAGCACAGGTGGTGCGAGAGGGAGAAAGGGAACGAGGCATGGTCGATTGGGGAAAAGGAAAAGGGGTAATTTTGTCATTTACACATGCACTGAAAAGCACATATCCACTTAACAGTGGCTTTTAATATTTGTATAACGGAATGTCTTATTTGCTATCTGATAAGTCGGGGTCGTGTTACAACTTGAAACTCGTCTAAATTGTATAAGCAAAAGTTCAAGGGCATAAACTGCTTTGTTTCCCTAAATAAAATAACATAAGAAGTTGCTGTTTGGTAATATGTGCTAGCTCATCTTAAACCAAGGTGAGCATTTTGCTCACTTAAACCTTTATGAAGTCGGAAAAAAAAAAAGCAAGAAGTTACAAAAATACACAATTCATAAAATTTTATACAAAAGAATATGAGATTAATTTTAACGTATTAGATAGCATTTATTTAATGATATATGTTGTCATATTTGTAAAATAACTTTATCTCTCATTTCATTACTTTAAAAATCATGTAGATGAGGAAATTTATTTTGATAATAATGTAAAATAATTTTATATTATTATTGTATTATTTTTTGTAGATACATTATTATTGTATTTAAATTGAACATAAAGAATATATAAATGATTTAATTTTCATGTACTAAAATATTTTACACAATTATTCAACTTGGTATTATCACATTAGCTATTATAGTTAACTCTTTTACCCATTACTTATGTAAATAAAAGATTTTGATTGGATATCAATATAAAAATATTTTACACTATCAAGTATCAAAATTAAGTTCATATATAAAATAAAGAATTTAATTTTGATATACTAATTGTAACATTCCCAAGTATAATGTCATCCTTAAGTCATGAAATTATACTTAAAAGTTGTTACTTATAGATCGCAGATATTTCTTAATTATCTATAGCAAAATCGATTGAATTATGTAGTAATTAATTCGTGGTTCTATCAAAATATAAAGCAAAGAAACGAGCATTTATTGAATCCAGAGTCAAGTAAAAAGAAGCTCTTTTATGAGCTTTAATACACATCTGTTATCTCTCATATGTAGACATATATATATATATATATATAACTAAGTACAATATAAGTCTCCACTACTAAACTACTCCAAATCGATTCCTTAATGCAGCAATCTTCTTGTTCTGGATAACCTAGACGACAGGAACACAAACATAGGGGTGAGAATTCTAATATTCTCAGTAGGCATGCCAAAACATATACTAAAATTTATGTCATCATTATTACCTCAACCACTTTGGTTTATTAAAAAAATATGATTATACAATACATATTAAAGATTCATTTTAAAGTTCTAAAACCATTCTTTGGAAATGGATTCATTTTATACATATATATATGTCATACTACTCAACATCATAGAAATTTATTCTTAACTCTACGTGCCCTCGATACATTGAAGGAGATCTCATACATATCATATAAAGCATATACCGTTAAATTACAACTTAAACATATTGGTCTCATTATCGATGCTAAAATTCTTTACTTAGCATATAAGATAAATGACTACTTAGAACAATTGCTACTTCAACTTGTCTTGGCCCTCGACTTTTATGGCTTTGACCACTTTAGGATAATAGGTTTTTCAAGCGAGTTCATTCCTATACATGATCATTGTATTTACTTTCTCAAATTCTCACACAGACTTATTCATAGCTGGGTTTACTTTCCTTGACACAATTTAAGGGTAGTCAGGTTTACTTTCCCTGATAGTCGGATTTATTTTCTCCAAGCCCAAGAAACATAATCTTATGTTTTTCTTTCGTATATGATCAATTGTAATAAGTATTCATATCTATATGTACCTAACATCATCAATAAGTTCACATAACATGAATGAGATCAAATCATGAGCATCTCATCACCTTTTAGCTAATTCAGCATGTTGCTAGAATTTCAATCATCAAGAAAATTATAGTTAAATTATTAAACATGATCAAAACAGAGCAAAAATATTTTTCAAAGGTAATTTAGTGTGTGAATGAGGTCTTGTAAAAATTTCAAAGCATAAAAAGGTCTCTAGCTATATTAATAAAATTTCACAATTTCGGAGGTAAAAAACTATACACTCTCATCTAACAGCCATAAGTCACAATTTTTCTACCCTATCAAATGAACCTAGAACTTTGTTCAAAAAATTAGGTTGAACCCAATATGTCCTCATCATCTTGAAAAAATTTCAACTAATAATTAGATCATTTGCTAGGATAACAAAATCAAACAAATTCAGTACTACAAACTGGAAACTGAACAACTCCCTGACCTACTCAGTTTTCCTTTTTTAAAAATAGTAAAAATGTTTAAAATGAGCCAAGAAAATTACTGAAAACTCTTCCATCTGTTAGCTTCACTACATAAAAATTTCAGTTCATGATCATTTCTCTAAATTAGTAAGAAAAATCAAAATTTTTCACTGTTTAACTAAAATGGGATTTTCAGCAACATAGGCTTGAACATGTGTTAGCAAAAAAGTTTCCTAACTTCATCAAAACTCTCTACCAAAATTGACATATTATTATTCATATATAATCAACCAATAAAACTAAAAATTTCGTGCTCTATCAATTAGAAAAGTTTAGATGGATGAATAAAACTTTACTTACTCTTTGAAGCTTAAACTCTTGTTCTTAGCTTTCCTTAATGATTTTCCACCAATTTCTTGATCAAGCTCTTTCTTTAATCCTCTTACAACACTGCAAATAACAGCTAACTTGATAATATGAAGAGGTTAGGACTTGTAATAAGGAGTTGATCTTGAGTTTATGAGAGGTAACACATAGGTTATGCTTTAGGCTCTAGGATTTTGGGTGAAGTTTAGTGTTCTTAGCTAAGGTTTTTGTATTTGTTAGAGAAAAAAGATGAAGATAGCTGACAATAGAGGTTGCTTGGCCAAATTTCTAAGAGAGAAATGTTAAAAATGTTTGTCTTGTAATATTTGTGATAATTGTGTAATAAATGAATTTGATAAAATTATTATTCTTCAAGATAAATGCATGCAATTTTGGGCACTTCTCATTAGCTCCTAGGAAAGACAATGGTGTGGCTTCTTCTAAGCCACACGCTTATCTAGTGTCCACCTTGTATTGTAATTTCATATAAGAACTCCATTTAATTAATAGGTAAAATGCTACTCATAAAATATATATTCCAAAATTAAATTCTTGGGTCTAAAATTCTTATTTATAACATTTTCTAACCTTAATCCTATATTTTCTTAGTCTCTAGATTTTCCGGTTAAATTAGAATTTCAGTTGTCCCCACATGTCCACAAGGTCCACAAGTCACTATTTACTTTTTATATATACATCTATTGTGTGCCTTCATCATCAGCTAAAACTGTCAAATTTTTAAAATTCACACTAATAAAATTTAAATAAATTTTTAAATAATTTTTTGGGTGTTATACCATGCGAAATTGTTTTACAATGTCAAATTAAATTGCTATATTTGAATAAGTTTTCAAATAATAAGAGTGGAATTATACTGATATAATGTTATTGTATAATTTTTTTTATACTTATGTCAATTAAATCCTAAAAACTAAATTATGGTAAGCTTGAAATGATATTTACGAAAGAAAAGAAAAAGGCACATAGAAGGCCACGTGTGAATGACATGAGTCAGATAGAAGGATGGATGGTGGTAGTGGAACAAGCAAAAGCCACAGACAGAGAATGTTACTGCTTACTCAGAAGCTTTAGATAAACACACAAGCCCCGCACACTTGAGTTTGAGGCAGTTGCAGCAATGACCATGGCACTTGTTCAACCTTCTGCTTCTCTTTCCCTCTCTTTTCGCGGTAAGTACCCCATATCTCTCTTTTCCTCTATGCAGACACATTCTCAAGCTCCATTTCTAACACTGACTAATTCAACTGAACTGTGTTGCGTTGTGTTGCAGATGCATGTGTTTTCACTGCAGCACCAAAATACCCTGCCACTGCTCGCGTTCCTCCGTCGAACTTGGTTCCAACTAGAGCTTCCTTCATTGCTGGTTCCCCACTGTGTAAGAGTTCTAGACTAGCTGCCCTGTGTGATTACTTCTTATCATATTTTACTTTATGAAGTGGAAATTGCATTGAACTATTACGTTCACTGCCCCTCCTCCATGGCGTCAGAATAATTGTGTACCTACACTTAAAATTTGGATGCTTTGGTGTCTTAGCAGTCTTGGGTAGCTGGGTTCTTAAGTTTTTTTTTCCTGAGATGTTACCCTAGCTAGGAAAAAAATTGCATCAGTTTTGTTTGTTGGAAATCGAAGTAAAGGACTAAAGGAGAACTCGTGAAGTGGGATTCTATGGAGACTAATTTCTTGGAATTTCAGATCATGAGAGCTTCAAATTGAAAGTATATATGTTCCTAGATTTTGAAGCTTGAGGATTACTACACGTGACACTGTCAGCTTCCTTTGTTACTACTTCTTCTTCTAGAACCTAGAGTTAATTTTTGTCGCTATAAATACAAGTCCTCCATTCCATCCCTTACTAGGTACTTCAAAGGGCAGATGATGTTTTCTATCCAGGAAAAGAAAACAAAGCTTCCAATCTTGCGAGTTAAATTGTAGATAGACCGTACAATTTAAGCATGTGAGCTAGCTAATTTGGAGCAACTATAAAAGGTGATAGTCGATAGAAGTTATGCTAACAAAATCCTATCTGAACTGAAATTATTGCTGGTATTTTTTTTTTGGGTTAAAAACTTGCAATATCCCTTTATTTTTCATTGTTTTGGATTGTTGCTTTTCCTTTTCCATTTTTGTGTCACTGTTATCTTTTTGTCAGTTCTTCCAAAAGCCAATAATTTTAACTATGTATATAGTCGGGTGCTGTAGTTTGATCCATGACATTTAGGATGCCATTTCCTTTTGTGGGTTTGGGGGATGTGTAGAGTTAAAATATTGTTGAAATAAGGTCCCAGTTATTATAAGTGATGTGTCCTTGTCTCTAGTAGTGATTCGAAGAAGTCATGAAAGGAAACCTGCATGTAAAGCAATGCCTGTTACGATAAGATGCGAGCAAAGCACACAGCAAGGGAACAGTTTGGATATATGGCTAGGCCGGCTAGCCATGGTTGGCTTTGCAGCAGCTATCACTGTTGAAATTGCTACTGGGAAGGGACTGCTAGAGGTATGACATAGTATACAATTATGCAGTAATCACCAAGTTGCCTTAGGCATGATTTAGAGATTTAGGGCCTATTTGGTTTCGGTTTTCAATTTCTAGTTTTCATTTTTGGTTTTTCAGTTTTCTAGGTTTTGTGAAGGAAATTTCAGTTTTCAGAAATTTGTGAAGAAAAAACTGAAACTGAAAGTGAAAATTGAAAATTGAATTTTGTAGTTTTCATAGTTTTCAGTATTTCCTTCACAAAATTTGGAAAACTAAAAACTGAAAATGAAAATTGAAAATTGGAAATTGAAACCCATCAGGCCCTTAGACTGCAAGTAATTCTCTCCATCTTTTGGGCCATGATACAATTTACAATTTCTTATCAAAAGTTTAGGTTGTGTTTGGTTTCAGAAAATAGTTTTCAGTATTTTCTTTACAACAAAAAAGGACCCTTACTTTCTTGTGTGTAACACAATAACATGTAGTTGTAAAAATTAAGTTGCTTTTTCTGATGCATCTAGACTAGGTAGAATCAATTCAAGTTATAAGCATCCAACTCATTGAAACTGTCGCTAACTCTCATGTTCTGATGCTCCTTACTCCCATGCCTGCCTCTTGTCTCACCAATTGAAGTGGTTATCAACAGAATCTGTTGCAAAAGAATAATTGTACTATTGTGCTTTGATTTTGCAGAATTTTGGAGTCATAACCCCACTGCCTACAGTTGCCCTGGCAGTAACGGGACTGGTGGGTGTCTTGACCGCAGTTTTCATCTTTCAGTCAGCCTCAAAGAACTGATAACTTGTTTAGGCTGGTAGTGTTGTAAGTTCTGTTGTTACGAGGTTTTGTTATTCAAGATAAAATTTTATCATTTGTTGCTGTAATTTTTTATGTTGGTGAAAATAATGGCATCAAAGCCTGAAAAATGTTAATGTAATGGAAGCGATAATGAAGGCATTGGCTTTCCCTGTTATCCAAGTCAATTTTTATTTTTTTCACTATATTGTTCTCATTGCACTACTCTAGAGTGCCATTATGATTTAATTTAATTACATATCAGCATGGCTTGGGTGTGCGAGTAGGGACTAAAGTTTAAACTTAAGAAGGTAATCGTCTGAAGGATCCTTTAGTTGCAATGAAGAATTAGTCTAATAAAATAAAATAAACTAAGCTATCAGCACGAGTATTTCTTTAGCTTGAGTTAGAGCCTCTTGGACTCTTGGTGGGAAGAGATGGAGATTCTCTGAATAGTTTAAATTTCAATGTGGGATATAAACAGCGGCTGTTGGAAGTTAAGGACAAGATTCTGTCTTTATCCTTATTTGCCAATCAGAACACAATCTCCTCTACCATGATCTCTCTCTCAATTTGTCTTTCTGATGTCTACTTAAAATACAAGAGATCTCTTCCTTTGTGCTTCAATAGTGCAAGTGTGATCTCAATCAGATGAACTTTCTCAACCTATAGCTCAGCATTGATTCTACCTAAAATCTCCTTTCTTCAGCTCTAGGTTGCGTGGTTCCATGGGTAAGATCATATCTCGACTGGCAAAGAAGTTCATCCAAAAGAGTGAATGGAGGATCCCAATGGTGGGTCTTGATTCCTCAGGGAAGACTACCATTCTTTACAAGCTTAAACTGGGAGAAACTGTCAGAACCATACCAACTATTGGTATCCACGAGAATCAATAACTCTTCCCACTTTGTTGATGAATGATCAATCCAATGGCTTCCTTTTTTTTTTTCTCTTTGAATTTCTTGTTAGTCTCTTATTCACGGCAATTGCCACATGCGTAAATCAAACCATAGTAACACCTTCATTCTGTTGCTACAAAAATTCAGTCTAATTGAGCTGTTCATCTTGTGTTTTCTCTGTACATATTCACCTTGTTTTTATGGTTTTCATCTAACTTGTTTTGATCAAATATGAAGCTTTAAATGTCAAAAGCGTAACATTGTAGGCAAGTGATACATAAATGTTGTTTTGCCATGAATCAGGTTTTAACGTGGAGAGTGTAGAGTACAAAAACGTTACCTTTACTATCTGGGATGTGGGAGGACAACGGAAGGTAAGAAGCAATAAAAAGGTCTTTTGTCTTCCCATTCAAAGGTGTTTATGAGAAGATGAAGTCTAAATGACACAACCAAATTAGTGTTTCGAGATCAAACATGACTCTAATCTTTACATTAGTCTGTAAATTCACTGTATACTAAGTACTAACTGCTGAATGCAGATTCGGCCTTTGTGGAGACATTATTTTCACAACACCGGTGGGCTTATCTTTGTGGTGGACAGTTATGACAGACAGAGAATTCTAGAAGCTCGTAATGAACTCCATAATATTCTGAGCGATGTGAGTCTAGTAATGCTATAATAGTACATACTATAAATTCTGCTTGATGTTGACAATGAGATTCACTAGAATGACCCATTATACTTTCAATCACTCTATGTCGTTAGCACTTGCTAGAGAGAACTAATACCACCGTATTATGATTTATAACCTTGATTTGTCTAATGCATCCTTTTGCAGCCCGAACTCCGCAGTGCTATACTTCTTGTCCTTGCCAATAAGCAGGACCTCCCAAATGCCATGAGTGTTAATGAGGTTGCAGATAAACTTGGCTTACATTCACTTGGTCATCGTAGTTGGTATGGGTTAAGCTTCATTCTGTTTGCCATATACATTCATAAGTTCTTATCTTGCAGCTCCATACATAAATTATCTGGTGAACTCTTTCGTCCAGGTACATTCAGAGCACTTCTGCCATCTCAGGTCAAGGACTCCATCGAGGTCTTGATTGGCTAGTGAACAACATATCAACCAGGAAGCATAAGAATTGATCTAGGCCATACTATAACCAATATTAAGCCACAGTTATACCTAGTAAGATGAACTTCCAGTCATGGGTTGTGGATGTCCTTCCAAACTTCAAATGATACATTTTATTATACTGGAAAGGGAAATACTTTCTAAACCTTATGTGCAAGTCAATCAATATCTTGAGGGTAGTGGCAAAGATAGTATTTAAAGCTGAAGATGCCAGAATTTCAGTTAATCGTTAGTCATGATACAAACTTTCAGGAACTATATTTATTCTTGTTTTATTATTATTTTCATTTTACACTAAAAAAGAACCCTTAAATGATACGCCTAAAATTGATTTTATATGTTAGTGTTTCGGGTGCTGCAATATTGAGTTGCTATGCTCAGCAGCACGTCCAGCAGTAAGTTACGCCCATCCAATTGATACAGATGCCACAATCAGTGACCACACCACAGACATCACTATCGATAATGCCTAAGAAACTTAATACGACGACCAAAAACCAAAAAGGAAACTTAACACGATGATATTGCATAAACTACCTCCAACACCTCTCCAATCATAGACCCAATCTTCGGTGATATGATTGGATATTGTAAGAGAAATATAGCACAATCAAATATTGCAGCATACACCATATCATCATATTAAAACTCGATATTTTCATTCTTAATTTGAGTATTTTAACGTTTTCTAGAAGTGATAGAATTAAGCCCTTGAAAGAAGCCAAATCATCATTGCAGTCACCCAGAAGCATTACATATCCATAGACTGTAGCCCAGTCGAAGACTTTGATTTCTTCTTCTTCTTGGATCCATTTTTGTTCACTTTTTTCTTGGGTTGTTCCTCTACAACTGGTAACGTGTTCTGTAAGTGTTGACTAATGGCGGAAATGGGATCTGATTGGAAGAAAGGGTTGTTGAGAACCGCAGAAAACTGTTTTGCTTCCTGCAATCTGATGAACAAGGACAGAAGGTTACAAATACAATGTATCATATCTAAAGTAAAGCTGGCCATATAATATTGGACTATGACGGGAAGCACTCACAGTAACTTCTGCCGAGATTTACAATTAACAGGACCTAGTTTCTTTGCTGCTTTCAACTCAGGATCAGGAAGAAACTCTGTGAGAGAAGAGAGGTCAAATGCGTTTTTCGGCAGTCTTGCGTTCAATTTTTTCAGCCGTCTTTTTTGTTTACTGTTCTTCTGACAGAAGAGAATGACATATTTAGAAAACCAAGAAAGATCATGCCTTGCCCATGAAATTACACTTGCAATGTGCCACTGGGATATATATCAAACAATCTTGATTCATTCAGTACAATAACACAGCAGTCACATCCTCTATTACTCTACAAGGATTTGCCTTAACATATTCAAGATAACTTAATACATAAACGTAATGCTTCAGGAACGTAGCCAACCATTTCTTCAAAAGGGGAAAAATCTTAAGCTGTCTTGAAATTTCAGTTACCATCTATTCCACCAAATATAACGTGATTGAACACTAAACACGTTCCCAAATTTTCTTATGCAAATGCATCAACCAAACATTTGATCAGCACTTACTCACGGGATGCAGTGTACACACATGCTTTTTCATAATGTCCCCTAGAATATTTCTGTCAGCAACAAAATACATGATCACCCAGGTATGAATTATATCTATCATCAGTGACAGAATGCCCTGTCCCCATCAGAAGTTTCATGAGAGTGTAAGGGCTTTTCAAAGTGTTCATGAACAGGATAACAGTACAAACCAAATGTCAGCCTATGATTTGTAATACCCAGCATAATACAGTTAATTAGCCATTGAACCTGTGCTATAAAGTATAAACCTTCTGAAGTTTTTTCCACAGTTCAATCTATCTTAAGAGCAATCCTGTTTGAATTAGGAATTCCTACCTTAGCAATAGACTTTTGGGCACTCAAGGAAGTAACAGCATCTTTCACCTCTGCAGTAACACCAATGATTGAAACAAGATGAAGGAGTTAAACAATGGACAGATTTGACAAGTAACATAAACCAAACCACCAACTATAGTAAAATCTCAAATGCACTTAAATAAGACAGATATAAATCATAACATAAAACTGGCAAGTAGCAACCCTTGAATGTCATTTTTCTCCTCGATAAAATGAAACTGCTTTACATTAAAAATAGCAAATGGAACAAGTCATTATGAAGGAAAAAACAATGAAGGGTATCGAGCTAGAAATTACAGTTTCATATTTCGAGGCAACAAAAGTTTGATCCAAGACTTACTGGAATAAAATTGGATCTTTTTATCCAACTTGCAATTGGACTTTGATTCTGCCCTGAAATCACGAGGGACAAAAAAAAAATTGGAAACTCCAAGTCACATTGTAAGGTAACTGTAACTTTTCGGAACTGAAAAAAAAAAAGAAAAAAGAGAGAAGAAGCTAACTTTGTAGTCTTCTTTCCCATTGCTGCAAAAATTAGGGTTTGATGAGATCCAAATCGTATCCCGTAGCCTATGATAAATTGGATTAAGCTGTGGCCAACACACAACGGCGTTTCGTATCTTCGTTTCTGAATGAACAAAGATAAGTGAATGCAGAGAATGAATTGAACAATAAAGTAATGTTACCCTTCTAATGTTTTGATGAATGGGTTCGATAATATAAGTGTGTGAGCGTGTGCTGCGGAAAAGGATGCAACGAGTCACAGTTGGGAGAAGCAGTGATGTCAAAGGCAGCTAATAGGGTCTATGTGCGGTAGGGTGGAAACGTCAGGCCAGGCCAGGCCAGGCTTTTCCCTTAACAGGCTGAGCCTGGATTGCAATTCTTTGGCCTAAGCCTGGCCTGCAGCCTGTTAGAGGCTCTTTTTTTAGCTCAAGCCTGGCCTGTTTTAAAGCCTAGCCTGGCCTGAAGCCTGTTTAGATAGGCTGGCCAAACACAAGCTTTGGTCTACAAAGAGGCATAAGCCTCAATCAACCAAAAAAAAAAATCATTCAAAATGGCATAAAATTTCAGCTCATTATTCTCAATTAATTGATGAGTTCATCTAACTTCAACTCTAATTTATCATCACATGACAGTATAAACATCAACATTTTCAGCAAACAAAAAAAAAGAGATATACTACAAATAAACATTCAAATGCAATTCCTTTTTCTCAAAACATGATAAAATTCTAAAACAGGAAGAAAAGGAGCAAGAGGGACAAACATGAACAAGAACAATCATAGAACCCAACCTTACATTACATCATCGTCTCACAAACAATTACCCGTCATCCTCCTCTAAAGTTCCAATCACAGAATAAAGAAGCCACAAATTCAACAAACACTCGTCCAACTCCTCACCAATCTCACGCGTCTCGTTCCTCTCTAGCCTCCTGGAAAACCCTCACATCTATGACATTTCGGAGTTGTGCAATGACGGTCCAGTGAAGCAATTTGGCACAACAATGAAGAGAGATTAAAGTGGTTTAGTGAAATGGCTTGCGTGTTTGTGTGTGTGTGTATGAGAGAGAGAGAGAGAGGGGGGGGAGAGAGAGATGGCCAATGGTGATGGAGGGGCGGCCAAAGCAAAGATTGAATGGGAGAATTGAGAGAATGGGTGGTTCTGGAAACTAAAAAGTTGCTGCGGCGGATGACATTATGGAAGGATAAGAGTTAGAGATTTTAGGGTTTTCAATTGAATTTTAAATAAAAAAAATGTGAAGTATAAATATCAAAAGTATGCGCAGTGTCACCGGCAAATTGTGTTGGATCAGTGGTTTAATGAACAAGAATTATTAATAAGGTAAAGAGCTCAAAACCTGATTTTGATATTGTGTAATTATAGTGTGATAATATAAACCTTAACAGGCCAACCTGCTAGGCTTGACAGGCTATATAATAAGCCTTCTATAATATAAGTTTGAGCCTGACATTTTTTTTATAGGCCACTTTTTGGGCCTGACTTGTGACTAGATTTGTTTTAAACACCTAGATTTTACTTTATTTGGCAAAGTAATGGACCCAAATATGTTTTTGGGCCCTGCAAGGTGTTTTGTTTTAAGAGTACTTATGTGTTAACTAGCAAATAAAAGAAGAAAAGAAAAAATGGCTACTTACTTTTTGGATGAGAAAAGGAGTTTAATTTGTGTCCAATCATATACTTTAGTAATTTGTAAAACTTTCAAAGTAATGTATAATTGTATCTAACTTTTACTTGTGACAATATATAATTAGGTATATGTATAAAATTTTCTTCCACAAATCAAATCCTATGGAAAAAAGTGGCCCAAGTGAATTTTACTTGCACTGTTAGGTAGTGTTTAGTATTCTTCAAGGGCAGCAGACGATGGAGATAGAATATCAAAATCATTGTCTTATCATTTGATTGTAGAATATAAGATATGATAACTTTTGTATCTTATTTAAATATGAAGACAAGCAAAAATATATAAAATATATTATGTACCCTCCGAACGGTAAAAGATGGTTGTTAGGAAAATATTAAATTTGTAAAGGGGTATTATTTGAAGAAAAAATATTAAATTTCTATATTGTTATATTTTGGAAATTTGATAAAAGCAGAAACTTTTAGTTTACACAAAACATTTTGTGTATATGTCTTCATTTCTATTTCGAGACAATAACCCAACACCACCTTAGAGTTAAATCTTGAAGTTATTATTTTTCACCTCAAGGATTGCTCACACAATTTTAAGTCGATGATGGTGATTAGGTATAATTAGATGGCAAAACGGCAATCAATTTCAGAGTGAATTGATAATTTCAACCTAAATAATTATGATTGATCTATTTTATGGTCAATATGGCAGGACATATTAATAAAATAGCTAAAAATATAATAATTGGAAGATAAAAGGATAATAAGCGAAAAAAGTAATAGTCTGATAATGCAATCAATTAATTGGAAGATAAAGGAGTTATACGTAATCTACTTAATTAAAGGAAGGTGATCATTCTAATGCGAGGGAATTATATTATAAGCCTTAACCAAAAAATAAAAATAAACAACTCAATGGCATATTAATATACGTTTTTTTAAATGTATACATATTAATATACGTTGTTAAACCAAAATGCACTTTTGACAATGAAATCACGAGTTGTTAAGTTTGCTTCATCTAGAATCTTCAATAGCCGACTGTTTTTTGTTTTTTATTAACTTACGTATAAAACTTCCAGCGATGTATAGTTCCTGACAGTCTTCTTGGTGAAATCCTCTCCTCCAAGTTACTACCCAAACTCATTGTTAATCCATCGGTGTTTTGTCCTCATGAAACTCTTATGAAGCATATCTTTGGCGATGCGATACTGTTTCGTTTAATTAACGTATTTAACAAATAGAAAATAATTCATGCATTCCCCACAATGTGTACAATGGTATTTACTTTTTAGAGCAATACAACTGTATATATAGGAATCTAGCCTACCAGCACATCGTTCAATTATACTATTGATCGATGCCTGCCAATCAAGTTTATTCAAAATGTGAAACCAAAACAAGTGGTTGAAGGTAAACCCAAAAATATTGGCAATTTTTTTGTGAATATGTAAATACAACTCATTATTACGCACCAACCCTTAGATAAATATTCTATATGTATCATCCTTAGTTGTTACTCACTCAAATTAATTAGGTAGCTTTTACCTTGTAGATGGTGATTGCTTAGGTGTCTAATTAGATCAATGTCTGTTATAATATAATAATAAAGAATTACTCACTTTCCTCCTCTCTCTTTCCTCCACTTAAACCCCAAACCACCACTGCCACCTCCTACTCCACCTCCACCACCAATGTCATAGCAAACCCACAACCCTTTTCTCCCATGTGGTTCTAATAAAAATTAAATTTACAAAAACACAATTGTAGCTCAAAATTTCTCTCCACAAACAAGGTTCAGTTTCAGGCAATATTTAAACCTCAATCTCATTTTGACAGAACAAAATCCCAATTTGGTCATAACAACACCATAAGTGCACGAACTAGCTCAAAATCCTCAACATTAAAAACCTTGAAATTCGTCTAAAGCTCTAAAACCCTAACACATCTCATGGACCAACCAAAAAAAGGAAAATTGAAATTGAGAACAAGAAGAGAGAATGAAGGAAGACGGAAATAAAAGAGGAATGGTGATGGGGAGGAACAACACATAACAGAATAGAAGAACATTGCAGACAATTTCTAATTAGTGGAGGAGCCTTGCTTGTGTGTCACCGATACCTACGAGTAATGTTGCTTGCTTCTAAATGGTGAACTAATGACTTTCCATCGTCAGCTCCACGTGAAACTCACTAGTTTGGGGTTTAAGCGGAGGAAGGAGGGAGGAGGAGTGGTGGAGGTGGCAGTGGATTGGGGTTTGAGTGGAGGAGAGAGAGAGGGGGGAGGAAAATTGGGTAATTTTTTATTATTATATTACTATAGACATGATAGGCATTGACCTCGTTAATTACATTAGTAATCACCTTTATAGTTTTGTTTGTTAAGACGCTACAAATTGTTTGTTCTAGTAGTGAGTTTCAAGACAATGTATTAGAATTTAATTTGTAATTGAATTATGTGATTGAAAACATGTTTGTATATTAATAGTGTTTATAATTATATATAATATTCAATTATATTTCTTATTTATTCATAAAAAAATATATTTCTTATTTAAATATGTCATTACATGTAAAAACTATTATCAACTTGATTGAGTTTACGATGCTGATGAGGTGAAGGAAAATATATAATTATTTTATTTTAAAATTTCCGTCAAAAAACAACAGAATAGAAGTTTACAAGGAAATAGAAATGCATAGGCTGCTGCCGCAAAAAGAAGAGAGGAACAACCCAGGAAACACCAAATTTAGCTTTTAAAAATAACCAACACAATAATTTTTGTGATCAAAATCAACGCAGCTGTTACCTGCTAACTTCCAGAAAAGATTGGGTGATAGTGATTCGTATGCATGGATGGCAACTAGTGGATGTATGCTTTTTCTTTAAACCAAATTTTATTTTAACTGAAATTTTAAATAATATTAACTTCATAATCATCACAAAAATGTTAAGTAAAAAGTATAAACATTAAATATTCAAAATGTAGGATACGAATATTCAATTATTCAAATAATAATCAAATGATTTAAAATGCTTTTTAAAACCAAACACTTAAAAATGTTTAAAACTCCCAAACTCTAGAATATTATTGACTTCCTCGGGTTTGTATGACTTTAAAAACTCAATGGATTTAATATCCCAGATCATGATACCTATATAGATATAGTTTGATGAGTTCTGAAAAATTTTAAAGAAATAAAAAGTTTGTAATAATTTTTCCAACTTAAAAATCATTATTATAAAGATTACTTAATTATTTCAATGTCCATTCAAAAAATTTAACAAAACTATTTAATCTAGTCATATGTGTTTAATTCAATAAATATAACCATAAAGATAATTTACAATTCAATCACATATTGTATATGAAATTGAAAAAACAATGGTTAGCGACAAGCAGAGAAGAAATAGAGGGTAGTTGCATTATTTAAGACAACTTTTTTCTAAATATTACTAATAATATATAAAACTTACTGAACACTAATTAACTTGCTGATTGATCTATTATATATTATAAACTACAATTCTCTTAACATAAATTTTTGTTTCATTCATAAAATTAAATTACATTTGGAGCTTTAATCCAATTTGTTTTTTTTTTTGGTTGAACTTTAACTTAAAACTATAAATATCTAATCACTTAAACTAATTAAGTAATGCAATGCAAATTGATCCAATGAGAAGGGAACTTATTTTTTTGCTTTTCATCAAACACGACAGAGTCGTTAGGGCCATACTCTGTGGGGACTTCGTTCAACTTGAAATGAAATATTGACCTCTAAATGGAGGATGGCCACAAACGACAATGACGGAGACCTATTTCCTAAACCGTCCAAATAAAATTAAATACACACACCCCTCCTCCTATCCATAAAATCAAAACAATAGTAGAGTCCTTACCAAAAAAAGAAAACAATAGTAGAGTGAGGCACAGCTGTAACTTAGCTTATTAAATTTTTTTCAAAAAACTACATCATCAAGATAATAAGAAAATATAAGATGTCATTAAGTTCACTATAGTTTACACGGATATCTTTTATTATTCAGGTAATCTGTAATATGTACTAACAACACAGTTCAACAAAGAGCCCTTTTTATATATAAAAAAAATTATATTATTTATACTCATAATATTTGAAATACCATATTAACTTACATCTTATTTACTGTTTAATAAGATATAAATTTTATTTGAATGAAATTTAATCTAATAATAAATGGAACGTAAATATAAATAATATTTAAAAAAAAATTACAAATAAAGGTTTATTTTAACCGACAAATGAAGACGCACATTATCTCGTTGGTCTTCCACGGTAGGCTTGCTTGCAAACGGAGCTGGGTTTCTGTGCGGGCGTGCACAGCTGCGACGACACCGGACACCCTTCCAGGCAGTTGTCCCCCAAGCTCCCGGAAACCGCCGCCCCCGCCGCCACCAGCCCCGCCGGCGGCTTCCCCACCAGGTAGTTCCCGTCCAGGAACAACCTCCTCATGGACCTACTTTTACCGTACTCCAACGGAATCGTGCCACGTAGCGCGTTGTGACGAATCGACAAAAACGACAACATCGGATACGCGCCGAGATTCCCGGGCGCGTTCCCTTGGATTCTGTTAAATCCGAGGTTCACCGCCACGAGGTTGCTTCCTCCACCGCCAACTGGCCTCGAGATCTCAACCTCAGTGAAGCTGTTATTTGCCAAATCCACTTGCTGCAACGAAGGCAAAAGAAAAAACCACGCTTCAATCTTCCCCCCAAGTGCGTTGTCGCTGAGTTCCACCACTTCCAATTGGTTCAGCCCTTCAAAGGTCATTTTTTGGAGAACCCCAGATAGAGAATTCGCCTTGATCGCAAGGTCTAGCAAGTTGGGTGGTAACTTCGGGATTGAACCCGTGAGCTTGTTGAAGCTGAGGTCGATCCTGCGGAGGCTGGAGAGTGAATTCATGGAGTTTGGGAGAGACCCAGATAGGGAATTGTGTGAAAGGTCGAGGGATTCGAGGGATTTGAGGGTGGTTATGGAGGGAGGGATTGAGCCTGTGAAGGAGTTGGATCGGAGGGTTAAGGTTTGGAGGTTGGAGAGGGAAGAGAGTGAAGAGGGGATTGGGCCGTAGAAGGAGTTGTCGGAGAGGTCGAGGGTGATGAGGCTTGTGAGTTGAGAGATGAGTGGGGTGAGTGTTCCTGTGTACCCTGCGGGGTCGAGGGTGATTTGGTTGATCCGTTTGGAGTCAGGGGTGCAGGTGATCCCGCACGTGAAGTAGGTGCGGCGTGGGGTTGAGCATGGGTCAGTGGTGAAGTTCCATGATCCTAGGCATGACCAGGGTGTGATTGAGGAGGGTTTGATTGAGGCCTTGAACGCTTTGAGTGCTGCAATGTCTGAGGCTGAAGTAAGAGCTTGCACATGGAAATTGTTTGTGTGAGGCAGAGATAGGAAAATAATGGTTAGGCAAAGACAGAAGAGGTTTTGCATATTGGACTTTTAGTAGTTCCGTTCTTCTGTGTCTCTGAATTGGAGATGGAAGAGAGGATTCTAGTCTAGGTAGAAATTATATTGGGGTGCTTTGTATTTTTTTGGATAATTCAGAAGAAGTTGCTACTTTGTGGCATTGTGGGTTTGAGTAGTTGGTGGTATTCTAAGGAGTAAGGTTCAGATCTCACGTAGAATTTCTGATATTTTGAGAAATGATAAGAGGAAGAAAGTACAACATGGAGTGAAATGTGCGGCAACAAAAGCTGCTGCAAATGGAAACGGAAGGAGAAAGCTGCCTGGCCTTCTCTTATGTGGTGGGAGCTTTAAAGTGAAAAGGAGAAAGAATGGGAGGACACACACACTAGAGTTGACCAAGATTATTGGACATGGTTGGTGCGTCTGATAAGAGGTGCACCCACTTGTGTCGTGCTTAGCTATGGAAATGACTTCATTCCTATATTTACTTGTGTTTATACTAAGACAATAAATGGTTAACATATTTTTATATCAAATAATCATTTAATTTCTTATGTTACAAAACATTTTTGCCATGTAAATAAATTATGTGAGAACTATTGATTAATTTAGTTTATATGACATGTGCACATAAATCGAGTCACACAACAAAACTTACCTAGGAAGTTAAATTCTATGCTAAGATAATGAAACTGGAAAGTTTTAACTCATTAGCATTTTT
Source organism: Dalbergia oliveri (assembly GCA_030441495.1). Lineage (NCBI taxonomy): Eukaryota > Viridiplantae > Streptophyta > Magnoliopsida > Fabales > Fabaceae > Dalbergia > Dalbergia oliveri. Next base: position 34,386,759 of record JAMLFY010000007.1, read on the forward strand.
AAAGACTTACATTTTTATTTTAATTGGGTTAAAGACTTACATTGTTAAATGTATTTAGTTTTAGCATACATAATAATTTCTCACGATTTAAATTAAATTTATTATATATATATATATATTGATCTACCGAAAAATTGTCCTTTCGTATTTGATTTTTTCACAATTTTCTACAAATATCTTTTTATTGAGAACAATCATAATCAAGTATTTAATATTTTATATTGGACATAACTCGAAAGCACTATATAATGCGAAAAAGCATTTGGCATTTCAACCAAACATGAATTAGTTTTGAATTTTTATTTATGTAGCACTTTTTGAAAAATGCATTTTTCTCTTGAGTTACAACTTCATTAAGAATAATAACAGCTTACACAGGACCCTAGCTTCACCCAAGAAAAGCTTTATTGTTTTAGCACGTTTGAAAGTGCAGTAGTTAGTGATTAACATGAATTTTACTTGCTCTGAGAAAAACTCCGGCAAAATATTTAAATCTCAAGCTAAAGCTAAAAAAGTACCATATAAAATGTTTAATTTTGAAGTGCAATACTGAATTACTAATTGATGAAAATAATTAATTTGAAAGGTTAGTAAAAAAAAATTAGTTGAACAGTGGCTACGCATTAATGGGAGCTAAACTTTAAATGTGAGGATTTGCTACATAAGTAAGCGTTTCTATCATCGGACTTTCACTAGAACTATGGTAGATCTCCATTTAAAAAGCTTGAAACAGCGAGATTTTTTTATGTCTGCTAAAGCAGGACTCCTTCCCTCTTTTGTTTTTAGTCGGTGACCCCTTCCAATTAGCACTCATCTCTTTAGAAAGTCTGCCGTTGGGTTGGACTTGCTTAGGATAACGAGTAATAAAACGTGCAAATACGCTAAAGAAAAGAATATGTTGAGCTATGTTCGAATGGATAATAGTCACGTATAACTAATTAAATAACAATTAGTTGGTAGCTGGTACCCTAACTAATTAATAATTTTAGCGTAATATGAAAGACACAGCCGCTTTTATAGAGTGCTACATTAGTGTTTTTATTTCTTTGGCAAGTTAAAGATATACATATTTTTCATTTTTGCGAGACAACAGATGCAGTCTTGTATATAAAGATAATTTTGAACCTAATAGTAATAATAATAATAAGATAACTTTGAAGCCAGCATCGTTGTGTCCACAAAAGGTCACGTTCCTAATCGATATCGATATTTTTATAATATATGAGAAATGATTTGTATTTAATTTTAAGATTTTATTTTAGAGACTAATTTTAATATAGTATATAAAATTTTTATACCAATCTTATACCTCTATTTGTGAAGTTTTTGGTTGAATTAATCCTTCTTTTTTGTTGATGTGTCAATATGCAGTTGATATATTTGTAAAGCTTTAATTTTTACATTAATAATTAATATAAATTAAATTATTAATTTTAATATATTACCAATTTAGGATATGTTTATACAATTAATTAATTATATATGATTATGTTATTAAATATTTATTTTTTACATTAGCTATTTTAAAAATCTTTCAAAACATAACACGTAATTAATTGATAATCAAAAATGTTTATACTAATAATATATAAAAATTAAATCTCAATCATTACATGTTAAAGTTCTATATTGGTTGCACATATATCTTAAATAATCTTTATAAATATTTATGCATCCTTTTTCCCATGGCCAGCTAACTTTTAGGGTAAGTTTGATTAAAATGTTAAAAAATGGGTAAAAATTATCAATTTTATTATTTCAACACTTAATTTTCTCAAATACCTACTTACAAAACACATAGGTCTTACCATTTATTTTTTCCTCTCAATTTATTCTTCTCATCACTCCTCTTATACCCATATGGATACATGGTTGTTGAAATAACATTATCTAAAAATTATTTAGATGAGTTCTATGCACTTATTAACCCCCAACTAATGAATCTAATTTGTATAACTTGATACCTTATTTGTGGAAGTCCATGTTGTTTTGTACAACTTAGAAAGTGTATGCACTCATGTTCACTTAATTTCTAATTTTTTTTATTGTATTAAAGCTGGCATTATGATAACTTAAAGTTTTACATTATTTGAAAAGTGTTATAATTAACTCTTAGGGCCAAGAAAGGCCTTTAACAAACAATGGACCCATGATTAAAAGCCCAGTAGCACTAAGGGCCTAAGGCCACAAGGCGAAAGATGTGACATTGAATTCGGGAGATGGAGATTCTGAGCTCACCAAGATGCTTGAAGTTGGCTGACCTTAACCAGCCTGGACCCATGATCTCCCATCTCAACCCACGAACAAGCCCACTAATCACGTTCTCGAAATATAAGAGATCCTGGTAATGGGCACTCGGGTTTCCTATTTAAAGGGTATCCAACACATTCTACAGGTACGTATTCAAAGCCAACACATTACCCACTATCTTACACAACTACTAATACCTTGGTGAATGCTTGCAGGTCCCACCATCCATCTCATCCTACCACAAGCTTTATCGAGCAAGGAGAATAACGATTTTGTGAGGTCTCCCATTCCTAGATAACACTTTCTATACTCCTTCGTTATAAAAAGTTTATGATATTTTATATCATTTGGAAAGCTCATAATATCACTATATAAATTTTGAATTATACATTAACTAACTTTCATTGGTAAAATGCATTTAAACTGAAAATATAAAAAGAAAAAAAATCAACAAATGTGTGAAGCATGTGTGAAGCGCAAGGTAGTTAACACTCTCAAGCTATGAAGCATGATACATCATTTGAGTGTTGTGTTTATGTATCTGACATATGTCTATATTGAATCTTACATAACACATATTTATATATGTTTAATTTAAAATTTATTTTTTCTTACTTTAACATAAGAAATACAATATAAAGAATGTTATAAAAAAAATAATACACAAATTTTTAAGTTTACAAGAAAATAAAATTTATATAAATAAAATTTTTAAAATTTTTTAGTTACGTATATATGATTTTTGTGTCCCATAATTTTCCAATTTTAGTGTGTGATGCGAGTCACGTGTGCTTCATGCTCTCAGGTCAAACTCTTAACAGTGTGCATAAAACGGGACGGCGATGTTCTGGCCGGTCAATAACCACCATCATCGAACCATGAACCCTCACTCGTTGTCGCTACTCGCCTTTCTATACGCACTTTCTCTACGCTACATCGCAGCTGGACCTGCACCCTCAGCCGCGGACTTCACCGCCTATCCCTCAATCCCTGGCACCGATCCCGGCGCATTCTCAGTCACCGGCGGCGACACCATCCTCATCCCTCCGCGGCGAGAGGTGTACGACGATGGACGAATCTTCGACATCAGCCACAGGTACGTTCCCGAGATGCCGGTGTGGGATTCGAAAGAAGGGCTCGGGAAGGACTTCCTGTGGCTTCTGTGGAGCATGAAGAACGGTTCCCTCGCGAATAACTCCGCCATGAAGCTCGGCGTTCACACCGGCACCCACGTCGATGCCCCTGGCCACTTCTACGACAATTACTTCGACGCCGGCTTCGATGTCGATTCCCTCGATTTACATGTCCTCAATGGTATGTGTCACCGTTTTGATGAAATTTCATAGTATTGATGAAATAGGCGAAATTAATTTGATATTGAAGTTGAAAATAGAAACTAACAGTGATGATGATGAGAAATTGGTTAGATGCTGATACACGACTTGTTCTGTGTTTTTAGGCCTTGCTCTGTTGGTTGATGTTCCGAGGGATAAAAACATTACCGGTATGTATAATTGACGGACTTATTTGGATCTTTGTACTTTTGTTCAATTGTTCGCTTACTGTTGGTATTGAATGAACATGATACTATTTTCTGTTTGTCTGTTTTTGTGATTTTACTATCAATTAAAATATTATTCCTGCCATGTTAGATGCTGAATTTCTCAACACGATAAATGATGATATGTTAAAAAATTATACTGATCTCAGTAGTTAGTAGTGCTTCTCTCAAGGATGAAGTTGGGGGGATGCTTTCCTATATGCAAACCGATTTCCTTGCCTTTTTTTTTTTTCATTTTAACTTTGTGCTGTTAATATGCAAACTTATCATCTTTAGCATTTGTTATATTATAATACGCGTTACTCTTTTTACAGCTGAAGTTATGAAGTCATTAGAAATCCCTAAAGGTGTAAGTCGTGTGCTATTCAGAACATTAAATACTGACAGGTAAGTTGTATGAGTTACATTACATATATCGTGACTGCTGTAGGAGCATGTTCTATTTTGGTTTTATCCCACAAATACTGTATTTTGTAAGTTTCTTATCGCTTGCTTTAAAAGTGCTTCTCTAAAGTCTAAGGTGGCTTCGTAGCTCTTGCATATGTAGAGTGTTTTGTACGATATTATTTTTTAAGCTATTACAAAATTTATCTTGAGAATTATTTGTAGGAATATAACAAGATCAATCCAAACAGTTGATACATTGTTAGTATGCGTAAATATTAAAAGTGGTTTTGAAAAGCAGTTAACAAATAAGACTTTATCTCTTATGGTTTTGAAGGAGTAGACAGCCCGTAGTAGTTTTTCCTTGTAAGGAAAGAGATTGTATTTGTATACTTAAGTCAAATGACATTGTTGTTTGGTAAATTAATATCAGTCAGATTCTATTTTTGGTTCTGCATTCTTAGTTGTTATGATGTGGCTGTGAGCCAAAATTTTGTTGAAATGTCAGGCGGCTTATGTTTAAGAAGGAATTTGACACAAGCTATGTGGGATTCAAGGAAGATGGAGCAAAATGGCTAGTGGAGAACACTGACATCAAACTTGTAGGTGAGATATACATCACTTTTTAAGATTTAGATTGCTTCTTCCCCAAGGCATTTCCTCTGCGCTTTTTCAACTCAAGTAACTTGGAGTCGAACCCTCTTCCCTATCTAGGCCTGTGTTCCTAATTATTTCAGTCACAGCCCTCTTATCAAATCTGTCTTCTAATCACTTCATCTAATGATGTGGGTCATTTGCTTACATAGGTTTCCTTGTCACATTTTTAAAGTTACATTTTGCACTGGCAATTTTTTTCATCTTGATTTACCCTATCTTATTAAGTTTATAATCTTGGTTCAAGGCATGTCATTTATCTTTGCGTTACCTTCAATGCATATTTTTATTCTTAACTCAAGTGTATGGTAGTTATTAGTTGTTATTTGGAATACAGTAGTCAACCTTACAGAAGGCTTAATGTCTGTTGTTTCCATGCTTTGGAGTTATGAATTAATAAATGATGTCAGACACACAAACTTCATAGTGCAGATGATTGTTTTGAATTGCTTTTTCCACTCTCCCTTTTAAGTGACTCATTTCTGGACTGGTTTTTTCTGCATCAGCTTTTTCACCTGCAGTGTTCAATGTTAATCATCATTGGCTTCTCTCAATGTGTGTGTTTTGTTTGAAGATTATCAATTCCTTGCTCCTTATTATTTAGTTCAGCAGTCTATGTGCTCATATCCTTCACTCAATACGTACATAGTCACAAACACTATGTCCTACATATTGCTTCATAGGCTGGCTATGTAGTAAGTGTCTCCAAACGTTTTCTCATTGAAAAATTATCATCTCCTTCAGGTTTTTCAAGGTCTTCTTTGTAAATTACCTTGTATAATAATTCGTTGTAGCTATGTTGCGTGCGTGCGGGCGTGTGTGTCCCCCACAAAACTAAAGACTAAGTTTGTATCTGTTAGAGATATCAATCTTCAGCAATGAACATTAACATTTGGGGCTAAATGTGTCATCTTGTTACTGGCTGGACTATTTTCCCCTGATTTTCTTCTCTTTATCTTTGTTTTAAGTTCTTTTTTGTTTGTGGTAAATTACACAAGCCTTCTAAGATTAGACAATATTACACAAATTCCTCTTGATTTATAGAACTTTACATTGATCTCCCTTGGGGATAGAGATAGACACACAACATCCTTTAATATTGACGGTATGTGAGTAAATATGACACTACGTACCCCTATAAGGGTTATCGATATAGAGGCAACAAAATTGAGGGGTATTGTGTGTAATATCACTTAAATCTTAGGGGAAACAAGTGTAATTTACCTATATTTCCTGAAAATTAAAAAATAACAGATAGCACACACTTCTTGAGACACATTAGGGTGGCCCAGTGAACAAGGCTCCCACTTGATGGGATATAGGGAGGGTAGATGTATGTAACCTTATCTCCACTTTGCGGTGAGGTTTTAGGATTTAACTCCTGACCTTCAAGTCAGAGAGCAACCTTACCGTTACGCCGACACTCACTCTCTACTTGAGACACATTACATGAATACAATTCAAAACCAACTCTATTGAGATTCGTTAGCTGTTCCAATTTATGGTAGCCATAGTTTCATACTTTTTATTTTTTTTGCTGAATTTATCATTTGCAGTAATTCACTTTTCTATTATGCACATGGTAGGAGTTGATTACTTATCTGCTGCCGCTTATGATCATTCGGTTCCATCCCATCTTGTTTTTCTCGAAAGCAGGGTAAGAAATTATTTGTCCTATGGTGTAAATTGATGCATGCTTTACTCCTCAGTAATCATAAGCTAATTTTCCTAACTATTATGAGTTAAAAAATATAAAAGTACAAATAAGACCCGGTGGGCCATACATATGTTATAACAAGTGCTTATGTGTAGGATTGTTCTGTCTTCTTCACATTCAAACTTGTTGAAACTTGTATTGATAATGGTGGGTTGTATTGTATGCTCAAGTGGGAATTTCGGCACTCTATGGCAATGGATTTCCCTTCATGTTTTGAGCGATGTGATATTAATATCAATTTATCTGTCCTTTGTATCATCCACTTGTTATTTGAAGAACTATTTGCGTCTGACCACAGGATAATTTTGAGCTTCTTGCCAATTTTCTCTCTTCATTATTCTGTAATGTTCAAAGGTTACTAGCATGTGATTTTTAATTTCTGTGTTTAAACAAAGTGAAAAAATGCGTTTGTGACTTGGATAAGAACCAGCATCAATAAGCAGTGCAATAAAAAAGTTCAAATGCCGCAGGAAATCATTCTTGTGGAAGGGCTAAAGCTTGATGATGTCCCAGCAGGAGTATATTCACTCCATTGCTTGCCTCTTAGGTTGGTTGGCTCTGAGGCATCACCAATTCGGTGCATTCTCATCAGATAATCTAATCTGGTCCACGTAAGTTTGTGGTGTTCCAACCTTGTTTCCAGTACCACGTAATTTGGACGGGAATGTGCCATCGGCTTTATATATTGCTCATGTGCATTGTCCTGATTTTTCTATGTACAAAATTATCATTGGAGGTTAATGGTATTGGTTAAAATTATATAGATCACTCCTATGACTACTCATTCGTCAATTTAAGTGATGAGGTGATATATACATTATTGTTAATTATAGTTATAATATTTTAATTATACTTGACATATAAATCGATTAAAATATTTCATTCTTACATCACAATAAAGGGTATTTTAGTCTATTTATATACTAAATGTTATCTAAATATTATAATTTTGTTGTTATTAATTATTTACATGTCATTTTATTTATTATTATTTAAATCAATGAATTGGCATCTGATATAATTTTAGTAGATCTTTGGAACCTATAGTGATAATTTTACAAAGAGTAGTATTGTACAATAAAATTGCATAACAAATACATATCATATATTTTATTACTATTAAATATGATGAGTGAGTGGGGATTATAGATCACACCCAATAGTAATAAGATGTGTGATGTGTATTTATTGTGTAATTTTATTGTGCACCAAATATTATCCTTTTACGAATAGATGCCGTACTGAACTTTAGGAGAGATATAGGTGTAATTTTCCCATGTTAAGTTATCCCTATCCTTATTAAAGTCAAATGCTGATGCAGAAGGGTGAAACCGCCTCAGGAAACAGCGTAGTCCCGAAGATGATTAGTGGTGGCCACATGGAGCAGTTTGATGCGGCTAAGCCCAGGCTGATAGTAGTATATGTTGAATAATCCTCTCTTCTCTTTGCGTGCTTAGGTTGGAGAGTGCAAAGGATCGCTAGTCTGATGTATTTGGAAATCAATTTTTAATTTATTATTATAGTACGTGACTAAACTTGAGTTGTGGGTCCACCCACAATAAACCACTGTTTTCATTTTCAATATTTTTCTTGGCAAAACGTATTATTTTCTTGAAAAAATAAAGAATTTGGATAAACTTTTTAACTAAGATCCTAATCCAGAAAAACAGTTAACTAGGCAAGTCCTTGTAAATGATTCGAACTTATATGCCTACAGATTCTCAATATTATATGAACTTCTCACTGAAACATAATGAAATTTATATATCTCCAATATTTATCTAATTTTCTCGACAATTTGGAAACACTAGCGTAGAAAACCCCACTCCATCTAAAATAATAATAATAATAAAATATAAAAACACTTGTCTTTTATTTTGTTTCCAAGATAATGTTTATGGATTTTTTGAAAGAATTTAATTTCTATATATTAACTGTATAAAAAAAGGAAATATATCATCTTCTAATTATGTATTATTTCATTGATAAATATGATTGATTTTTATATTTATTATTTGAAAGATCAAATAAATGAAATATTGTGATTGAATAATAATCGAGTTAAAAGAGTAATGTTTTGTGTATAATAAGATTCCATAATAAATATACACCATATCATATTCCTATTAGATGTGATGAAATGAATGAGTTGATTATTCATAACATCTAGTAATAAGATATGTTATGTATATTTGTATAATCTTATTGTATACATAACATTATTCGAGTTAAAATTTAATTTTCTTAAGTATCAATATCTTTTGTTACTTATGAAGAAGTTCTTATATATTTATGGAGTGTTTTTACATATACTCCTTATTCAATAATTAAGTCATGTTTTAACTAAGAGTAAATGTTAAAGATGATTTTAACTTTAGTGCCTCTAAATTATTGGATATGGAGTATGTTTGTGTGATGCTCAATTAAGGATTTATCCTTTGCATGTTCAAAAATAGATTCTTTTGTCCAGAAAGGATTTTTTCTTCACCTAAAAGAGTTTCTTAAAGATAACATAAGCTTCCTAATAATATAGCTTCCTAAAAATCTTTTAAAGGATCTCCTAAATACTAAATCAAGTAAGAAATAGATACAATCAATAACTTAAAATTTTAAAAATCACCGATTCTTCCTTCAATTATTAAGAGGATATTTAGGTGGATAAATCATTTTTTATTCCAACATAATGTAAGTTTGTTTCAACTTTTAAAAAAGTGATGAACAATATTATTCTAACATCCAAAAATATTGTTCAATTAGAATATTACTCGATAGATATGATAGATGAGGGAATATGGGGTTAATATCACTTCATTGATGATAAATTAAGTGTTTTAATTAGATATCTACTTTTGAATATTGGAAAAATGTTTTTATTAGCTTTAAAAAGGAATTTTTATCTTGGGGAGATCGGTTTTTATGTTTTTAATACAAGGACCCATTATTAAGTTTGAATAGCTATCTTTTCAGGTTGCCGTAATTATTTTCCTTAAGGCACCGGTTTAAAAATAACTGAAGACAGATGTTCAGATTATTTTTAAAAAATGATCAATTATATAAATATAAAGAATGAATTATTTTTCAGGAACGATTTTTTTTTAAAAAATATATTATCCAAACGGCACCCATTACTGACTGGTAACAAGCACTCCAGCAGTAGTAGCTGGGGTTTGTGGACACGAACGCGTTAGGTTATACTATCGCACAATTAAAGATGCCGTCTCCATCGTTGTCAATGGTTGCGTGGTGCGCCTTGTCCCTCGCAGTTTGTGCCTATCCGGCGGTCGGGGACGGCAACCTGGTACCTCCTCGGCGGGAAGTGTACGATGATGGCCGAATATTGGACATCAGTCACAGGTACCACCCTGACATGCCAGAGTGGGAGTCCAACCGTGGCATCGGCCAGTTCCTGTGGCTCCAAAAGAGCATCAAGAACGGTTCCCGCTCCAACGCCTCCCAAATGAAGCTCCCTACTCACACCGGCACCCACGTTGACGCTCCTGGCCACTTCTTTGATCACTACTTCGATGCTTCCTTCGATGTCGACTCACTCGACTTACGCGTCCTCAATGGTGTGTATATTGGTCACCACCTTCCTTTATAAATACATGCGTGTTAGTTAGTTAGTTACTTAGTTTAGTTACGCTGATTGGTCATGTCAGTTAAATGAGTCATGTGCTGGTTATTAAGCTTGTTCCTTTTTATTTCTAGGCCCTGCTCTCTTGATCGATGTTCCAAGAGATAAAAACATAACTGGTATGTTTTACTTGTGATTTTGCCTGCACTAAATGTTTTATTTGTTTCATATGGTAGTGGTATTCCAGGATCAGATACCGTAGGCAACTTTGGAAGAATCTTCATGTTTTAACGTCTCTTGTAAACGTAGCATTTCGATGTTAGATACCATAGGCAGAGGCATGTTAACTGTTGTTACTATATTTTAGTAGTGGTGCTCATGACCATATAATGGTGTGCTAACTCTCATCTCTACAATCCCTTTTTCATCGCTGTGCTCTTGAATGTTCCTTTCTGCTGGTAACGTAACTTCTTGACTTCTTGCTTGTTTTGGAAAAAAAGAGGAGGCCAGATTTTCCACTGCTATTTTAATGTTCTTAAAGTCGGTGGATTAAATGAAAAAATGTCTTTTCCTTTTGCAGCTGAAGTTATGAAGTCATTAAATATTCCAAGGGGCATCAATCGTGTGCTTTTCCGAACATCGAATACCGACAGGTAAGCTGTACAAGTTGAATGTATTGGCACTGCTGTAGGGAGTATTACAACATTCTGATACTTGAAAAATTTGAAGAAACAGCATTGAAATGAAATTTATGGCATTCCTGAAGGCTGAAGCTGCCAAATACATTTTTATCTTAAATATGTTTTTAAAGTGTAGGCAACACAAATTTCCATGTGAGAAACCAAATTCTTTTATATACTTCTTCAATCTTTTAATAATTATTTTTTAACACTTGTGGTCAACTGTTTGTTGCCACTATATGGTTTTTATTGTCTGTATGTGTGACACTCGCTGTAGCTAATTATTTTGATTCGTTGTACTTTATGACTTTATGGTTATAATAGTCTCCATGATAAATTGGCAATTAAAACGGGGAACATTGTAAGCAAAATAAGTAAGTTATGATTTATGAGTTCTGATAGCTACTGTTCAGATAGAATTTGACTCCCTATATATGCTTGATCATACATGGATATTTTGATATCGAAGTCCAATCTGTAATATTATTTTTCACAATCTTTGAACTTCATAGCACGTTTGAAGATGAATCTGGAGCTAAAACTAGTTGAATTATTAGGCGGCTTATGTTTCAGAAGGAATGTGACACAAGCTATGTCGGATTCACAGTGGATGGAGCTAAATGGCTAGTGGAGAACACTGATATCAAACTTATAGGTAAGTTGTAAATTGTTTTTTAAGGTTTTGGCTGCTTTTTCCCATGGGCATTTTTCTGTCATTTGCCCCCAGCCAAGCGGCTGACTCTAATTCTTACATGGATATATATGATATATCTGCTGCTTAAATTGTTTCTTGACTTCATAGGTGTTTCATACATATCAAGCAAGATAATGAGATAAAGATAGATATTTGGTCAGGTTTTTCTTTTTTATGAATTGAATAACAGTTATTTCCATTTCTTAATTAAGATTGGGTAGCATAATCTAGAGTACTTGTGTAAGCTACTTGTGATATGAACTTGATGTGCCCTTATCTTTTTAGGTGCTTCTAGTACATTAGTCACTCCCAACTGGAAGTGTAGGATTACAATTAGGTTGTGAACAATAAATCTATAAAAGATTCATCCTGAATTGTAATGAATAACTGGATGTTTGACAATTTCATATGTTTTTGGCATTCATTTAAGATAATGTGGCATTCATTTTAGTATGTTTTACATCTTCAGTGTACTTATAATGAGTGGTGGCACCCTCTTTCTCCCTGCAACTCTTCACATACATTTCTTTCCATGTATGTGCAATTATGTTGCCTGACATAGTTTTCTGTGGCACAATGTAGGAATTGATTACTTATCCGTTGCTGCTTATGATCACTTGATGCCAGCTCACCTTGTTTTCTTGAAAGACAGGGTAAGAGAAAAAATCTCTTTTATGGTCGAGAGTTGATTTGTTATGTTTCACTACTTGTTAGTTAATTGTCCCCTGCAAATCACATAGCTGTTAATTAGTTGTTGCTAGATACAGCTTGAAATGAGATTGCTAGTCGGGTCTTCAGTTTTCCTTTTATAAACAAAGATTGAATGTTCTTTACTTGTTACCAGAATCAACTTGACATGAACTAACAACTCCAAATAATTCAGGAAATCATTCTTGTGGAAGCTCTGAAGCTTGATGATGTCCCAGCAGGAACATATTCAATTCATTGCTTACCTCTTAGGTTGGTTGGTGCCGAGGGATCACCAATACGATGCATTTTGATTAAATAATGGGGTGAGTGAAAGTTTGAGGGTGGAAAACTTGGGGTCTCCAATTGCTTTGTTTCTTCTCTCTCTCTCTCCTATTTTTCCTCTCTTTTTTTGTGTGCGCGCATTGAAACGGGTATGTATTTCTAGTTGTTTATGTGGTGGCTTCTATCAAAGGAATTGGATTCTTCTTATTACTGAGTAGATATATGCAAACACAATGTTGAAATTGGTACAGGAAACAGTGCTGTCTCAAATGCAGTAGGAGGTGTGGATCATCAGTGGTGTGTGTACACCAACATGCATGCAGCAACCTTAATAGCATTACGTTGTATTCGGCTTTCTTTTGTTGGCTAGGTTGGAACTGAATAAATAGGCACCGTGGCGTGCTTGTGAAGTAAGATTTTATAGCAATGTTATGCGTCAACTTTGGTGGCAAATGCTATTGAAAACATGCATAGGCTCTCTCCTTTAAGCCATTTTGAGAAAGAAAAGAATGTATCATTATGTTTGCGCCTGGAAGTGTCATGTTACAGTTTATTGACTATGAATGCCTGGACGTTATTGTTGCAAGATTCCATCATCACGGTCATCCCCACCAATGTCAAGGCTTGTACTGTAGAGGAGGTAGCATATTAATATAAGAAAAGAAAGAAAAGAAAAGAAATGCCCATCAAGGTTGATCCATCGAGTATGGTTGTAACCAAACGACCCAAACTATCAGCAGTAAATACACAATCTTCGTCTACATGAATGAACTTGAAAATGGACAGTTTGTTAACATGTCCTCGATTTTTTTTTTCATTGGTTACGACCATGGTTCTGTTTTCTTTATTTACTTGCCTAAAATAAACACGAGATTATACTAGAATTGTTTAATCATATTGAACAACAGAAGTTGCTATTTATTTATAGGATGATCTATTGTGTACAGAAAATTTTCTCATCTAAGGAATGTGTTGGCGGCACTGGTATGGGGGATGTCATTAGTCGACTAATATAATTATATTCTTGGGAGAGTATGCTCACATATTTCAAAGAGAATTGTTATTTTAACATCTAAAGTGGATATCAAACTAAGACATCCACTCATATCTAATTGGGATACCCTTTGGATGTGTTGAATTGGTAGAAAAAGTAAGGGTTACTCTCATATCCAATGATAATGAGGCACTTCCTTTTAGGTGTTGAAATAACATTTGTTTATTCCAAATCACTATTAGGTAGGATATACTTTTAGAGTCTACACTTTATCCAATAAAAAAAGAGTATATGTCAATATAGTATTAATCTCACCTGATTCAATTAAAAGCGAGAGTATTTTTTTTTATAGAATAAAAGACGACAACACGTCATAGTATTCTCAAATGTTATACACAAAAATAATGTTTCGTATATAATCAAATTATACAAATAATCATATACCAATACTTATAATATTTTTTATTTTTTAATACATCAATATTCACTCTCATAAAATAATAAAAAATATTATAAATATTGATATAATATTATTATATTAATTTTATTATAAACCTAATATTACTCTTTGCACAAATATTATTCCATTAGTAAAACATTTCTCAAACAGGAATATCATGTACATTATTACTCTGTTAACTATTTACTAAAGCACTCTTAGCAGTAGCAGACGTTTGTGGACAGAACCACACATTAACGATGAAGACTCCGCCAGCGTTGTCAGTGTTTGTGTGGTGCGCCTTGTGCCTCGCAGTTTGTGTGGGCGGGGACGGCAACCTCGTACCTCCACGGCGGGAAGTGTACGGCAATGGCCGAATATTGGACATCAGTCACAGGTACACCCCGGACATGCCAAATTGGGATTCCAAAGGCAGCATCGGGCAGTTCCTGTGGCTCCAAAAGAGCATCAAGAACGGTTCCCGCTCCAACGCCTCCCAAATGAAGCTCCCTACTCACACCGGCACTCACGTCGACGCCCCTGGCCACGTCTTTGATCACTACTTCGATGCTGCCTTCGATGTCGACTCACTCGACTTACACGTCCTCAATGGTCACCGCCTTTTCCTGATTGCTTTCTTAGATACATATTTATGTGTATGTCGCTGCTATTCCAATTATGTCTTTGAGCAATATAACAACGTTAACCCCAACTCACTCATGATCATGATTCCACTTAAACTCTGTATATTTGTTATGCTTTTCTTTCTCTTGTAATGTAAATTTGAATATGGAATCATTATTTTATTCTTTTTTTCAAAGCAACATATTAAGTGTTGGAATGACATGATTGTTCATGTTAGTTACAATAAATGAATCATGCTGATTATTAAGCTTGTTTCCGTGTATAGGCCCTGCTCTGTTGGTCGATGTTCCAAGAGATAACAATATAACCGGTATGTTTAACTTGAGTTTTTCTTCTTTTTTTTTTATAATTTTCTTTATGGCAGTCAGTGGTATTCAAGGATGAGATACCATAGGTCACTTTGGTAGAATTTTCCTGTTTTAATGTCTCTTATATACATAGCATTTGATGTTACTGCTTGAGTGTCTGCATTGGATGTCAAATTATTCACAGGTAGATAATTTTGCTGTAACTATATTTTATGTTTCTTAGCTGCGGCGCTCACGGCCATGGAATGGATTGCTAACTTTCTACAATCTGTTTTCATGAGCTGTGCCTCTTCAATCTTCCTTTCTGCTTATAAAACTTAGAATAAAACCAGTTCCTGCTTGTTTTGTAAAAGCGGGGGCCAGATTTCCCACTGCTATAGTAATGTTCTTAACAGCCGTGATTAAATGAAATATGTCTTTTGCATTTCCAGCTGAAGCTATGAAGTCGTTAAATATTCCAAGGGGTGTCAATCGAGTGCTCTTTCGAACCCTGAATACCGACAGGTAACCTGTACAAGTTAAATTTATTGGCACTGCTGTTGGGAGTATTACAATTACAACATTCTGTTAACTCAAGACTAATTCATACAGTGCTGCTGATACTTTAGATTTTGTAAATTTTAAGAAATGGCCTTGAAATGGAATTGGTGGCTTTCCTGAAGCTACTGTGTATGTGTTTATCTTATGTTTCTGAAGTCTAGGCAACAAACACTATGTGAGGAACTAGTTGCTCTTACATACTTCTTCGATCTTTTAATAATTCTTCTTAACACTTGGTCAGCTATTTTATTGCCACTATTTGATTTATTTTATTGCCAGCTTGTTTGACAATGACTGTAGCTTATCATAATTTTATTCATATTACCTTATTACATTATGCTTATAGTTTACATGATGATAGGGATTATAAGCAAAAGAAATAGTTAGTACTGTTCATATAGACCTTGATACCTTATGTATATGCTTAGTACTGATCATACATTGAAATTTTGATCTCAAAGTCCAATCTATAATATATTTTTTACTATCTTTGAAGCTAAATCAGGAACTAAAACTTGTTAAATTATTAGGCGACTTATGTTTCAGAAGGAATTTGACACTAGCTATGTAGGATTCACAGTGGATGGAGCTAAATGGCTAGTGGAGAACACTGATATCAAACTTATAGGTAATGCTTAAATTGTTTTTCTAGATTTGGGCTTTGTTTTCTCATGGGCATTTTTTCTGTCATTTGTCCTAGTTAAGTGGCCGAGTCCAGCTAATTGCAAGTATTCTTCTGCACCTTACATTGTTTCTTTGACTCTGGCTTCATAGGTATTTCATACATATCAAGCAAGATAATGAGATAAAGATAGATATTTGGTCAAGTTTTTCTTATAAAGATAGATATTTGGTCAAGTTTTTCTTTTTTATGAGTTGAATAGCAGTTATTTCCTTTTCCTAATTAAGATTGGGCAGCATAATCTAGAGTACTTGTGTAAGCTACTAGTGATATGAACTTGATGTGGCCTTATCTTTTTGGTGCCTCTAGTACATTAGTCACTCCCAACTGGAAGTGTAGTATTGCAATTAGGTTGTCGACAATAACTCTATAAAACAGTCATCCTGAATTGTAACTGATAACTGGATGTTTGACACTTTCATATGTTTTCGGCATTCATTTCAGATGATGTGGCATTCATTTAGGATAAGTATGGCAAATTTAGCTTCAGAAGATTACTTACTCTGAGTCTTAACCTTCATGTCCTAGTCCCACTTTATGATCTGAACCACTGGGATTCACTGTTTTAGCATGTTTTACATCTTCAGTGTATGTTTAACTAACTTCTGTCTCCCTCTTTCTCTCTGTCAACTCTTTACAAACATTTCTATTCTTTTATGTTCAATCATGTTGTCTGACATAGTTTTCTGTGACACAATGTAGGAATTGATTACTTATCTGTTGCTGCTTATGAAGATCACTTGATTCCAGCTCACCTTGTTTTCCTAAAAGACAGGGTAAGAAAAGGTCTCTTTTATGTTGTGTTGTGTTTCATTTCACTACTTGTTAACTAATTGTCCCCCACCCTTTTTGAATTAAACAAATCACATCTTTTGGGTCAAAGTATGTTACTTGCCCCTAAGCCTGGGATTTTTCTTTACAAGTACGACTTAAATAACTCTCTATTGAAATGATGGTGCTAGTTGTGTCTTCACCCTTCAGTTTTCCTTTTAGAGACTAAAGATTGAGTGTTCTTTATTTGTTGCTTGGATAAGAACCAGCATCAACTTGACATGAACTAACAACTCCAAATACATTAGGAAATCATTCTCGTGGAAGGCCTGAAGCTTGATGATGTGCCAGCAGGATTATATTCGGTCCATTGTTTACCTCTTAGGTTGGCTGGTGCTGAGGGGTCACCAATACGGTGCATTCTTATTAAATAATAGGGTAAGTGCAAGTTTGAGGCTGGAAAACTTGGGTCTCCAAATGTTTTGCTTCTTTGTCTGTGTGTGTGTGTGTGTGTAAAGGGGCATGTGTTCCTAGTTGTTTATGTAGTGGCTTCTATCAAAAGAATCGGATTCTTCTCCTCCTCCTTTTTACTGAGTCAATAAGCTAACACAATGTTGAACAGACAGTTTTGTCTCAAATGCTGTAGGAGATGTGGGTCATCAGTGGTGTGTTTAGACCAAGATGTATGTAGCAATCTTAATAATAATAGCATTGCGTTGAATTTGGCTTTCTTTTGTATGCTAGGTAGTAACCGAATAAATAGGGACAGAAGTGTCCCTGTGGAGCAAGATTTGTATAGCAATAGTGTGCTAACTTTGTTGGCAAATGGTAATTACACGCAGCACCCTAGCTCGCAGATAGATAAAAGACTACTCCCTTTCCTTCAAATTGTCAATTTTAAATACATGAACACACCACCAACAACAAAAATAAATAAAATAAAGAAATTAAAGCATTGCACAAAGCCACAAAAGCAAGTGCGGGTGAGAATCGATTCTCTCATTGGAATTCACATGATCCTTCTAATACGTGATCTTTTAATATGTTTCTTTATATCACATATCATGTTTAGATCTCACTATTTAAATAAATGATAAAAGGTGACACATGATGGTGTCATGTGAAATCTCAACATGAGATGATCCATTCCCTTGCAAGGTTTGGTCTCTTCCTAGTTGGCAATGGCTGGTTTGGTTCTTAATTCTGCTATTAGTGGCAGCAAAGGCTTCAGAACATTTACATTGACCATGAATGCACGTGTATCCGACGGCAGTGGGGGGTGCCAGATGATTGATTGAACGAATATTGCTATAACCGGTGCATGCATGCCCTTTTCTGTTTGCATCACTTGCATGCATACCCTTCCTTAAGTACTGTGTTCCCTTGGAGGCCCAAATGGTTGGCTACAGTTTGACTGTGCCTATGAATGCCTGGAGATTATTGTTGCAAGATACCATCATCACGGTCACCAATGTAAAATTCAAGTCAATGATCTCTTCATCACAACCTCTTCATCCCCACCAATGTCAGGACCTTGTACATAGTACAGGAAGTAAGGTAGCACAGTAATATAAGAAAAGAGATGCCCATCAACGTTGATCCCTCCAGTATGGTAGGTCACCAAACAACACAGACACCCAATATAGTAATCTGAAACTACTATTATGACCTGACACTCATCAGTTCCATATCTTACATAATCTTTGTCTACATTGATGACTTTGAAATGCACAGTTTGTTAACATGTTTTTCTTTTTCCTTTTTCTTTTTCTTTTATTGGTTAGCGACCATGGTTCTGTTTTTACTTTACTTGCTTAATAAACACGAGATTCTACTTGAACAATGGAAGTTGTTCTTTTTCTTCTAGGATGATCTATTGTGTACAGAAATTTCTTAGACATCCAAGGTGTGTGTGTTGGCGACAATGGTATCCTGGATATCATTGCATCGAGCATTCATGTACAACCTATTCTTGAATTTTTTTTTTCCTTCTATTTCTTTTCCCCCAACAACCTCACAATATTACACACAAAATAGAATGTAAGGGGAGTTGGCATATATTTAAAAATGAGCTGAATTGACCAACAAAAATAGGCTGTGAAGATTAATTTATTTGGTTTTTGGCAAGCTGTTGAATTAACTCAAATAAAAATAACTACAAAAACAAATTAGTAAATTAATTTTTTATTAACCTAAATTTGATTAAAACATATCCATAGTAAAAACCATTTCTCCTCGCAAATTATGTAAGAGGAATTAAAATAACTCGCTGAAAAAATAAATTATAAAAATGTAATTTTAACCCGTCTTTTGCTAAATTGCCAACGTGGCCTTGAAGTTCAGAGGAGCAAGGGTGGTTTTACATCCATCCTTGAATCTTGATCACGGGGAATAAAAACTCCGCAACTGAGATATTACATGGATTTGAACCGAGAGTTTTTTTTTTAAAAAAATGAACCGGTTTTTTTTTTCGTTTTTTTACTCTTTTAATTCACTCATTTGGCTACAAAGATAATGCAGTTCAGCATTTGCTGTATTTAATTTCAAGATGATTTGAAGAGAACTCCTGGTTTTAGTCGTACATTTTCTTTTCTGAAAGTGAAAGGTTGATGTAGTACTTGGTAAATGTTTAGTTCTCCAATTCTTTTTGTTTAAATCTTTCATGAATTGTTAATTATAATAGTTTTTTTAACACAGCCACATAGAACTTTCGAAATTGGAATGCACTGCCTTAGGTTGTGGTGCATGAACCAGAAGCATAGTAAGACAAAAACAAAATTAGTTCCATAGTTAAAGTTTAACGAATCAATGATGCAATTAAGTTGTAAAAGTAATTCTTTTGTTGACCAAGTCAGGCAATTCAAGGTTCTAATGGATGTAAAGATTAATAAATATATATTTTTTTTTGGGTACAAAAAGATTAATAAATATTATTACTAGATAAGAAGGACAAGAAAAAGAAGTGCATGCTGAATTCTAAGTTGTGGAAAAGCGTTAGTCAAATTGAAGAATGATCACACTACATATTAGCAATTCGTTTCTGGCAGTGAAGCAGGACTGCTAGCTCTACCTACTGCTCAGGATTAGCTTGTCTGTTCCTGTATTGATGCAGTCACTTTTGGGGCTATCATTCCATCCCTCCCTGATCTTGAAATCTTGACATTCCAAGATAGAAGGAAAAGGATTGCATCAAAAAAAAAAAAAAAATCAAATAATCCATCCATTCTTGGCTTTTCACTTTGTGCACCTAGCTTGCTACTTTACCCAATTACCTTAGCCTGGGATTTCTACTGACCCACCTTGATGCACAACAGCTAAAAATGTACCATTAAAAGAGTCACGGGTTCTATCTTTCTGTGATGAAATGTGCCATGTGGGTTTGAGCTAGCTACGCGACCTGCAGAACGCTGAGGTGACAGCCCCCAAGCATTGCTTGCCTCTTAGCTCATTGGACCATATCTCATCACATTCTCCTCTTTCTGTCATATATGAATCACTGGTTGGTTTTAAATATTGTAATAACTATGGTTAGGAAAAAGATAAAATCTTAAAATAATTCACTACTACGTCCATTCGATTCGAATAACTCACGGTCTCATACTTGGAATTAAGAAGTCAATTTAGATTACATTGATCTTTTAATGTGCCTACCAACTTGTCCAAAATTTGAGTTATTCATATATTGACAGAGAGTATCTACTAAAGCAAAAACTTGCACATTATTATTTTTTTTTTCTCCACCCGGGATTTGGTGGCTAACTAATTGGATTTGAGTACTGTGAGCTTAGCAACTTGGTTGGCTCCATTCCCATTCTTCCAAAGATCAAACCGAAGAAGATGGTTAAGAACATAACCCCCTTACTAGCTATGCCATACCATGCAGTTAAACTTGCAACTTATTTATTATCCATCTATGCACACACAAAATAAGATTAACTTTGCCTAGTTCTAGGTTGCCAATCACCATTTACAATAATAAAGCAAACAAAACTTTATATGTAACAAGTATCAACATATTAGGTAGGGTTAAATGCATTTTACCATAAATTTTCATATGCAATTTAAATCTCGACTCTTCAAAATGTGTATTATGACACATTTGAACTTTCAAACTGTGCAAAAAATCACTAATTTTCAAAGTGCATTATGATTAACTTTTTAAATTATGCAAAAACTCTTAAAAAATTTAATTCATAGCAAGTGTAAGGTTGCGCAATCAAAAAATTAAGGGGGTTAATTGCACATAGTATTCACAGATAAGTGTGATTACACAAATTATAAACTTCAGGGAGTTAAGTGGCGTAATCTTCCTTTATTAGTTGTTAAAATTATACTAGGAATATTTTGTACAATTTAAAAAATTTAATGTTATAATACATGTTTAAAAAATTAGAAGATAAATTATATATAACCTAAAATTTAATATATTTATCCCTGTTTGGTATTACGTCGGCTATATCAAAATTGAATAATGATAACAAAAAAAACACACACACACGAATATGCTGCACACGCAAAGCAAGATTAATTGCTTAATCATCCATCCCATACGTACCGTTTCATTTATTGTTTCTCTCATTCGCGCGAATAGAAACAAGCTTCTTTTTGTACGAGATGCTTTGCTTTGTAACCATTTTGCTACTGTAGAATTTGACTTGTAGTGACCAGCGTACACAAGACACGCATTTTTTGTTTTTGCGTATTTGTTCGGGTCCTCTCTACTTGTCGCTCTATACCTACAGTGTTTTGTACAACGTAGGAACACTTGCAAGCTATTGGAATGTTCAAATGAGACCAAATTAAATTGAATTATGTCAATAGTTAAATTTAAAATAAAATTGAATTTAATTTTTATATTTAAAATAAATTAATAAATTTAATTTAATTTCTTGATTTGAAAATGTCTCCACAAATAAATTGATTTTATTATTTTTATTATTTTATCTTTTATTAATAGGTTAATAATTAAATATTATATTCAAGTAAGGTTATTTTGATATTTTTATTTATTGAAATTCAATTCTTATACCAAATCAAACCCATTTAAATGTGATTACTTTTAAGAGTTTTCATGAAATCAAATTCTCTTGCAATTGCAATTTTTTTTTGAATTAATGTTCATTTTAGTTTGAATTTTTAAAATAATTCAAATTAGTCTTTAACATTACAAAATGTGAGTCAAGTTAGTTCTTTATTTAATTCTTATTTAATATTTTATCAATTAAATAATAATACATAATATTAAGTGATAATTTATCATACCATATGTCACTTGAAATAAAATGAAATTTAAAATAATTTATTTTGTTATCTAAAATTGTATAAAATGAGTCATTTTATGACTTAGAATGAATATTTAAATAATTCATTTTGTATAATTTTAGACATCAAAATAAATTATTTTAAATTTTATTTACTTCAAATAACATATAGTATATTAAGGTATTACTTAAGGTTACTTATCATCATTTAATTGATAGAATATTAAATAAAAGTGGATTAACGGACTATTATGACTCATAATTTATAATGTCGAATTAATTTAACTCATTTAAAAGTTTAAAATAACTCAATGTATAAAATGAGGGATTAAAATGAACATTAATTTTTTTTTTTTATCAAGTTTAGTTCCAAAATTGAATTCCAATTCCAATTCTTGAGGTTGTGTTTTCCAACACTTTAGGGGGTGGTTATCACTTATCACTCGGCAAGTAACACCTGTTTACGGTTAAGAGAGTGTTTTAGGAGTTTTAAAGCCCTTTGAAAACTCTCACATGTTGTGATGATGCTTGGAGTCACTCACTCACCCATGCCTGTCAAAAGATACCCAAATCTTTGTCTGATAAGCCAGACATGCTGGCAGCATGGTAGCCAAGTTTCGCAGAATTGGGACACACACAAGGCCATGTCATGAGTCACGACTCTTGGCTGGCCCCTGAAAACATCAAAAACTTCACTTGTCCTTTTCTTCCTGACTTTGTAAAGGAACTAAAGGGACCGTATAAGGGATCCTCCTTGCTTAGCAATAAATCTACCTTGTTAAAAGAGAGGAAATGAGAGTGATATATACCACCCATATTTATTTCTAGAAATTTAATATTTATTTATTTTAGATAAAGTCTGGAATTTAAGTTATATGAATGAAAAAATAAATAAATTTAAAAGAGTTTAGTGTTGGATAAAGATAATTAGTATGAAAGTAGAATTCATACTTTTTTGCAAGTAGTATCAAGAGGTCATTGTTTATCTCCCTTTCAAGGTGAATTCTGTATTTTTACTGATATCTTCCACTTTCTTTAAATTTCATTGGTATAAGTAGGATACGTATGCAATTTGCATTTTTCGTTTTCGATCTATTTAGCATAGCTCTTTAGCGTATTACTCTTGGACTCACTTAATTCGAACTAAATTATTTAAAATTTAGTAGATTTGGAAAATTGGTGATTTAAAAAAAAAATAGAAAAAACAAAAAGAAAGGAAAGAGATTTAGCAAGCAACCTTGTGTCCTTGGATTGGACCACCTAGGAGCATTACTGTTTCTGCCGTTTTGTTTAGGTATTCAATGCTACTAGTCCACTTCTCCCTTAAACGTTTTCTTTTCTATATAAGACATCACATGAATATGGTGGGGTAGTCCATTGAGGCGCCAAGAAGATTGTTTTGGGCGTCCTAGCCCCACTAGGAGCTTCTAAACAAGTAAGCTCAAAGTCTTTCTCCAAGTTCTTGAATCTTGATCTTCTGGACATGGTTTTCCTACGTGGGTGATAAAACGCAGCAGTCATATCATGATTGAACTTGTGCTCAGTTCATTTAATGCTTGCTACTGAATAATAAACTCCCTTTGTTTATTATTAGAGTAGTCCACCACCTCACCAATTAGATGTTAATTTATCAATTTCCTATTTGGTAACCTCATTATAGCGTAGACCGATCATGGTTACAAAAATTTTGGAGATTGTTAGAAGAATAATTACTCAGAAAGCTGAGATTTTACCATCTATATCCCAGCTCTAATTGTTCCAATAGTATTTCAAATGTTATAGAAGCAAGCCAGTGTAGAAGCTGAATTTAAAATTCACAATGGTTAGGAATGTTTGGACTTTTGGACCACATTGTGTGTGAATTGAAGGTCTGAAATTGGGTTCGGTTTAAGATAACATATATGTTCATGTAGAATTTTCACGCATTTATTTGCGTGTGTGTCTTATCGGATTCATTCCAAGATCTTCAGTGGAACCTAGCCAAATCTATTTAATGTTTCTTGTGCCAATGTTTTTGTCTGTGCTTAAGATGTGGTGGCCAGTTAAAATATGATCGATTACAAGCAAAACATTGGATGCCGAATGCTGGTGGTAGCAAACATTAACTGTTGCAATTAAAAAAGGAACGTTGTGATAATAATTTTGGTCACGCATAAGGTGTGGAAATGCTAGTTGACACAGGTTTTTGGGGCCTCCATTTCTGATCCCTTGGGGCCATTCAGAACAGTGATGCATCAACTGCCTGGAATCCCATTGGTATTTGGGACCATATCTATTTGAATCTTGGATAGTTCCTTGAGAGTTTGAGACGCACACATCAACACGTTGCTTCAGACCGCATCATTGTATAAATTTGTCTGTGCTAGAAGCAGCTTTACATCAACTTGAAAAATTCCTAGTGTATGTCAAATGAAAAGAAACAAAGTCTTATTGATTTTAATATATATATATATATATATAGGTTCATATTATTTGGATGTAGTTGTTTAGAGTGTCTATTAAGCATTAACACTAGGATTCATACGCAAATGAGATCATTTACATGAATTCTATACTCATTTACATTGATTGACACCCCATATTACTGTACGTACAAATAACATTTATATTTCATGTATAAGAAAATGGCATATTTGACCTCCTCCCGCTAATGCCTAACAGTTGAAAACTTAACATAAGAAAACAAACCACTGTTGTTCACATGCTTATTTTCCCCTTACTATACAATCCGTGATGAATTTAGTATGATAAAAGTGCAACAACTCACAACATGAGAGCTATGTCAAAGAAAAGACTAAAGATTTGGTTAAGAATTTCGATTGTGAAGCAGGTAGAGACATGAATAATTTCAAAGCTCTTTCTTCTAATCGTTTGAAGAGTTCAATTACTTTAAAATGTTGACTTCAATCTTTTAGTTGGTTTAGCACATAATAGCCAAAATTATAGCATAATGATGTGACATTTCACCTTATTATAGAGTGGGTTACCTCTCTACCTGTCCCTGATTTGTCTTTGTCATGGAACAGTAAATTTCTTCTCTGCTTCGTCTCTTTTGGGTGAAAAACACAAATTTTGAAAATAAGATATTAACAGTTTGGTATTCGAAAGTGCCTGATTGCCTGGGGAAAATTGGAACCCCTTATCATATTGTTTTTGTGGATTGGCAAAATCATTTGATGAAATCATACATTTCAATCAAAATTTTTGATGAATTCATAATACAGTAACAGCATCTTGATGTATCAAATTTGTTTCTACAAGTAAAATCTTTATACTAAATTCTCATGATGGTCCTTCCAAATTTGAAAGTCTTCATGTAGTATCTCATTTTTCAAAAAAAAGACACAACAATACTTCTGTTAATTTGTCATTATAATATTTGATGAAAAATCACA
The DNA here is from genome assembly GCA_030441495.1 of Dalbergia oliveri. Lineage (NCBI taxonomy): Eukaryota > Viridiplantae > Streptophyta > Magnoliopsida > Fabales > Fabaceae > Dalbergia > Dalbergia oliveri. Next base: position 34,412,280 of record JAMLFY010000007.1, read on the forward strand.
CTTAAATTATTGATATGACTCCTTCAAACTCCATGATAGCACTGAAGAATGTCTTGTTGGCTTAAACTGTGTGAAAATGAAGAATGAATGGGAGAATGAGTGAGATTTTGGTTTAACTAAGAATGATAAGAGTAAATAATTAAAAAAAAAGATCAAAATATAATTATTGCAATGAAAGATATTAGCAATATGTCATTTTGATCCTTAATAGAGAGATAAATTAACAATTTAACGAGTTATACATGTTTTTTCATCAAAATTTAGAATGATGGGTTAATAGAAGGACTAAGATGTCCCTTTTTATGAAAGTGGGAGACCACATGGAGATTTTCAAATCTTAAGAAATCAATTAATCCCTCAAAATATTAGTTTGGGACCAACTTAGCAATTTTGTCAAATCTTTTTATATCCAATAACATGCATGTGCAAATTTATTAGTAAGATTCAACCAATCACACTATAAATACTTATCTTTAAATACAATTTGGTTCCTATTTGTGGGCAATTAGAGAGAGAATTTTGTTATAGATGGAATGAAAGGATGGGATATTTACATTACTCCATCTGTACTCTCTAATAAGCATTTTAAAATTAAGCACCATTACTTTTTTTATTTTCTTTACACTTTGTCTTCTAACAAACAGCAGCATCATTAGTAATAGGAGAAGAGAATATTAGAAATGTAAGTCTAAATGATAAAATTCTAATTTTAAAAGAAAGTTCGATTGGTTTGAGTATTTATAAACAATGGTTAGTGACTTAGTGGTTAAAGTGTTATCTAATTCATGTAATCCAAGCTTAGTCCTTGGTTCATAAGCCCCTGCCTGAATGCTAGATAAGAATATTAATATTAATATTACACTTATTAAAGGGAACATTATAGAAAATTAAGTGTGCAGGAAAACCTTTGCCATGCAGAAATTAGAGACAGAAAGAAAGCAGAGGGAGGGGTCCACAGCATATATGGTCCTCTTTCATTGTTTTTTTGAACTTTACAGCTGTAAGCAAGAAAAGACCAGGGGAAAATTACATTGGGGGGTTTTAGTGTCCAATTTTGTATTCATGTGAATTTATTAACTTATTTAAAACACAGGTTGAGACCAGGTCAAAAAAGAAGGTTTTAAATCATCAAGCTAAGCCACAAGGCATCATATTATTCTGCAATTATTGGTGTGGGGGCGTACATCACTGAATACTGATCTCATGAGTTGTGAGCTTTGGTCCTTAGAAGCAAGCTGTTTCCTTTTGGAAAAACAATTATCCCTTCCACTTGAGTTTTTCTCTCTCTGACTCACGAAGTCATGATCACTGGTTCACATCTGGTGCTATCTATATTATCTACCAAACTTAAGGTGGAGAAAAATATTAATAGAACCAGAGACAATCTTCCCACAAAATCAGATATTGTCCCCCAATAATAAAATCTAATGCCTTTTTGCATTATATCATAATTTAGGATTAGTGGATGTTTTGTCAAAGCTACCACGAAACCAAAAAGCATTTTGATTCTACTTACTGCATTACTTGTTTAATTACTGCCCACACTCCACTTAATCGAGACAAACAAATATGGCATTCTTATGCTTTTAAATTCCTCCAATAAAAACCGGTCTCATACACTAATAAGCCAAGTTATTTTAAAATAGACTAAATATCCAAACAATTCCTTATGCTTTGTACAATTTATACTAACTTTGAAAATCAAATTACCTCATATTTCAAAACGGAAATGTACAAATTAATTTATCCCTTTTTTGAAATGTAATTATTGATTTTGAATTTTTAAAACTTGTTAACTAAATTATTCCATACAAAGGTAAAGCCTATTTAAATATTTAGTCTTTACAATATGAATTCTCATTTCATTTTGCTTACATACAATGAATTCAGATACATTATAGCAATTATTTGTGTTATACACGTGAAAAAAGCAGAAGGAACTTTAATTCCATTTTGAGTTTTTGACATGAGAAGAGGAAAAAAAAAAAAAAAAGAAAACAACCAAAAGGTGAAGCATGCACTATAGTGACTCCACTAGAAGGATAATCATGAATCTTTGCATTCATAAAAGAAAAAGGGTAGGAAGAGAAACAAAAAGGAAAAAAAATCTCCACGCAAATTAGAGAAAGGGAAGGTCTACGGAATGTTATCCACATGGGGTATGCCACCTTTCTTGTTTCTTTAAAGAGGGTGCACTTAATCATAGTTAGTCTAATCCAACTAACGACTAAGAAAGCAAAGGTTGCATAAGAATTGAAAAGCTAATGCTATGTATCCCACTGCTTTGAATTAGTTGTAAAAGTGTTTCCCCATGTTCCTCCTTCGGTTCTTTGCTTGTCATTGGCGCGAATAAACAAAGATTAATCAATTGTCTCCTAGTCTTGACCGCAAGAGCATTAGTTGTTGTGCTACTAGACATGATAATTCAACAGAGAAAGTATGATATGACAACTAACAACAGTTCGGAACCAGGAAAACTCCATAATTAGAAGTATGGTAATGGTGGTTTGTAACATAACATACTCGCAGACTTTGTTTTCAAATACACTACAGAAACTAGAAAGTTGTGCAGTATATTTACAATGATCACATCAGAAAGCAATAAGCCTGTTGAATAACTTCAAGAGTTAAGAGTAATCTGACAATAGATTGGTTATTCAATTCAAAAAGAATAATTAAAATAAATTGAATAAGTAGTTTGATTGTTCATAAATGAATTATTCTGACTGTAAGCTCCCACCCTATTCTATTAGACCTAGAGTATCACTTTTAATAGTATCATAATTTTCCAATATTATTATTATTAAGTTTAATTTAACTAATTGAAATAAATACTTCCTCCATTCCTCTATCTGATTACAAATTGACTCAATTTTTTATGATGACTACTAATAAAAAATTGAGGGAGTGACTTTACTGTCTGAATTATATTGCGCTAAGATTGTTGGATTGACAGAGATGTAACCACAGAGAGTTTATGAAGCGGGTTAGAAACTAATAAAAAAGAAAAACTAGTACATTCGTCCTTACATGCCTTGCCCTATGAGAACTTCAAAGATTGTGTAGGAGCAAGGGTCTGCAATTAATATTGCACAACATGCAACTTTTTTTAAGTTGCCAACCAGTGAAAGGCTCCAATGTACTACCACATATATAATTAATTAATGCTATCTTACCCCAATCTTCTGAAAAATGACAGGCATAGGCAACAATGTGCTGCAAAATAGTAGATGGATAATTAAACTAGGATCGTATTAGACTCAGGCCCCTAACAACCATAGAGTCCATTGCTACATTAGAGCAGAAGTGAATAGCTGAAGTGAATAGTTGGTGTTTACAGTTGCACAGTGTTATTTATATTCATATATACTATTTTAATACATTTTTATTTATTATTAAATAAAATATAAATCTCAAATTAATTAGAATCATACCTCATCCAATTAATAGATAATAATATATTAATATTATATATCACAAATAATAAATATAAATAACATTTCCATTTTAGGCTAGGTTTAGCAGAGATGATTAGAAGGGGCCTGAGTTGAATACTTATAAACACACAAGTGTTGGCCCTTGTTACGAGGTCAATAGACCCATTCCCCAATCAAGAAACCCGCCCCCTCTCCCCTATGACCAAAACCCCTTTCATCAGAGAGCCCCACTGGCCGACAAACTACTTCTCCCTTCACATGCAAACAAATCCATCCCTCTTCATAATCTGTCCAAAAAAACCCTTCTTTATTTGTTCTCTCTCAGCAGTTTTCCATTAATAAAACTTTGATAATAAAAAAATAATAATACTGATAATAAAGCATGGTAAAAAGCTTTTGGTGGACCATTTTGGGCTCCCATCTCTATGCCACAGGTCCACTCCAGCCAAAAGACTCAAGCACACAAAGGAAGGAAGTAAATAAAAGCAAATACAAATGAACAAAATTGTTCCCAATTTATTATAGAAATAAGATATAAATATGTCCAAATATGGTGTTGTCTAGAAGAGATCCATTGAAGAAAAAGAAAGTGCCTGCCATTGAGACAGATTATAGACTGCTAATATATAGTCTTCATTGCCAACTTTGTCCTCGTGATCTTCCCTCAGAAACCATTCCTTCTGGCATCACCATGCATGCCTCTCCAAGAGATGTATATTGTAAAACAAATGAATGCTGGACATTGTTGGAAATGAAGAGATAGGATGGATGGCACTCTAGTTTTTGCAACATGCATTGATTGAAAGAGAAATTAATTACCACCATAGTAAATAAATATAAATCTTTTTGGGAGATTTTTTTTCTTTTTCTTTTTTGGGGTTCTTTCTTTTGTGGAGGACAGATTAAAAAAAGGCATAGGGTATTAAGGGGAGGTGCCAACAATTCCGACAATGACCCGGTTGAGTGGAGACAATTTCATTTTTTGTTGTCCTTGGATTCTGCTCTTCTTGAACAGAGGCTCTGGTGATGAACATAATGATGACCCCACTGCCCACGAATCGTTGGAGCCATCAGAGCTGAAGAAAGCAGCATCAATTACGCCACTTGGGCTACCAGGGATTTGGTCATACTTGCGCTTCCTATTGTTGTTGTTATGAGCATCACAATTATTATTGGCATTTGAGAGCTGGAGAATGGCATTATAACATTCATCCACTTTCTCCTGTGCAAATGCAGAGGAGTAATTAGCATCAAATCATGTGCTTATGATGTGCATGAATGCCAGCATTTATTTCTAATCTAATACTAGTACTATGCTCATAGAGTCATAGTCAATAGTACTACATACATGGAATAATATTATTAAATTTCTAACAACATGGTACTTGAAGCAAAGCCATGGGACAAACCAGTCACCAACCTTGTTAATTTTGAGAACATCCAGAAGCTGGTTTTTGTATTCCACTCCATCACTGTGCTCAATCTGGTCTATAACATGCAGCATTGTCGCAGTGGCCAATACAGAAGGAAGACAACCAACAAATCTTGCATCTAAACTCAACACAACACAGTACAAACACAGCAAATGATAAGAAAATCTAGACAGTGTCCATGTTTATTCTCTGTACTTATCGAAAAGTGAAAGGTTTTAAAGCCAATAATAATGGGATCTGAAATAAAGAGGCAGGCTAAACATTCTTAATGCTTGCTTACCTAATAGCACAGACAGAAGAAGGTGCTCACAACGCCTCAGAAACTCCCAGTGAAGATGAGTTTTGAGTCCTAGCCTCCTTATAATGTGATCTAGGAATGAGAGTGGGGTCACAGGGTGCATCTTCCACTTAAGGGTGGAGAGAACAAGAAGCTCCATTCTCTGAATAGTCTTAGCCTCAAACACATATTTGGTGTCTTGCACCTGAAACAACAGAATACAGCAACCAGGGATGTGATACATGTCTAAGTTGAATGAGATAACAAACACAAACACAGTGAATCAGATACACATAACACAACACAAACACAAAAACAAGGGTCAATTAAATTAACCTACTTGGAGGTCCAAGAGAAGAGGCACTTGAGTTTCTTCAACTTTTGCAGCCAAAGAGATGCAAGTGACAGCCACAAGCTGGATCGTCCATGGCTTCTCCCTTTGAAAATGGAAGCTCAAGAGGAACCTATCCAGGTAAGTAACGGCCAGTGTTGCAGTGAGAGCTGAGAACCCATAATGAGCATTCACCTTAAGCATCCATTCAACTGCCTCACGGCGAGCCACGCATAGAGAAGAGTCCAAAGCCAAATCATTGTTGTTTTTATAATAGGCTTCTTGTTGAACCTTCTCTTTGGAGAAGAGAGAGTTCAGCTCTTCATCTTCCCAGAACAAGTCTTGCTCCAGCAAGAGGAGAGGTAGAAGAGAAGCAGTGTCCAACTGCACCACCACCAACCCATCATCATTGTTTGTTGTCAGTTCACTCTCTCCTCCTTCTCCTTCTCCTTCTTCGTCTTCCCACTTTCCTTCATCACAGTAAAGGGCATCAAGGACAGAAGAAACGTTTTCATTGTGTTCTAGTTGGCCATTGTGATGTTGGATTGCCATCTTCTTCAGGGAAGAAGAGGGTGTTTGGTCCTTTGTTCATCATAAAAAGAAAACACTCACTCTCACACCCATCTCCCTTTATTTATTTTTATTCTTTTATGTTTCTCTTTCCCTGTGTGTGAGAAGAAGGAAGGGGCTGTGGAGTGGAGAGGGAAGAAGAAGAGAGAGTGGGTGAAAGCAGAGAAAGGAGAAAAGTGAGTTGTAGTGACTAGTGAGTGTAAGGAAGAAAGGAAGTGAGTGTATGGTTTTTGAACAGAGTGGGTTTCACGGTTGTCTTTTATATATTTATATATATATCTCTATCTATTTTCTATTGCTTTTTTATTTGGAATTCTTTGAGCTTTCGGTGTGCTTGTTTAGTTGGCGGGGCAGAATGCAGTAATCTAACGGCACACACACCAAGCTGGACCCATGAAAACAACCTCTTATAGACCTATTTAAAGACTGGAATAATGTCTTAGCCACATCAAAATTCTCAAAAAAAAAAAAAAAAAGGAATAATTGAATTATCATTTTATTGGAGGGAATTCTGCTAAAATCATGTGGGACCACTAGGGTTGCTAAGTTTTATCCTTATAAATTTATTGAACCCGAAATCTCTGATTAAATTGAAACAAATTCTGTCAATTGATCTACATACTTGTTGTTAAAGACATATATAATCAAGAATGAAATATCTTTTTATTGAAGAAAAATTTTTAAAGTCTTTGATTCATTGGATATTGACCCTCTAATTTTTAATGGTTGTGATTAAAATTTTATTTTTGTATATTTTAATAAATTGAGTTAGTGAAACACATGATATAATCCTAACCACAAATAACTACAAGGTATTGATCCCCTTAAAATTTATAAGAGTATCTGAAAACCCCCTAATTGATTGAACATTTTGAGAGTTCAAATATTTTCACTTTTATTTTTTAAACTAGGGTATATAAGACAAAAATGGTTATTTACTCTTTTAATTGTTAGTTAGTAAATTACAAAACTTATTTATTGAATTGATAATCTGAATTGATAATCTTTTTTATTTATAAAAAACATATTAATAGTTTAGTGCTGATTTTTATGCTTTGTTATTTAATTATTAGTCTTGCATTAAACTATATAGACACAGGTTACGTGAATACTTTGATATGTCATATGTAAATAGTATTACCAACAAAGATCTATGAAATTATTTTTTGTTTGTAAAGTGCTGCTTGACTTATTGATGCGAAACTCCAAGGATATGATAATCTCGAAATTTCATACACACATTTTGATAAGAAAAGCAATATAACAATTAAAAAAGAAACATATTTTAAGTATTTGATGCTTTTGTTAATCTCTCAAAACCTTCTATTACCCTCATTTTAGGACTCTCCAGATTGAAGGGTTTTTAATAGTGTTATAATATAATTTACTATCTCATCCCTATTAAGATGTTATAATACCATTTTTACCTATTATTTTAACAAATAAAATTATATTAACATCATGTGTGTGTGTATATATATATATATGTCAAAAAAATAAATTTTAAAATAAGACAATAAAAAATTTGAGGATCAAAATTATTTCAAAAATTTTATTGAAAGAGTTTTCAAAAAATGAGCAGAAAATATTTTTGGGACAAAAAGATTAAGAAAAATTTTGGAAACAGGTTAATATTTTATATAAAATATTTAAAAAATAAAGAAGAAAATTATTTTTTAAAAATTTGTTTTTTAAATTTATAAATATATAATACCATTTAAATTTTTTAATATAAATATTATGATAAGCGTATTGTATTTAATTATTTTAGTAAAAAAAAATTTGACAATAAAACCTTTTTGATATTTTATGCTCATAAATAAAAGCAAAATAAAACCTTTAAACTCTTTTCTTATTCTTCCTTTTTGATATCTTTTATTTTTCCTCCCTTTTTTTTTTTTTTTTTTGGCCCATAACTCGTAAACAGATCTAGGATTCCAAAATGCAGATTTCATCAAAGGCAAGTGGCCAAGTTACAGTTAGCAGGTAAAATTAAGGAATGTAGAAAGACTTCAATGGGCTAGACCTGCCGAGTGGATTGAGTTAAAATCCAAGTAAGTCAGAAGACATTTAAAGAAAGGTTTAATTATATTTGGGATCTCTATAATTTCACTTAATTTTTTTAATCAAGTTTCTGTGGTTTAAAAAATTATAATCAAATCCTATAGTTTAACAATTTGTGTTTAAATCCCAATATCATACAAAACTTTTCAATTAAATCTTTATTGCTTAAAAATTGTTATCAAATCGCTATACCACATAAACAAATTAAATCTCACTATTAGAAATGGTAACGATCATGAAAGAAGTCACTGTTACTAGTCAGCATCAAATTCAATTCATTTACTTTTGGTTTGTTACAAAACGAGAACTAGTTCTGCGAATTGAATGAACTGGGTTTTTTTTTTTTGCTTTTGTTTGGGTTAAATGATGTCTTTTTTAAAAATCTTAAAAAAAATTCTAATATAACTTATAGAAAAATAAAATAACTTTGTTTGTATTGTCATAACTTGTAAGTTTATGATGTAAAACTTTGTGAGCTTGTTTATGTAATTATGTTTTGAACTTGTCAATTGTGATTTGTGATTGTAAAATGTAAACAATATTTAGAAATTTATATTATTTATTTAAGTTTTTGTATTTGGACCCCTTAAAAAAAGTCAAATTGTAAATTAGTTATCATTTTATTGTATTGTATTTAAATATATATTTGTATAAATCTGATTAAAGGTTAACAATGATAAATTTCAATGAACATGCCTTGATTAAATTAATTAGGTCTAGTCTAAAACTATGTCTAAATGTATCTCAACATGATATCTTCTTGTAATCTTTATAGAATATTCTATTTAATACCTTTTATAACGATTGATGGAAATAAAAATTTGATTGAAAATTTTTATATAATATAAAATATAACCTATAGGAACTCATGAAATAATTAAACCTTGAATAAATACTAACACATGCCAAGAGATTGTACAGATAATATTATTATTTATTATACATGGTTGATCACTTGCCTTAGTATCAGAATAATATATGGCTTCAAGCTCCTATTTAATTAAACATTGTACTCCCTCCATCTCCAGTAATGTACAAATGTTAAAGAAATAATTGGACAATTTTAAAGTTAGATAAATTTAAATATATTTCTTAATACTATCTTTATCATTTATTCCAACACTATCACATATTTAATCTATCCATTAACTTTTTCTCTCATAAGGGTTATTAAGGAAAAAATAATTAAGATTATCTAAAATTTTAAAAAAGACATAATAGTAGAAAAGTAAAATTTCATAGATAAACACTAACTAGAGAACAGAGGAGCAATTAACATAGCCAGCCAATAGTGTAAAAGTCGGCATATTATTAACATTTTGTGCTTTCAGCAATCGACGGTAGCCAAATTCACAACATTACAACAAACAAACAAATGGATAGATGGGCATGAAATATTGTTGATTACGTGACGAAGTTGCAAGCAATATTATATACAAATATCGGAGTATAATGATAACTAAGTAATCCTGTTTTACTTCAATCACTTTCGTAGTCTTCATCATCCCCAAATGTGAAAACAGAAGCATCAGCAGCCATGGCCTTAAACTCACTTTCTGAGCTGGGCACCTCGACACTGGACACCGTTCTTTCATCAGCATCACTTTTTGGCTGACCAGCATGAATTGTTGTTGAGCTTGCATTTGCCAAAGAAACTTGTTCAGTTGCATTTGTTAAGCTTGTGATTTGGCTTGAAATTCTGTTTGATTCAGACCCAGTGGTGGCCTTTGTCAGTGTTTCAACTGGTTCAGAAGCTGCTTTTGTTTGTTTGCTTCTTGAAGAAGCGGAATGCTCTGATTCACCATCTGAAAACACATCATCTTTATCATTATTACTCCCTGACTCTTTGTCTGCTGCATTCAGCTCGGGGATCTCACTTCAGCTGTGGCGGGACTATTACTCGAACTCTCATCTGATTTCTTTGCAACAGTTTCAGGTTTGGAAGTTTCAACATTAGCATTATAATCTGCTAGCACAATCTCGACCATAAATCCTGGAGAAGGCAATTTCCTCTGCCAGAAGACCATTGCCAAAAAAAATACAGTTACGAGATCTAAATTATGAACCACAAACAAGGAATCACCATACTGAATAGGAGCCGGACCACTATACTATTACTAACAACATCGCCAGGTCTGGACATCAAAAAAATTTAATCGTGAGATAATAGAGGGAGATCATAAAAAAAAGAACCACAACAGCTCACCTTGTCAAAGCCATCAAGATCACTGGTGTTCAATACTTTCCTATTTTCTGTCATTGTTGTGTTCAACCAACTAATAAAAGTAGACAGACCAAGATATTTCAGTTCAGTATAAGACTGGCAGGAGAGGCAATTGTGTACCGATGAAGAAAATTGATTAATACCAGTAAAAATCTCCTTGGCGATCATGAAAATGGATTTTGAAGTCCCCAGCCAACTCTGTGAGACCGGGCTCTCCTGGCAAAGCAAAGACCATCACTCCCTTCTTTGGTGCACTAAACCAAAAATCTTCTGGCTGCAAATAATAAGCTCGAATCACAGAGAAATCCCCCACATGTGGAAAAAGGGAACAAAAGACAGAACTTTGGCATAACAACTCAACCAACATTCAACACAGTGACACCAAATTATTAACAAGACGCACCAAAAGATCCTTGGTTCTGGGATGCTTTTTGGTGGAGAACAACACCCCTGCACATTAGTAAAGTGTTAGAGTCAACACATTGAGCAGGGTCTTTCACAGATTAAGATAACACGCTTCACACTTTCAAAGGGGTCAGCTGCGAGTCAAATCTTTGACAAACAAAGCAGATCATTGACCAAATACGTATCCATTTGGCACTCACTACTAGTAAGTAATAACCAGTAAAGAATACAACTTCAAATTGTAGCCTGAAAAACATACAAAAGAGCAGCACAAATGCCAGACATCCTATAGTTCTCCCCGCTTTTATATTACTCAGGGCGCTCTCTCAAAATGCCTGAGATAAAACGTAGCTAGTAGGTTCAGAGTGGGTTTGGAAGAAGATCCTAACAAGAACATGCCTTCACAGTTACCTTTAAAGATCTGTAAGTGCATATCATATAGCTAAGCCCAATACAGTGCAGACCACAATAGAAATAAGGACAAATTATTAGTCTACTGAAAGTCTGAAAGGGAGAAAACTATAACCAATGTAAACATCACAAAACTACACAAGAAAAGAAATAAGAAATTCTAACACTAGAATTTGAAATAACAATGACCAGGCATAATAAATCCACCAACAGAATGGTCATGGACTATATAAACAGGAGGGGGAAATTTAGTACAAGAATGTAAAGCACACCACTATGGTCTGAGACAGTTATAGAGGGCCTGATCCAGTAAGGGCATCTGTGAAGCCGAAATCCCTAAGCATGCACCTGCACGGAATATGATCTCAGCACACGAAGACAGGGAAATAATTAAGTCACAACAGGCCCAGTATATACCTGCGGGCAGGCGGGTTTTCACCATTGAAGTAAGTCAAGACCCGTTCAAAATATTTGACATACCTCTTGAATAAAATAGAAAGTAAAACATAAGACAGTAAGAAGCAAGAGTATAAGTAATACTCCAGAATCTCCAATTTTCCACCTAATATACATAGCAAAGCTGAACTTACAATCTGACTAGGCAGAACAAGTCCTTTTCCATCAATACATCTTTTCTGATTATAGTAATCCATTGACTCCTCAGCAGTTGGAAAGAACTGCAGTACATTAAAGTCATCTAATCTAAATAAAACTGAGCAGCAAAATGAGTAAGATAATGAAAATGTAAAGCAGTCATTGTATTTTCAAGAAAATATTTATATATTATTCACCTTTAAGAATAATAGAAGACTGGAAATCATCAACCCTGTCCTCGCCATTCCAGCCTTACAGTGGACAACCACAACATTCTCGATATCTTCTTTCAACCATGAGTATGCACTTTGACAGAATGATATAATCAGTTGAATTGGTGGGCAATTATGGTCTTCAAATGGGAAGCTAGCCACCTGAAGAAGGAATTTGATAGCAGCTGTTTAACAAAAACTACATAGAAATACAATGTGCAGAGGGAAAAAAAAAAACTAAAACTCAAGTTAAACAGAAAAGTGGCACAAATAGTCTAGGCTGTCTAGCTAGCATCAGAATAGAAGGGAGAACAGATCGTATGAATGAACTGTTAATTTAAGAATTAATAATCTGAATATCGTTGAATTAATCGAAGGTCAAAGATAAAGATATATATTCAAAATATAAGAAAATTTTACGGCATTCATTAATGATAGACATAAAGTGCATGGAGTATATATGAAATTTAAGCCCTTCAATGGCTCTGCCACTTGTCCCCGCAAGACTTAAATGAAAATTGAGAACTCACCTTCCCCTCGAACAATGAAGCATCATAAAGCCGCTCAGAACAAAGATTGTATACTTTGTATTTATCCTGCGTATGAAAAACAAATCAAATGCAAAACTAGACAAGATAATGAAGAGTAAGGACAAAGGCTCATTAGGTTTCAAAAGGCACTAAAGAAACAAAGCACCACAGAATTCAAGCAGTGTAAGATTCCTCCCATAAAATTGAAACTTGCCGTCTAACTAGAAGTATGCAGGACAAAAGCCCAAGAAATGGAGGGCAGTGGCAGGACAAAAGAATATATGGAGCATGTGCTCATAATTTATTTCAAACAAAGTAATGAGACAACAAGAGCCCAAGAAATATTAAGAGAATAAACAGGTTTACTGTACATATAACAAGCTATGGCAGCATTCAGTCCCAAAAGACCAAATTCAAAAAGGGGTCTGAATAAATATAAATATTTTATACGTGTTCTTTAATGAAATAAAAACATTTCATTGGTCAGGTATAACATTGAATTTGTACCATAAATACAAAGCTACCAAAACAAAAACAGATGTAAGCATAAGAACTTCTAACTTCATATGCCGGAATATGTCTTTCTACCTTATGGTGAGTCTCAAAGAACTTAATCACTTCTTCCATATGATTTCTGTAAAATCCCTGCATAGCATATATAGATAGTTGGAATGCTTGTGTTTAAGATGAAAACAGCAACCAAAACAAACTGCATACAAAAATTCTTCACCAACGCACTTCAACATAACCAAAAAACCCAGAGCTCATGTCACCAGCTGGGAACCCCATAGCAATGATGTTTTCTGTGATATATGTCATATCTAAATCAAAACCTCCTTCCTGAAAATGGGTATAAAAGTGAACAATAGTACATATTAGCCAAAATGTTCCTTGAGAAGAGAACATACGCTTCAGAGACAAGGAAAAATGAAAATCAAACTCAACCGACTCAATAATAATTATGTAATGAAATTTTTAACAGCTTTTCTCAACTGAAGGAGAATATAACCTTCATCATCCAGAACACTAAATTATAATCAAGTTCTATCAGGGAGTAGGAAAATGTCTGCAACCTTCAGGGATTTTTAACATTAATAGCAGCAATGAGATCTGATCTAGAGAACCAGACGACAAAAAACATATTGCTCAGCCAAATTTTGCTTGGTAGTTAAGGAAAGGAACGCAACAGAGAACAGCGGATTACAGCAATCATTGCAATAGAAGAAACAATAAGCTGTTCAAATAAGTTAGAATTTATAAATAGCAACTAAACAAGAATAAACATAATGCTGATTAGTTTGAACTTTGAACAACAACAACAACACCTGGTATCTGCGTTTATTCTGAGAAACAACATGCCGTGCCTTAACCTGCACAGCTTTCACTGCATTCTTAGAAGAGTCAACCAGGCCCTTTGTAATGCTTCCAAAAATATTATTAGATTGTGCTGGTGATTCAGTGGAATTGTCATCTGCCACAGGAGACTTTGGAGACAAGCGCAATCCCAAATTACTGGTAATGCGTTGAAAAGTTGATTTACCAGCATTACCACTTGATGAGTCCTCTTGGGAGCCAGAAAATGGCTGAGGAATTTTCAAGTTTTTGGCCCAAGATGATATCCCAGTGGGAGATAGCTTAGATGGTGCCTCATGGGCGGAACTATCTTGCCCAGAGGCTAAAGCAGGAGCAGAAGCCTGTCCATCGGTCTCTTTAACAGGAGGCGAAGTAGGTGGATCTATAGGAGGTGAATTAGACGCATCAGCAGGCACTGAATCCATTTGATCGAAAATAGTATCAATGGCAACTTATGCAGAAACTGTAGATCCTATCATTAGGTAGCCCCACAGGCTACAGTATCTTCCTCACTGAGGCTGCAAATACAGGCATAATGTCAATAAAATGCAGGACAACAAAAACAAATAATAATTCTTCTTTTTACATCTCGCTCATTCATTTAATTGTACTTACATACCCAGCCAAAAGATATACTAGATGAAAGATAGAAAATATGCTCATGCATTACTGCTATGTACATTGGTGATGGAATATAATGATTTAGTAAAAATAATCATAACAATAATAGCGACATCATATGCCATTGGTTCACAAATGCCTCTCCCCTCCACTGCCCCCCCAAACCGAAAGCAATGACAGCGAAAATTAAAAAAAAAAAAGGCCTCCGAATCCAATAGAAACACTTGCAGCGCTTGTTTTTCATTAGTCTAGCCCTTTCTTAAGCATCTTAACTAAAAACAGTACAGGATAATGATTTCAGTTATTTGAACCCTAAAGAATTCATTTCCCACCATCCAACCATAGCGAACCATAAAAAATTAAAATAAAAAAAAATAAACAAGTGTAGAAACCGAACGAACTATAAATCAGGAATTTGCATAAAAAATTGGAAACCGAAGTTGACCTGACTCGTGCAATAATAAGCTTGTGAGGTCAAATTAATATGTAAAAATCATCGCATTGAAGATTCGGAGGAAAACGAGTGATTTCAGATCTGATGGAAGGAGGAAATGAGGAAATCTTACCGAAAGTGAAATCAGAAGGAGCGGAAATGGAGGCCTTGGCTCGGTGGACGCGAAAGGGGACAAGTGAAAGGAGCTGGCTGGTTAGGGTTTCGAGGTGGATCAGAACGGAACGGAACGGGATCGTTGAATTTTCAATTTTGTGAGGTCATTCACATGCATAACCATCAACGATGACTCTGATATCAGGTGTTAATGATCGGACGGTGGATGCATGCCCAGGGTTGATCCTGTGTTCCCGATTCCAGTTTAATATTGGTTGTTCTTGTCCTGTGTAGACTTCCGTTGCTAAGTTGAGGAACGTCAATAATCAATAATTATCATATAATAATTGAGCCGCATTCATCCATCCGTTTTTTTTTATGTTTATAATGTTAATGTAAAATTATCATTTATGTAAATTACTATTGAATAAAACAATACCAACAAAATATAAAAAATAGTAATTTACAAGTTTATTTTATTTTATTGATACCCACAAAATGAAAAATGCTAAGAAATGTAAAAAAATGTACAAGTAGCATTATTCTATCTCAATCAAAGTCTGGCAAGTTCCTTATAGAACCTTCTAGCCAAACTTAACTGGAAAAATTTTCTATTTTGGTTCACATAAGTGTTCTATTTTAGTTTTTATCTACTAATTAATTGAGGAGCTAATAATGAATTTAATTTTGATGCATGAGATAATGTAAAAAAAATTAATTTATGGTTCATCCTATTTTTCCAAAAAAAAAATCAATCTTTATTTTGATGTAAAGGAGATTTAAGAGGAATCATATGGTACTAAAGATTTGGTATTATGATAATTGATCAAAAGATTGATCATTATTGAATTTACTATATATGATAAGAATAATATTTTTACACCAAAAAGTTGTCAATTTCACCACTTTATACCCATTGAATTATCCTTCCACCAATTTTTCTATTACATCAAATCTGATAAGGTTGTTGAAGCCATCCACTTTTTGAATGTCAAAATCTAAGTGCAAAATCTCGCATGCATAACTGCATGCAAACACAGATGTCTCAACGTCTACTCTAAAAGCGTTACTGGGAATGACGCAAATGCATAAACATGCAATTTGTATATATACAATCTTTGAAAAGCAACAAGACCCAAATTTTGCAGGGCTTGAGAGCAATTTATAGAACTATTTACAGTAGTTTTTTGGAAATGAAATGCTCACTAAATTAGTTCGCATTCGGATATTAATACAGGCCAAGACCAACTGATATAGTTCAAGAAAATGGCCAGTACAAGTTTCATATTTTCTCTCCCATAGCCATGCACATTTACACATACTTGTTGCGCCTATACATAATACACCAGCAGTGATAATATTCCCACTGGCTTCTTATGCAAAGTTACTTTTCATGGCAGCTTTCCTTTGTGCCCAAGTACTTGTAGCGGGTGTTCGCATCAAAGCATTCACTCCAAATGGGTTGCCTTCGCTCTGTTGCATGGAGGAGCATATAATTAGCATTAACCGAAAAATAACTAATGAAAAAGAAATAAGAAATGAACTTCTAAGTTATAATATATTATATATGAAATCATTCATGTGCCACAACCTAATAGCTAATCTTTTGGGAGAGATGATTTCATGGGTTAAATAAAAGTTATCACACAAGACAAATATGATGTGTTTTTATAGCAATGTTTAATGAAAGGGGTTAGTTTTTACCAATCTGCAAGTTCCAGCCCGAGTATCACAGACTGGGTACTCAGG
Source organism: Dalbergia oliveri (assembly GCA_030441495.1). Lineage (NCBI taxonomy): Eukaryota > Viridiplantae > Streptophyta > Magnoliopsida > Fabales > Fabaceae > Dalbergia > Dalbergia oliveri. The sequence goes on from JAMLFY010000007.1 coordinate 34,429,038, forward strand.
GGGCAGCAGCTGGAGCCATCATCACAGCAGGTTGCAGATTCAATGGGGCAGCATCCCCATCCAAAGCAGAAGCCTCCATACTGAAACATGCAGCAGCATGTTGTTCCAGGAGGGCATGAGTAGTATTCATCACACACAGTTGAAGGGCTTACAGGAGATGGAGGTGAGGGACCAGGATTTGGTGGGTTGGCACCGTTTTTGATGGGGTATGATGCCTCCATTGCAATACCACACTTTCCTGTAGAGTTGGCGAAATTCCTCTCCAACTTAATGTAACCATTATCACCCCATGACGGACCCAGGAGTTTCTCACCAGCCAGTAATCTGTACCATTTTCTGCTCCATATCCTACTGCCACAACCCCATGGTCAAGTTCTGTTCCACAGATGCCGGTGAAAACACCCTAGATAAACCAATATCAAAATTAGAAAGATAAATAAATAAATTATAAGATTGCAAGGACTCACACCATTAGGCCAAATGATTCATATTTAACATATTTGAATAGTTAATCTTAGACAAACTTATCCTACAAAACTTGTATCAATAATCTATCTATTGTGATACGATTATCCTTGTTTTTGACAAATAGATATCCCTTGCAATAACTACATCAATTAATATGGCTAATATTAAAAAATCATCATTACCGATTGATAAAGTTGAAAGGCCCTGCCACCAGCTTCAATGGCAACACTAACTGGTTGGTGTGCAACAGCCTTCATCAAGGCCTTCTCATCATTTTCTGGGACATCTTCATATCCATCAATGGTGACTACATGAGCATTTTTCTATAAGAAGCCAAAAGGCAGATAATTAGATTAAGGTTCACATATTCAAGGTGTCTTTGTATTGAAAGAAAAGCTCAAAGGGTAGGATGCAATGAGACATACTCTGTTGGGATCACAAACATTGTCACGAGCATGGTATGGGTAATCCTCCTCGGTATCAATGCCTCCATTTTTTACTATAAAGTCGTAAGCATAGTCCATGAGACCTCCATTGCATCCCATGTTATAACTCTTATCACAATCTACCAACTCCTGCTCTGACAGAGAAATCAGGTCACCAGTAACAATTTGATTGATCCCTTCCACTGCACCGATTGTGGAGAATGCCCAGCAACTCCCTTCAATGAACCACGGTCAATCTTTACTCAATCAGTAAACATACTCATATATCATGAAGTGCATCTTGAAGAGGACATGAAACTAAGAAAAAATTATATTATGTGCTTCCCAATTAAGAAAAAGTTGTTTTCTATTTCATTCATTGCACAGACAATTCAAGCTTGCAGGTCATTCTTAGTTCTCACAGCAACAGCAATGTTAATCTAAAATCTAATTAACTTGTTGAACACATAATGTAGATTGTAGAGCAACAATTTTTTCTGAGAGCAACTATAAATTTACGTAAAATTACGCGTTATGGCATTAACACACAAATAAAGCACCACTTGCACACAGAGTGGTAGGAGATAAGGAGATATCACATAAATCAAATTAAAAGCATATAAAATATAATTAAGAGTATCTAAAACCATCAATAAAGTATATGATACATCGACTATTTTTTAAATATCCGTGGATAATAGACCACAGTATATATCTTTCTCTTTTCTTTTCTTTTTTTTTTTTTTTGCTACATGATAGACTAACTAAAACAACGCATTAACAAACTCCTCTTTGCATGAACACATAAACCAAGAGTAACTTATAGGAATGAAGATATTATTACTAACCACATTGGCCTTGATCTTTAACAGGAGCCACAGCACCCTTCTCCCTCCAATCCACCGAAGTAGGCAACTCCTCGCCGTCACGATAAGCATAGCGATCACTACTCTTCTTGTTGGACCCAGAAAGCATCCCTTGCTGTTGGGACCTGCGGGTTTTGGTGCCTAAATACATGGCCCTGTACTCGTCATTGGTGAGATCTGCGAACTTGTTCAACCCCAACGTGTAAGGTTGGTTCCCACCATCAGCGGTGTTATGCTCTTGAATGAACCGCAGGTTGTCCTTGAAGATCTCAAACCTGCGCTCTTTCTCCCCAAAGCATTATAGGCCTTGCCATGCTTCGCGAGCCAGGCCTCGTAGAGGTTCATGAGGTGGGTCTCCGACACGGCCTCGACCTTGGCATCGTAGTCGATGATGGACATGTCGAGAGCGAACCCGACAGACAGAAGAAGGGAGAGGGAGAGAAGGAGGACATGGGGAACACGTGATGTTTGGGAAGAAGCCATTGTTGTTGTTGTTGTTGTTGGGAAACGAAGAAAGGGGCGGTTATATATATAAAGAGGAGGAGGAGGGAAGGGAAAACGGAAGCTGCGTTGAAATAGGAGAGTTCATACAAGTCACGCTCGTCAATGTCTCTCAAGACCATGCGTTGGAGAAAGCACTACTGAGTTGTTGTTGCCTTGCATCTATATTTAGGTCTCCATGAATTCCATGCTTGATTTATGAGTTTTCATTTTGACTACAGAATCAATATTTTTTTTTTCATTAGTATGAAAAGATCAAATTTATTTAATATAGATTATATTATTTAATAAAATTATCAAAAAATAGTAATATAAGAAAAATTTTAAAATAGATTTATTCTTAACTATTTAATTGAATAAATAATACAAAATTACCCATAGTGGAATTAACTTACATGATTGGCCTTTCACTCATTCGTCATTATGATTTGGGTTCAATTTTTAATTTTCTTGTTAATAGGTGTAAGTACTCTGAACTTTTCCGTGAACCTGAACTTTACTTTAAATAATAATAATAATACTAAGTATTATATATAAGTATTGATAGTTATTTATCATTTATCACTACTGCAAAAGAAATTTTATCTTTCAAATTTGCTTCTGAAATCTTTAAAATTGATATTACTAATTTTTAATAATTTATATATTAAAATAGTTGTTGTGATGGATGATCCAAGAGACAAACACATACTCCTATATTTATAATAACTAGTCATTTCCAGATATACAAAGATAATAATAAAAATAGTTTATTTACCATTGTATAAAATAAATAATTTATTTAAACACATCTTATAGAAAATTGAGTATATAAATTTATTTTGAAATAAGTTAATAGTTAAATAATTAAATAAATTGATAAAATATAAATGTGTCATTATATTTTATATTTTATTTTGAATATCATACTTATAAAATTAAAAAAATCTCCATAGATGACCTATAATAATAAAGAGTCAACTTTATGAAAATTTTACATATTTCACTTGAAAGTTGAAATTGTTGAATAATAAAAGAGAATAAGTGACTAATTTTATCATAGCATGAGTCATTTATAGGGATGATAATGGATATCCATGACAGAAGACGTGTCTTATGCCCTATCCCCATTTAGAATTTTGCCTTTCATCCTCCATCTTCATCACAGTATAGGATTTTTTCCTCATTCTGAGGATTTGAATTACTACGCATATTCACGGATTTATTAAAAAAATTTAAAAAGAAAAAAATTTAAAAATATTTTGAATTCAAAATATAAATATCTATAATAACAAATATTAGTAATGAATATAATCTAAATTAAAAAATAAAAATACATATATAATGCAAATCCAATATAGATCATTGAAAAAATAAAAATGTGTTATCTCTTTACTTCCCATTTAACAAACATGAACTCCACCTCCATAAAGACAAAATTTGTCCCTATTCTCATTTCTATTATGGGTGTCCATGTGTACCCACTTCAATGATTTTTTTGTCATTCTTAGCCATTTACATCTTTTTAATAAGTTAAAATATTTTATTTATAAAAATAAAAATATATTTCCTAATTAATAAAAAATAATTAATAAAGTCAATTTATGTGATTTCAATTACACTCATTTTCCTTGTACATACTTTTAGTAAATTAAAAATATCAATTTTAAAATATATGTTATAATTAATGTGTTATAATTAGTAAAAAAAATTACATATAATCCTAATTTATGTCATCTCAATTATTGGAGTAGTATATCAATTGCACAATTATTTTCAATAAAAAGTGATATAATTATTTAAATTTTTAAAATAATTAATAAATAATTAGTGCCATTATCAAAGAAGTGTATATTGTGGGATTGATTTTTAAAAAAATATTTTAATGTTGAAAATTTGAAGTATTTTTTCAAAAAATTAATATGAAACAATTATGGAATTGAAAAGTTGGAATGCGTAGGTTGTAAAAAATTAAATATGGTATAGTAAGGCGGTATATATATATATATATATATATATATATATATATATATATATATAATTTTAAAAATTCCAAATTTAATGTTAGAAACTCCTCTCTCCAACCTCATCGTCATTTAAAATTTCACCTCTTATTCACTTGTCATCTTTGTCATGGGTCTTCATTCCTTGCGAAGATTTGAAATCCTAAATATTTTATTATTAAAAAAATTTAAAAACAAAAAAATTTCAAAATACTTTAAAATTTGAAACATAAATATCCATAATAAAAAATATCACTAATACAACATAATTCAAATGAAAAATAAAAATACATACATGGTGCAAATTAAATCTAATAAAGATAATTAAAAAATAAAGGTGTGCTAATATTTTCTTGTTATCATTAATTATTATAATTATAATAGATTTGTTAATATTTTTGGTAATGCAATTATAATAGCTTTGTTATTTTAATACTATAATTATATATACATATATATAATTTTAATGGTATAATACATTTAATTATCATTTTATTTATATTATTTGTTATTTGTTAAATAATTTTAATGAAGAGAGATATGAATGTATGACTAGAAAAAATAATTAATAATTAGAAGATAAATTAAATCCAAAAACTCACTTTAAATATTAAGATTATGAAAATTGATGCATAATTTTATCTATTAATGACACATAAAAAACTATCAACGTAGTGAATCTTAGTTATTAGTATTATAAATAGATTAGAGAGTATATAAAATCCTTTGAAAACACGTTAACTATGATATTAAGTTTTATTAAAATATCAAAACTAATATAGTATAGCGTGTATTATTATATTTTTATTATCAATATCATTATAGTATAATTTAGCAAATTTTATATATTATAAATTTTTTTAATAAATTATATATCATACTAATTAAATCTGTCATGCAAAAATAAAATGATATGTAATTAATGTTATTCTTTAAATTTTTAATTTAAATTTGAGTGTGATTGATTAATTAAAGAGTGACTGGTTGATCAAATTTATGTGTTAATTTGTGGTATTAAATTTTTAGTTATAATTTGTTGACCATGATAATATTTGTTGTGATTTTAATTAATAAAATAATTTAAATTAATACAACTACTATGTCAATGATAGTACAAATTTAAGGTTGACTCAATAATATCAATTTGGCATATCTTATCTAAATTTATAGACCTTCAAAGCTAACATAGATTATGATAAAGATATATATCTCATTAATTTTTACAATATATTATTCTAAAAATTTATTTTTATGTATTGTTAATGTAAAAAGATATTTTACATAGGTATTCAATTATATAAAATTAAAGTATTCAACCGTTAATTACCATATTTAAATATAATTTGAATGTAAGAAAATAAAAAAAATCATATTTAAACCATATTGAAAGCCTTAAAACACCTCACGAATCCCATTTAAAATAAGTGAATAACTTCCATACTTGAAAATTTTATATTAAAATTAAATGATAATAGAGTATATGTGAGTTTATATAAAATACTTAAGTATTAAATAAAGAAAATTCTCTGAATTTAAGTCAAAATAAATATATCTTAGTAAATATTTTATATTTTTAAAAGTAAAAATATATTTTAAAAGGTAAACTAAATTATTTAAATCAATATTGAATTAATTCCAGAGGATTTTAATTTATTTATCTTGATAGGCATGTTTTCAAATAAAATATGTAATTTTAAAATATCCATCTATTATTTATGATTGACATCATTTTGATAGATTACATTAATTACAAATTAATGATTACATATTGATTGAAAACTATCATATAAGTTAATTTCAAATTATACATTCATTGATAATATATAAATCACGTGTTTTGTATAAAACTATAATACATTTGAAAGAAACTATGACTATATATTAAGCCAAATAATATAGTCATAAAAAAATAATTTGAAATATATTAGAATGAAAAAAAAATATTTTATAAATTTAAAATATAGAATAAAAATTTGCAAATTCAACCAACAAAAAAAAATTACAAAGCGATATTATAATATCTTATTGGTTTTGAAATTGAGTTGTAAAATGAAAATGAGATTATGATTTATAATTGATATCTAATAATTAATTATAATTGATGTGATTGATATCAATAAGTGTAATAAATATAGATTGAAGATTCAAATTCTAAATGAAAATTGTGGACCCTAAATCACTCTAAAAACGATACTTATAAAAGTTTCTTCATATGAATATGAAATATTAGTATTATAGATAGATTATAGATTATAGATACTAATATTAAAATCCTAATCCTAATTAAATAAAAAAATAATTATGAAATAATAGTAAATATCAAAGCTAATTCTAAGAAATCATCAAGGATACTCCTATTCTAAAATATGACAGAGATATTATATGTTATGATCTTTATTTTCATTAATAATTATTAATTTATAATTTATTGTGGCTTATTGAAGTGTCAATTAGTATTAGGGACCTTGTACATTGTAATCCAATACTTGCTTTCTAATTCTAATTGACACTTCATCAATGTTGTTTTAATATCCTTTTCATTCTTTACTTTTTAATCGTTTTCCCTTTTTATATACAATTTAATCGCATTCAAACATGAAATAGTTGTACTCCAACTCACTCACTTAAATAAAAAAAGAAAAAAACATGTCACTTATTTTCTTCTTCTCTCAAACATAAAATTTATAGGATTTAATATGTTTTTAATCCCAATAAATATATACAGGTCATTTTTTATTTTAATCCCCTAAATTGTTTTTAGATTTTGATTTTTATATATATAATCTTTTTTATTCCTATCATATTAGTCAACACTATTAAGTAATGATATCTATAAGAATAAAAAAATCTTAAAATGTTTATAAGGAAAAAAATAAATTTTTTTAATATTTATAAGAGCTAAATCATATCATATTCTAAAATCTTATGAGAATCTAAATTTTGAACGACATAAACAAAAAAACATAATATTTTTAAAGTACTAACAGACAATTTTAAAACAGTGTATGTTTATAGGAACCCAAAATATATTGAAGAAAATATTTTATTAGCCTGAATCAAGTGCAGTCAAAGGAATTAAACAAAAATTTCCGTCCAGAGACCCCTACTCTATTAAGAAACCTCAGTTATGCTTGGCTGAATTAGCTGAATTCATTGTAATAAAGCCGGAAAACCAGTGGTTCCATTGAGAGAGAAAAAAAGCATTTTTTGTCAAATTAGATATTAGATCCGGTGCCTCCTCAGCCCAAATCCAGGTATTATAAATTAGATCCAGTGCTTCCTCAGCCCAAATCTGATCGCAAACATTTGTTTTGTTTGTGAAATCCACCAATTCCGATCTATGTAACCCACCGCAATTTTGCAATACAATGGGCTACTTTGTTTCCCCCGTGTCCAATTTGAGCAAAGCACTTGTTTTTACCATAAAAAATACTTTGATGTACAATGTAACATCGACCCAAAAAGCATTGCATAATGCAACGAATAAAATTCTTGACAAAAACATAAAATAAATTTTCCAGCAGCTCAAAATTTTCCAGCGGTAATGTATGATTATTTTTTTAATGTTGATTTTGTTTGAAGTGAAGCATTCTTAGATAAGTTATTTTCAACCATGTAGGTATTAAACGTGACAAATAATGAAGGAATTAAGGCACGGGATCAAGGCCAGTAACATAAAGCTTGGAGTTCTTAACAGACACAGAACAAAGCAAATGCTTTTATCCTTAGTCCTTACTGCATTTTATTTTATTCAAGAAAGCAAACGTTTTTCTTCAGCATCGTTTAATGTCTACTCATGTATATATATAAGGAAATATACAGTTTTTGGTAAATTGTTTAATCATGTAGCATCTGCTTTTCTTAAAAATCAAATACATCTAAGGACTGTTTAAACTCTGAGGTGCCTTCCCAGAAAAAACATGCTCTCTCATCGATTTTCATCCAATACATATTCCACGCGTGAGTCTTTCACTCCTGCATTCATTAATATTTATCAAGTATAAAAAGTCAGGTATTTAAGGAAAAATGAAAAACAATACGTGCGTGTTTACGTTACCCCTGCTCAAGTTGTGCCTGAAATTGAATGGTTAGCAAACATTAATTTAGTTAATAAACCTAATCCATTCAGTAGATAAATTTACTTTTAACCTACACTGATTTCCCCTCACAAATTTAAAGTCTTGAAATATAACGCAATATCAATATAACTAACCTGTTACTCATATTACATATCCATTCTTTGGCTATATTTGAGAAACCTCACTTGATGATTTTCAAGGGTCTCATCATAGCATTGTCTTCATGGTCCAATATCTGCATATAACAATGGTATGAGCGATGTATCAGGCTGAGCAAACGCCAAAACACAATAATAATGGGCCAATTTAGGCCTGTTGGGCCTGCCAGGACCAAACGTTGAAAGTGCAAAATTAATTAGAAGTTGAAAAAAAATGGATAAGTACTTACATGACAATGATACACGTAGCCAGGCTGTGCTGTTGCATCAAACGCATATGATGCATTGGTGTGTATGTAAGAGAATCTCACCACAATCTTTGTCACACTCCCGGGCATCATCTTGAACACATTCTTCCACCCTTTCTCGTGAGCCGGCACCCCTACTTTCTTGCCGCGTGCATACTTTTCCACGTGGCACTTGATCGCATTGTTCAGTTTCGTCATGCATTCCTTGAATTCATCTTCCTTCACCAGCTCCGTTTGATCCAACACCTTGAACAAACCCAAATGAATGTGCAACGGGTGATTATCCTCCGTCAAGTTTATCACATTCCACACCTCTGGACCCCTCCTTGGGGGTTTCTGTGGCCGGTGCATCATACGGTTTCCCATTCAAATACAAGTGAGTTGGCTCATCAATGTCGCTGTGTACTCGTACATAGCGATATATCGTGTGCGCGACACATGGATAAACTTGCATCGGGTATTTTAGCAACATTTGAGGACCCTGACGTGTCAACTTCTTGATTAGGCAAGATGATGAACTTCATGACCTTGCTGTTATCCTCATCGGGATCACCAGATGGTAAGGATACGGTGCGTCGTTAGCAAGAATGGTAACGTTGCTCCTTGATTAGATCAACGACGATATCTATGATCTCAGATGGCCCCACTAGAGTTTCATTAGTCAGAACTGGCTTTTCGATGTAAGAAGAATCTGATGCCACGTGTGTGAATCTCAAGCCGTTAGTGAAGAAAAATTGAAGAATCTCGCATTGGCGTTGATGATGCGAAATCTGTACTTAATTGTCCTGTTAAACGTGGCCAAGCTTTGCCATTCACAATGATGGCGTCACGAATACTCTGGTTGCCATTGAGGGTGTATGGTAGGGTTGTTTCCGGGAATTCATGTAAATGGAACCATCGTGCGAAGCTGCAAATACGATCAACCGATCGAATTTGTCGCCATGGGGTAATCCAAGTGGGGCCTCGATCGAAGGGTGGCGAATGGTGTAGGCTCCAATCAAGCCGCGAGAAGGTTGACTCTGGTCAAACCCATAGCATGGTCATGGTACCATAGATTCCCGGTTGTTGGATGTTAGGATAGTGATATGTCTTTTTTGTCCAAGTGGGTCCCTTTCTTCTGAATCTAGCGGTGAACCATGAGTTTGCGTTTCCATCACTCTCTGGCTCGTGAATCCCACCGTGGAGGTGAACCACGGTAGGGATACCCTTCTTTGTATCGGTCAATGCAGTGGGAATTGTTGGGTCAATGGAAGTATGTGCTTTGGAGGGAGGTGATTTTGCCACGTCACATGGGTGCCAACTCCGTATAGGGCCTCAATTGTTGGGCCCGGAACTGTTGCTTCGCGACTGTTTATTCCGTAAGCATAGACCGGTGTGGAAGGGAGATCCCTGTGGAATTTCTGCCAAAAAAAAAAAAAAAACAGTGTTCACACAATGCATAAATGAAAATATTAATGAAATCTAATAAATGCAGATGAGTACAGTTAAGTTTAATAATTAATTAAGACTATGACAATTAAGTGGGTGAGATAATACATTAGTGGATAATAAGTGATCAAAATGAATGCCAGGGTGGATGGCACTTTAGGGAACAAATTCTTTGCGTAGTTATCTAATGATGGAGTACTAATCTTCAAAGCCTGTGGTCCGCTAAATTCAATGAATTAATGCTGCTAGAAGAATATAGAATGCTCTAACTTTTTAGCATGACTGGGACGAGTAAGATATTTGGCAATTCCTGTTTTGAAGAGAAAATGGCACAGTGGAAATAGTTGCCGTTAGTTGAGCCCCACTACTTGACTAATATGCGCACGCCTTTACAAACTGGCATGGGGTAGGTAAGACCAGTGTCACTTGCACAATGGACTAAGTTTAAGTCAATCAACTAAATTAAAAAATGTAATCAATGTGTAGCATTTGGTGGGAAAGGTGTGGACAGAACAAAGAATAAATTCGAAAAGCAATCAAACAAAGGGTTTATTTATTCAGTGCCTTTAAGATGAGGAGTTAAAAAGGAAAATTTTTATATTGAAAGAAATGAGATTTTATATTTTTAAAATATTGTATTTATGACAATATTTTGAAACTTAACATTTTTAATAATCTAAACTATTATTCTAATGGCACTAGTTATTGTCCTAAGAACATTAGTAAGTAAAATTCTTAAATAAATTATATATATTTTTATTTTAAATAGCTTGTGTTGCCTTCAATGAGTATCATTCGTCGGTTGACATCTGAATTTAATCGGGAACTTATTGGGAGGAGAAAAATTGGTTGGCCCAGGAGAATTGTGAAACTTGGACAAGGAGAATCAGCATTAAAGAAAAACCATTCACCAAACAAAAGATTTTGTTACGATGGCTATAATACCATGTGATTTCCTCTATCAAAAACTTAAACCAATAAACAAAGGTATATGAATTTACTCTTAAAGCTTCTGTTATTCTGCCCTGTACAGTACTATATTTTATGCCATTAGTTAATTTAAAAAAAAAGCCAATACTAATTAATTTGGCTTCTTTGAAGTATGTTACCGAAAACGGAAGTTAGAAAAAGTAAAGGCTCGTTGCAATCGATCATTCCATGGCATTTGGTAAAGAGTAAAAAGGGATTGGCCTTTTGGGTGAGTAAATAGGGAGGGTTACATAAAGTATTCGGTAGGAGTTTGGCAGTGAACAAGCTAGTTATGATGAAATTAACGGCAACGACGAGGAGAGTGACAAATAGCGGTGGACACCGCTAGTCACGAGTATTTGATCTAGTCTACGTTTTGGTATTATTATTATTATTATTATCATCATTATCATTTAAATATCTAATATAATAATAGAAATATTTTAATCTATTTAAAAATATATTTTTTAATCAAAGTGTTTTAGTCTATTTTAAAATATATTTTTTGATATATTTAGGTATTTTTTGTTTTAATTTTTTAAAAATATTTTATAACCAAATAAGTTTTAGATAATTTCAACCAGATCAAGATTTTTAGAAGGTGAGGCTAAAGCCATAAAAAATACTTATATTAGGTAATAAATCTAAGCTTAGACTTTATTTTAAAAATACAGACATAATCTATTTAAATTAAATCTTAACTCGACTGGATTTCACCAATAACAAAACTGACTAAAGAACTTCTAGCCTAGGCTCATCATCGAACTCGTGCCATGGGATTTGGTAAGGAGCAACTTACATGAGCATGTTTGTTAGTTTCAAAGTAGATGAGAACTAATTCTGCTTCACAAAATTTCAGTAGAAATTTGTTTGACTCTCACATTTGAATTATTGGGGAAACTTATGAGAAGGTATTTTTCTGGATAATTAATAAAAAGTGTAAAAAAAAAGCTAAAAAACACGTTTTTTAATTATTCGATCACCAAGATGGAATATATTATTAATTTAGACTACATGTGTGTGTTAAAATATTCGTTAGCAGATAAAAAAGAATTCTATAATGCAAAAACTTAGCATGACCAATCATTTTAGTGAACTATGCCAAAATCACATCCAAAGACTACTTTTAAGTTTTATATGTCTAAAATAAAATTCATTTTAAATTCAAAAGCCTTAAAACTGCCTTCAAACACACAGAATTTTATATTTGGTCATGTCCTTAACTATCATCGAAGCCAGCAAAGAAAGAAACCGCACTTCAGAGTTCAGACAAAGGATAAAATATAAGGAAATATTCACATTCAATTATTAAAAAAATATGAATAATTCAGAAAAAAAAAAAGCATACCCATTTCTTCTTGAACATGCCAATCTTGAGAGACTTGGATTTAGGGACGCCATCTACAAGCTCATACCCAAGGATTCTTGGCATATCAGGAAGCTCATCCACAAACATCTTCAACCTCGATACATCTACCAGCTTATCTGAGGCTGACGAGCAGGTAAGAGCACCTAAAAGTGCTAAAAGAGCGAGAAGCTTCTGGAGCAATGTTGTATCCATGGCTGGGTACCTTCTATAGTCACGGGTGTTAACAATGAGAATTAGACATATAATATATAGCAAGAAAAGAGAGAGAAAGAAGGGTGTTTGTAAAACGAGGTATTGGTCAATATTGAGCTAATGGCAAATGGTGGAGATTATGCGTTGTGTCACTATGTGATTGTTGGGGGCCACGAGCTAGCGAAACCGAAGATAACAAATGCGTTGTTTTGTTGTTTAGTGCTTGCAGGGAAAAGAATAATGATGGAAGTAAAAAAGTTAAGCAGAAAGTAGATGTGGAAGGGTATTTGGGTGGAAAGGGTTCTGTATTCTCTTTCACACTTTGGATTTAACAAATGAGGGTGTATGCTTTGTTTCACAAGCCACACAAGGAAAGGAACAATATTTTGGGCACATTACTGCCAACCCAAATTATTCGACAATTATGTGGATGTGAAAAAAACCAATTGAACGAACCAGTAATCTTATGTAACCAGAATAAAATTTGTACAAAATATATCATGATAATTGAATTAAATATAATTATAGGACCACACTTATTTATTTAAAGATTTATTAATTACATCACATTATTTCTGACATTTATGTTTTGGATGTCTAGCATCTTTCTAACTGAAGGTATATTATCGATAAGGCAACATCTAATTACATCAATGTAAGAGTTTCATTCTCATCTAACCATTAATTTTATATTAATTTAATAGTTTAAAATGATAGAATTTAATGAAGGAAAAGAAACATGAAATCTAATAATTAATTAAAGGTTTTTGTTAGGTACTCAAAGATATCGATATTTTTAAATCCAAGGGTTGTAATTTGATTATAAATATTTAAAATATTAATAAATTTAGTTAGTGAGACACGTGGTAAATTTTCAATTACAAGTTATTAAAAGGTAAATACCCATAAATTTTATAGAGTATCGAAGAAATCCCCTTAATTAAAAGAGAATTTCGCTATCTAAGTTAAAAATTAGAGTAATTTACACTCACTTCCCCTAGATTTAGTGTAATTACACTCAACACCCATCTATTTTACAAAACCATTATTATCCCTGAAGTTTACTAAAATTACACTAACCTTCCTGCAAATGCTAGTTCATTAATTTAAGTGATAAAGAGAGATAACACACAATACATACATAATTATTAATAAAAAATTATAATATTTTAATAATATTTAACATATCAATTGAATAAAATAATTTTTTATCACATGAAAAACTTATAATTATAACTTATGATCAAAAAAGATATTCTAGTTAATATATATGCCTAATATTTTTAAAATATTATAATTTTATTATTCATAATTATGTATATATCACATATTACTTTTCTTTGTTACCTAAATTAACGAACTATTAACTATTATATAATAGTAGACCAAGGATCAATAATAATTTTGTAAAATAGAAGGTGTTATAATAACATCTGTATTCCTTTTTCATGTGAGTGTAACACCCGCAATGCAGACATTGTCCGCTTTGGGACCTAAGGGGGCGTAGTGCGCCCAAATGTGACAGATATTAAAGTGTAATTACACTAAACCTCGAGGGAGTTTAGTGTAATTTTCTCTAAACATTATAAATAATACAAAGAAAATAACGCAGGAGATAATAAAATAAAAACATTTATGGTTTTTAAAAGATAAAAAAAAGCATAAGCACAGTCACATCAACATTTTATAGTTAATACATTTTAAATTAAATAAAAAATTAAATTAAAAATATTAGTAAGAAAAACGCTGCATTTTATTTTTATTTTAATTTTTTAATAGTTATTTATAATAAATTTTGACTAAAGATTTTGAGGCTTTTATAGTTTTTTATTGAAAACATAATTTTTTATTTCAAATTATAGTTTAATATAACTAAAAAGTTGTGTTATTTTACATGACATTTAAAATTTTTATTTTATTTATATTTTATAATTTTTTAAAAATTTTAATGCAAGTCTATTAAAATTTTTAATAAATATTTGTGCAAAAATAATTCACACTAAGGTGTATTGTAAATGAAATGAAGATTAAAAGTATTAGCAAAAACATTAAAATATCGTGGAATCAATTTTCTGGTTTTAATTAATAATTATAAATGTAATTTTTTTTACTAAATTTTTTCAACAATTATAAAAAATATTATTTTTTAACAATATTTAAAATTTTTATTTCATTTACGGTTTTAACAATTTTGTATTAAGAATTTCCTTTTCAAATATTCAATACTTTTAGGTATATTTATTGAGAATTCAACATTTTTACAAAATCTTACGTTACAAAGTAGAGTGCAAGATAAATCGAACCCAATGATCACTTTATTGTTGAGATGAAATTTTGGAACATCGCATTATCATGGATGATCCTCCTTGCTCCACGCTCTGAAGTGGTGGGTACCTAAAATGACTTTAACACTCAAATTAGGGAGTGCTTTGAGAGCCAATTCCTGAAAATTGGATTTAAATGTACCAGATCTCAAGTAATAAGAGTGAGAAGAGATTGTCATTTCACAAGAATTAAAACTCAAATATCAATTCAATTGAGCACTTTATTATTCAAAAAAATGTGTAAATAAAATAAATCTAAAAACTAGCAAGATTCAGAATTTGTGAAGAAATATGGATGGAAGATAGATGCTAAGGATTGATTTCATCAAAGTTATCTGAAATTGCATAAATCTAACAATCAATTTCACTCTTATACTATTTTGAATTTATCTTAAGAGTGAAGAATAAGAATTCATAAAGTGAAATTCTTAGTTGCTCTAACCTATATTACATTCTAATTTGACCTAATTTATAAAGTGAAATCTCTAACAATGATATAAAACCATACATAGATTAATGGGTGATTAACTCAAGAAGATTGTTAGAAAATAAGAAATATATTAAATGGAAATTCAAATAATGAAAATTGTGCAAAATCAGTTCCCTACAAATTCGTCACCTCCCTAGCGGCTAAGAGAATCAGAAATACATAGATAAAAGAACAAAAGCAATTATAAAAAAATAGCCATAGAGTCTGACCAAAAGGGTCCTTGAATCCTAGCTCTCACAATGCAAAAGTATGTAAAAGGTCAAGTATCTAAAGACTTGCTCCTAATTCACTTAAATAGAGAAATAACGTGGCGGTGTTGAGGCATTGGACTGGCGTTGAGGCATTGGCTCTAATGCTAAGGCACTAACTTTGGATTATCAAATCTAAAATTCAAAATTGAAACTTTACCAAATCATCTATAAATCAAGTTCAAATTAATTTCAAATATTTATCCAATCTGCAATATCTTATTTTGCAGATTAAATTAATTTAGTATGGATATTTTACCAATAAATCTGTATAAAATCATAGCTCATTAAATAAATAAATAAATAATATTTTTAATTAATTTCTCAATAATTTAATCAATAATAGCTCAAACTAAAAGTGAATAGGATCAGATAACTTGAATGGATAAATTAAAGAGATTTTTTTCCAAATTATCATGCTCTAGAGGTGTAAACCCAATTGGAATTTTGCATACCTGTGTTAGTTCTCAAATCCTCCAATCAAGGAGCTATTTATAGAGATGTGAGGGAGCGATGGGAGCAGTCCTATAGGTAGCATTTGGTAGAGGGACGGAACAAAAATACAATGATAATGAAGGTAATGGAGACGAAGACATAAATAATAAATATATATATAGGGGTATTATTGAAAAACAAATATTAAATTTCTTCTTTTACTTATTTTCTTTATTGTCCCACTTTTGAGATATAGAAAATTTATATTTTTTGTCTTGTTTTATCTCTACCATCAAAAGGTTTTTGTCTCCATATTTATCTTCCTGTATCACTAACTAAATGCTACTATAGGATTTAGAAGTCAATGCCCAACTCATTAATATTGAGTCTAGACATAATCTCCAACAACTTTTATTTTTATTTCACTAACTCTTTTATCAAATCATCTTTCTTAACTCTTTAATTTTATTAATTCCTCCATTATTATTTATTTTATAATTATATTTTATATTGTCAATTTTGGTTTTTTATTATTAGAGATTAGTGTTTATCTCTTTTCATTGAAATTGTACCATTTTAATTCGTCTGATTAATTGTATCTTTTTTCACTAACTCTAGCATTCTCTTTCTTCATTGAATTGTATCGTTTTAAACCATTAGATTAATACAAAACTATTAGTTAGATATAATGTAAGAATAAAACTCTTAGATAGGTGTAATTGGATCCTACATCTTATCAAATATTTAAATAAATGAATTACATAATGTAAAAAATATAACTATTAATTATTAAAGAGTATCAATTCTTTAAGAATTTAATTTCTTGTATAAATATTGTAAAATAATTTTTTGCTGGTGTCAACTAATAGAATTTCACTAGAATAACAAATGTTGCTTATCATTTAGAAATTTAGTAAATAATTAATTATTTAATATCAATACATGCTATTATAATCCATGAAGTAGTTTGAAGTTAAATGTGAGCATTTCATTCTCATAACTATATAGCTGTCCATATTTACCATAATTTGGCACTTTTTTAAATTTTTATTGGCGAGTGTATAGAAATTAACTAATATATTAAAAATGAAAATAATAATCATAGATGAGTTTAATTTGATAAACAGATGTCTAAAACTCTTTTTTACTAGTTATCTATATATATATATATATATATATATATATATATTCATATTAGTAAAGTATGTTTGAGTTTAACTCTACTATTTCAAAAGTTATAATAGAAATATTATTTGATTCGGTATCATTCTAAGAAAGTTTAGCAATGTCAATGCATCAAATTAAACATAATACATAATTAAATTTTTACTTTTTTATGCACTTATAGTATAAAAGTGTTTGACACAAATATTCAATCAAATCTCTCCTTTTACATGGTTGTTTAAAAAGTGAGGGTGAGAGTTAACTATATTTGTTGATGTGATTGGATAACTGGATAAAACTTTTTTTCTTATACCTTAAGTGTAATAAAATTAAATCCTTAAATTAAATAATAGTATACAAACATTTAAATGAACAAGATATGAAAACTATGAATTTAGCCTGTATATATTGTTAATATGAGTTTAATTTTGATATACTGATACTATCATTCAATCAAATAGTCTTATTTGATTGACTTTTCAAATAGTGATGTGAGATTAAATCACTTTTACTTGTGATAATATATAATTAGATGACATTGTAAAAAAATTCTACAATATCAATTCATAGAAATTAAACTTATAGTATAAAATAATTTTACATTATTACTCAATATAGAATTTTAGTAAAATGAGAAATTATGTATCATGATTGGCAGTTACATAAACATGAGTTTTTAGTTTATTAAAATTCTATGGGATATCCTATCAAATACCCTCATGTTGTAAACTTTTTTGTGGCATGGAAATTAAACTCCAAAATTATTATTTAAAATTTATTAGTTGATGATTGACAGAAAAATGGAACACACCCTTTCTTTTTTACAAATCAAAAAAGAAAAGGGAAAATCCCAAATGCGTTGTAGATTTTAATTAGTTGCACACGCGCACAAGGCACAACCCGTTTCCTCACCCGCCAACTTGTTCAAAATCTCGTCCTCTATTCCCGGACTTTGTCATTCGTACGCGCGCGCGCACACACACTCTCTATATTTCGCATTCCATAACCACCAAAAAAAAAAAAAAAACTCAATGATCACGCACGCCCCAGATCCAGAACCGGAATGGCGACCCTATCAGAAACCTACGCATGCGTGCCCTCGACGGAGCGCGGGCGCGGCATCCTCATCTCCGGCGACCCCAAATCCAACAGCTTCCTCTACTGCACGGCCAGATCCGTCATCATCCGCAACCTCGACAACCCACTCCACGTCTCCGTCTACGGCGAGCACGCCTACCCTGTCACCGTCGCCCGCTACTCCCCCAACGGCGAGTGGATCGCCTCCGCCGACGTCTCCGGCACCGTCCGCATCTGGGGAACGCACAACGACTACGTCCTCAAGAACGAGTTTCGCGTCCTCTCAGGTCGGATCGATGATCTTCAGTGGTCCGCTGATGGCTTGAGGATCGTTGCCTGTGGGGATGGCAAGGGCAAGTCCTTCGTTCGCGCTTTTATGTACGACACTCTCACTCTCTTACTTTTTTTTTTTTTTTCATTTGTCGTATTCTATTTTATTTTGTCTGAACTGCACCCTGTGATTATACTACTATTGATTTTATAGTTAACTTTCATTGTCAGGTCTTACTTTGATACAACTTTACAACCTTTCTATTATTTTCTTAATTTATAAAGCCCACTGCACAAATACAAAACAAAATTAAGCATGCTTTAGTATCGTGAAGTTCGTGACATAAGCACTTGCTACCTTTGATGTGATCGTGCTGAATTTAGTATTGGGTTGTTCCATCCAAATTTTCACGCCTTCAAGGTGGTGGAGTGAGCAGTGTAAGGGAACACACAGACTCATATATTTAAATGGTGTGAAATTTGTTTTCTTTAATTAATGCTAAGGGTGTGTTTTGTTGAGGGGAGTAAAATTAGGTGGGAAAATTTCATGGACCAGTATCATGTGGTAAATTACACATGAAATTCATTTATGAATTCTTACTCATTTTTACTCTCCAACCAAACACACTGTAAACAGTAAACAAGTTTTGTTCCCAAAAAATTATCAATTGAGTTGGCTCACCTTCCAACTATTCGCTCATATTTTATTTATAACTTGATTCCAGTCTTACATTCATTATATGTAAAATCTTAAATTGAGCCAAGAACTTTATGGATTTATCTCACTTTGTTTTTCTTTTCAAGAAAAGAAATTTATGTAATGATATCAACTCGTAATGCTTGAACTGTAATTTGCACCTTGTTGTCTTCATTCATTGCTCATGTTCTGTAGAGGATAATAGGCTAGTGGCATGCAGATGCAAGTGTGCTTCCATCTTTTCACCACCACACCCCATTTATCATCTTTCTTATATTTTGCATTTTTAAGGTGGGATTCTGGTTCCACTGTTGGTGACTTTGATGGCCATTCCCGGCGTGTGTTGAGCTGTGCATTCAAACCAACAAGGCCATTCCGCATTGTCACATGTGGAGAAGACTTTTTAGCCAATTTTTATGATGGTCCACCATTCAAGTTCAACATGTCCATAAGGTAAGTACTATTATATGGGAATGTGATTGCGTATTTATCTTTCTGAGTAATAGTGGATAAATACTTCAAAGTATCTATGAGCTGCTTCTTTTCTTTTCACAAAAGGAAGTGCATCTTTTACTCGGAAGGCGAAGTATAAAAAATGGTATCAGGAGATGTGATCTTCTTATGTTGCCCAAGATCTTACTTCATTATAGTTTTATATGTACGATAAAGAATAAAGAGTATTATATGATGGCATTATCAATTCTTTACATTTGATTTGAGAATAGTGTGGAGCTTTAGCATGAAAGAAATGTTGAGTTGAGTAGGTTTCCATTTCCTTATTCAGGGTGTCATAGAAGACATTGTGTATCTGCAGGGACCATACAAATTTTGTCAACTGTGTTAGATTTTCTCCAGATGGGAGCAAATTCATTACTGTGAGCTCAGATAGGAAGGGTATTATATATGATGGAAAGACCGGGAACAAACTTGGAGAGTTGTCTGCAGAGGATGGGCACAAGGGCAGCATATATGCTGTTAGTTGGAGTCCCGACAGTAAACAGGTGAGCCTTCAAGTTGACTTAGAGAATTTCTTTTCCAGAACTGTAGTTTAACCTTGCTTCACTGAAACAACTTTGAGCTTGTCGGACATTGTTAAGAGTTTAATCACTATATGTTGAAAAGATTATAACGGTGACACATAATATTTATTTTCTGCTCGTAACTTATGAGCAATT
The DNA here is from genome assembly GCA_030441495.1 of Dalbergia oliveri. Lineage (NCBI taxonomy): Eukaryota > Viridiplantae > Streptophyta > Magnoliopsida > Fabales > Fabaceae > Dalbergia > Dalbergia oliveri. The sequence goes on from JAMLFY010000007.1 coordinate 34,449,603, forward strand.
ACCTATCTCATTATGTTAGGAGTAATGCATTTTGATCATACTAGTGCTTTTTTCAGTAGTCAGGGTGGCTATTTGATTCTAGTTTAAATTACAATATTACATTTCAACCAATTCCAGGTACTTACTGTGTCTGCTGACAAGACTGCAAAAGTATGGGACATTCTTGAGGATGGTAGTGGAACAGTTAATAAGACTCTGTCTTGTAGTGAGTCTGGGGGTGGAAGACATGCTTGTTGGTTGTCTTTGGCAGAATGATCATCTGCTTACTGTCTCTCTTGGTGGCATGATTAACTTATATTCTACTAAGGATTTAGATCAAAACCCATTATCGTTATCTGGTCACATGAAGAATGTCACTGTTTTGAACCTGCTTAACAGAAGTGAAAAGATGCTTTTGTCCAGCAGCTATGATGGAGTGATCATTAGATGGATTCCTGGCGTTGGGTACAGTGGCAAGTTTAGAGTAAACAATTTGGATTAATCAAATTGTTAGGAGTTGGTGAAAAAGAAATTATTACTGCTGGATTTGACAACAAGGTAACTGGTTGACATGTGTCATCAATATAATCAAAGGGTTCTTTGATTTGCATGAGTTCAAATTTAGAAATAAAGATACGTCTTCCATCCATCCATCTCATCATTGTTACCCATAGAAGCTTCACTAGTGATAAGCTTAACAACTAATTATAAGAAGTTGGCAAGATTAAGAATTTGTTCTGTGGAATTAACGGTAAGAACTAAAAGAAGATATCAATAATTCTGCTGTTTGCTAATGATCTAAAAAATTAATCTGTGTACCGTTAATTCCTTGATCTTTTACTGGAGAGTAATTGAAGCAAATTTGTTTGTTGAATTTATAGTTTAATCCGTAGAAAGAGCAGATTATCATTGGGCTGTCAGACTTGTCACCACTCAATTGTTTTTATAGTTATTTCTTTTACTTCTTCATAAGAATTAATGAAAGTTGAGCTTCCTTTAATCCTTTTTATTCTAAATATTGATGCTTGTTGCCTTTTATTGATACTATTTTAAATTTGAATGTTTTAATTGAAGGTATCCAGAGTTCCTCTTCATGGGGATGATCTTGGTCCTGCTGAGCAAGTTGATGTTGGAAGTCAGCCCAAGGATGTGAGCCTTGCACTCAATTCCCCTGAACTCGCTCTCATCGCAATTGAATCTGGGGTGGTCTTACTTAAAGGTTCGACGATTGCGTCAACTGTAAACCTGGGCTTTGCTGTGACTGCATCTGCTATTTCACCTGATGGTAGCGAAGCAATTGTAGGCGGGCAAGATGGTAAGTTGCACATATATTCTGTCTCAGGAGATACACTTACAGAACAGAGTGTCCTTGAGAAGCACCGAGGCGCTATCAGTGTAATCAGATATTCTCCAGATGTTTCCATGTTTGCGTCAGCTGATTTGAATCGGGAAGCTGTTGTGTGGGACCGTGAATCCAAAGAGGTAACTTGATCCTAAAATGGTCGTTGCATGACTTCCAAGTGTTACATTTTTGGATACCTTGGTTTGTCCTTTACAAGGAGCTTTCCCCTGAAACATTAACTTTACAGACGCTTTCTATAAAGCTTCTCAAGGAGCTTTATAAAAACTTATATTCTCCCCAAACATTAACTCACCTGCTTTCTAAAATAGGTACATACCTCCCCTTTTGTCTAACAACAATCACTTCATAAGCTTATCTTGAAATTCAGTATTCCCAATTGGGGATATGGGAGACATAGGTGCGGCTTATTTGTTGAAGTAGCTTCATAAATGATAGTTATTGAAGCGGTGTTGTAATAAGCACCTACAAGTTTCATACAAACATTTCAGAGATTTAAAGTAAGTACAGTTCATTTCACTATTCATTCTCCCACTTTTTTCAACAAATCAATGTCCACAAATTGTCTATGTACTGGCTTTTGCTATGCAAGTATACTTTGCTTGACTGAAATGTGAATTATTTCGACTGAGATATAAGTACTTGCTTCTTGAGCTGGAATTTGACTGAAATTTTTCTCCTTCAGGTGAAGCTTAACAACATGTTGTTTCACACTGCACGTATCAACTGCCTAGCTTGGTCACCTGATAGCAGCCTGGTAGCAACCGGTTCACTTGATACATGTGTCATCATATATGAAATTGGAAAGCCGGCATCAAGCCGCAGAACCATAAAAGGTGCTCATTTAGGTGGAGTGTATGGGTTGGCTTTTATTGATCAGGAAAGAGCTGTCAGTTCAGGCGAAGATGGTTGTATTCGAGTTTGGAGTTTAATTTCAGAATAAACTTAGCTTCAGAACCTCCCAATGCATAATGCAGTTTTGTGGTAAGAAATTGATTGTTGTACTGTCTCATGTGATGATATTCAATGTTCTGCAATGATTTATTGAGTGGGAAGGGCAGTTGAGTGGTTTTGTAATTTCATCTCTTGATAGATTTCTGCTAGGACTAAAATTTTGACTCTATATCTACGGAGGTGGGGAGCTCCTAGTTGTTTTCCAAAGAAATAGGCAATAACTTAGTCTCAGCAAAATATCAATGCAAGTTAAGGTATGTTTGTGAGTTGAAATTTTGAAAGGAAAGGAAGGGAAATAAGGGGTATGTAATATAAAGTTATATTTTAAATCCTTTCTTTCTATCCCCTCTCTTCTAAAATCCCAACTCACAAACATATCCTTAATGAAATAGCACTTTTGACCCCTTTATTTTGCTTATGAAAGCAATCTTGTCCTCTAGGTAGTAGATTACATTGATGATTGATAATGCTTGATTGCTACAATGGAAAAGTGAAAAAACTTGAGGTGCCAAATTGCTATTACAAACAAGAATAGAATGACAAAATTGAATTAAGTGTCACTCGGCAGTAGGGTAAAGAAAAGTAGACTAAATTATCACAGCAAAGCTACAATGCAATCCCCCAAAAATTTTAAGTAAAATCTGTGTGTGTGTGTAGAGTGTGTCATGCAATCGCCTGTGAATGATTCTTGGCATATTAGTTGACTTAATCAACCTTGTCTATCTTATTCATATGCCTATTAACTAGCATGAAACGGGAGCATATCTTTTGCTAGTTGCTACGCATGGAAAACGTGCCATCATTTAAATAATGGTCTATCATTGCAGAATCTTGACTTTCTCCTGTGGCAATGCTTCAGTGCAGGAAACTGGAGAACAGTAGAAGATCAGGGGATAATCATAAACTCAATCTCACATGGAGGTGAGCCGCATATGCTAAAGCCTTACCATTCTTTCTTCACTGTATTTTTCTTCTTAACCCTATCGAATGGCTTGAAAAGTTCCCGTCAGTCTCGTAATTTATAGACAACTAGACAGAGAGGCCTAATTGCATGCACCACTAGAGTTCTTTAGGTGTAGGCAAGCATTTTGCTATAAGTAGAGGTGAATTTCAATTTGATTCATTTTCTGTAGCTATTGGAGTCTTTTTTTTTTTTTTTGATCCAGAGCTATTTGGAGTCTTTACTAGCTAGGACAAGGATCTTCAGTTAGCGCAGCAAGTGGCATCCGTGCTACAAGCTCGTGGCATGTATGTTGTGGATCTGTGTTATGCAATGTTTCAACTTTCAATGCTGTATAATCGATCATGTTGGCAAGGGTTTTTCTTCCTATTTTATATACATGTCACGTCACTGTGACTTCTTTTTTGGGGGGGCGGGGGCGGCTCTGGCGGTGCTCGAACCCAGCTGCACATCATGAGAGGCAAACAAGTTTGGCGTATGCTCCACGCCTCTTGTGCACGTCACGTGACTTTTGAAATATGACATTCATTCATTTTTTAAAAGCATTGGGCCCACTCAACGTATAATACTCATCTAACGGGTATGATGCATTGAAGGGAAACTGGAACTCGTTGACCATAGTCAACCCGTCGACATATGAACTTTTTGATTCCTTTTTTTGGTGGATACTTTTTCATCCCTTTGATAACTTCTAAATATATTTATTCAAAATGTAAAATTTTAAATGATTTCACTATCAAATCATACCAACTTCTAGAATGCTAATTTTTTTTCAGCTTTACTTTCCTCTATATGAAAAGATCCTATTAAAGCAAATTAAAGCACATTCTTTATCATTCTTTTATAGTCACCAGTCGGGAAAACTCTTTTTTCTTTTTTTGTTTGAGGCACCTATCTTCGACGAGAAAGTTTCGTCCCTTTTTCTAAATCAATTATGTTGTGGTGTCAATTTGAAAAGACATGATATTTATTATATTTTTGCGGGACTCAAATTGCTGTATTGTTCATCAAAAGAATCCAAAAGAATGAAATTGAACAGTAGCCTAATCCAAAAGAAAAATGAACAGTAAAAAATAGTTTTCGTGGCAAGCCACTACTCCACGCTTGGTTTGATTACTATCTGTCGTTGAATTTGCTGGCGACCATATTTGTGCATTCTATTGATTATTTATTTCTCATGATTCTCCTTGTCTGGACGATACTGTTTTGCTTGTCTCTCGTCCTTTATAACAAACCAACCCTCTACCAAACTGCCATCTCATTTTTCCATGATAAATCTAAAGAGTATTCACAAGGAAAGTATCAACTTGAAAATTACATGGTCTTCATTTCATTGCCCTTAGAACAACTCATCTTTTTCATACACGCAGTATACACAGTTGCAAGACGTACAGATATTCTAAAAGGGACCCCTTTTTTTATCGGATATTGTAGAAGGGACTAAAATTCTATGTAAATACTCTTTTAAAATTTATGATCCAGGATGACGGTATTTATTGCATTCTAGATGAATGGCTATTTCCTTTTAAAGAATGCTTAAGCCTTGGAAAAACCACAAGACCAGTTGACCCCCCAGAAGTACTTGATAAAATTATTAAAAGCCAAGACAACGACCTTAGAGAGTACTACAAAGTAGCAGTTCTAATTGTCTGCTTCGACTCTCAAGTTCCTTTTCCTAATTAGAAAAAGACAATGTTCAGTTTAAAATTTTCTCTTCATAAGCACCTTAAATATAGTGCATGTGCATTTGTGAGAAACAAAGTATACTATTATTACCTGGTTATCAGCATCATATGTGTATAATTAGCATACTAGTGAATATTATTAAATCACCAACTTCAAGTTGCAATGTGGTCCTGTCAGTTGCAGCATTGCAGGATTACACACGTGACATACGCGTGCGCATCTACCTAACGTGCATAATACTACAACATTCAAAGCTATGCACTTTGTCAACCCAACTGTTCCTACACACAATGTCATCATGTCTGTGCATACAGAAAACAGTAACTTGTGTCACTTTGTCTATTTTGAGAATATCCCAAAACCAATTTAATATAAGGAGACCCATTCATCATGTCCCTTAAACCCAAAGTTAGGCTCGGGAATATAGCTTAGATGCATACTTTATTTGGTCTCAAGCTAGGAATTAGGATAAACTCGCATATTTCATCCACTCCACAAATGATGCTGGTTACAAGACAGAACAACCACAAGACATATTTTTCGAAAAATAAAGGCAAACATTATCTCAACAACTACACATTACACTGATATAATTCAGTCACACATCCATCCCAAACACATACATCTGCCCCACCAAATTACAGTCAAACACTATACTAGTTGAACATAAAGGTCAAACAACATGCTTCGTTCCTTTTTCGCCATTTTTTTTAAGGCTTTTGGCTCTACAACCTATTACATTATCGAACAACTGCTACTAGTATTGTCATCACTGAACATATGCGCTGCAGAGTGATCAGCTCCTGGGTAACTAGGCAAGGAATAAGAGTAATTTGCAGGGCTGTAATTATGATTGTAGTAATAGCCAGTATTAGGAGGAATAAATGGGGACCTGTGATACATCATCTGGGGTTGTTGCTGCATGGCTTGCCTGGCCTGCATGTTCATGTTCATCATTAATGGGGATGGGGATGGATGGTTGTTGAAACCATTCATGTTCATTAGCAGGGATGATGGGGGTAGTGCCCTGTAGCTAAACCACCATTTGGAAGAACAGCATTGGATCCTGGAACCATGTTGTTAGACAGAACAGGAAAACCTCCCAAACCATTGGAATTTGACCCTAAAACAGTGGCACTGCCAACATTAGCACCATTCCCATTAAACCCAGCTAAATTCATCATGGCACCAATGTCACTAGCCCTTTTGGCATCTCCAAGATTGAGGCTTTCACCACCCAAGTGGCCACTGTTCAATTTCAGTGCTGCCATGGTTTTCTGATCAATCCCACCAGGGCTATCCTTAAGTCCCATGTTCTGACCTGGGCCTGCCTTCTTGCCACCGTTAGCATTGCCAGCATTGTTGTTCATTTTTCCATTGTTGGAACCAGCAGAAATGACTCCAGCACCCTTTTTCACATTGTTTGCTTCAGCTGCTTGCTGCCTGAGCAAATGCAACTGATTCGCCTTTTCTCTGATAAAACGCATCTCTTCATCTTCATCATCCTCGTCATCATCATATTCATAGTAGTCATCATCCTCTTCAGAACTAAAAGCAGGAAACTTCTGATTTTTGAAGGCGGCCTCAAGCCCCTTGACCAGTCCTTGCTTTTGCACTTTGTTCTTGTCATCTTTGACACTGTTGTTCTTCTGCTTTTGGTTCTGATTTGATTTCTGAGTCCATAGCTCAGCATATTTTCCAGCTCTGACCAGTTTTCGGATCAAAGTAGCAGCATCCACACTTCCCGAAACTGTTACTTTCTGCTGCTCTGCATCTATTTGAACTTGGTAAACACCTGTATAAGAAGGGATCAAAAATATCAATTGCAAGCATCACAACAAATCAAAAGATCAACTCCAAATTCTTATATCTACCGAGTAGGAAGCAGAAATATCATTCCCCCACTTACGAAAGAGCCTTCCGAAGTGACATTTTCTTCCACGGGGTAAATTACTTACTAGAGCTTAAATTGTTACCTAGTTCTCTTAACACTTAACGATTTCTACATATTATCTATCTAAGCTTCATGGTCAAACTAAGACAATTTTTAATTGACCATATCAGTACTGAACAGTCAAAATAGTTTTTGTTTTCTGCTCTACTATGAACCTATGACTCCTATGACTTTCTGAAAGGAAACCCCTTAATGTGACTGAAAATATTCCTCTACACAGTTTGAAGATGATTCTAATATGACAAATGTGCTATTATATCAGACTTCCACCAAAGAACAATTTACTCAATGCTTTCTGTTCCGTATATTTTCTCCCCAAGAAAACAAGGCAATGTAAGATAACGCAGACAAGAATGAACATAGTGAGAGCATGGTGGGTGAACAGTAAAGACAAGACAGGATATGGAAAAACTAGAGAGATGAAAAGAAAGTGAGGACCTTCAATTCTCTGAAGAAGTTTCTTCACTTTCTGCTTACACCCATCACAGTGAATGTTCACCTTGAGAACACAAGTCTGTAGATGAAAAATGAGAAGAAACAACAAAAGAAAACAGAGAAAAGATTCCTCAGGAAAAGACCAATACTTAACTTTGCTGTGTTCATAGGAAACGGAAAATAAAAAATATAAAAAAAGCATAAACGGAAAAGATGGTCTCAAAAGACAGAAAGTATGCATGTGATGAAAGACCTGGATTTTAAGGAGCTTAAAGTCTTCTTCTTTAGTCATTTCTTCAGTGCTGTTAGGAACGAAACAGGCTCCCTCTTTTCTCTCTCCCCTTTCTGTTTGCAACCAAAAAATAAGCTTAAGCAAATGGTAAAAGGGGTTGCATGCGAGTTTCTACCACTTAAAAATGCTACTCTCTCTCTCTCTAAGCTTGTAGCTAGTAGAGCCACTCTTGTTCCTCTCAACCAGTTCTAACAGCAAACAAAACATAGGCACATGGGACTATCCCATAATAAATTTATTTAAAAATTTAGAATAGAAAGAAATGTGAGAAGAATAATAAAAAAAAAGGGTAGTATGTTTATGTATGAATGATTGAATGTAGAAAGAGAATAGGAGCCAAATGCCTAATGCCAAGAAAAACAGTGGAAATGACCAATAGAAAATGAAAGCGCAGTGTGAGAGAAAGAGAGAGAGAAAGTCAGAAGGAGAATTCAAAGAGTAAAAAGGTAAAAGAGAAAGAGAGAGAGAGAGAATTGAGGGATTGCTCTGAATTCTGAAATGATGTGATTTAACGTTAAATACTGAGAGAAAACAATAAAAGAAGAACAGCGACTTGACATGCCCACTTCATACTCTGTACCCTTTGTCACATCCTAACGTACGCTCCTATTTCTCGTGATATTTCAAAGCCTAATGAATTTTGTAAGAATAAGAAGAAAGTAAGAGACAATAGACAAAATTTTTGAACAAAATAAATAAATAAATAAAAGTTCATTTCATTTTTTAAAATTATATATGAGATTTATTACAGTTTATAAAATTTAAAAAAAATATTATTTTAGTCTCTAAAATTTTAAAAAATAATTTAACTTAATTTTTTTTGTGATTCAAATTATTTCTCAAAATTAATAATATAAGAATTAATTTAAATAATTTTTTATTAATTTTAGAAACTAAAATATATCACGTATATAATTTTAAAAAATAAAATGAATATTTTCTAAAAAAAGGTAAATAATCACTATTAACTATAAAATAAAATTATAGGAAAAAATAGCATTATATCAGTAAATATTTATATTTCATTAACAATAATACTAATTGGTATATATTTTAATTAAATTTTTGACCCTTGTATACTGACAAAATTTTATTGTCACGGTAAATACTTGGAAAATCAAAAAATTTATTATCAACTATTAAATCTTTAAATTATAATGATTCCCAGCATTACATTTTTTATTTAATTTAACTATGTTTACTATGTAGTAAATGGCATGGTAAAAATATATGTGTCATGTGTCAAGATCTATAAACGTGTAAGTTCGGACATCCATAGACCTTACCACATCATTTACTAATGGTGCTTGAGTTTATCAAAATCTAGAAAAATTACAAAAGATTTAAATTGTGAGAATTTTATAGTTGGGAAATTTAAGTAAAATTAAATAATTAATATGGTGTGTACTTATAAATGAGTAAAAGTTTATGGATTCACTTGGAAGTAGGGGTGCTCATCCGATCGGATTAACCCAATAAAACTAAAAATTTAAATTGAATAAATAATATTAGTTCAAATTGATTTTAGTGATTGGTTCATTTTGAGAAAAAATTAACCAAAATTAAATATTACTAATCCAATTTTATTATATATTTATTTTGAATATATATCTGTATTGCTTTGTTTGTTATGCGCAGAAAAAAACATTTTTAATTATTTTGAATTAATATGAAAAATTATAAATATAATCTATAAAATAAAATATGAATTTTCAATTCATATTAAATAGCGTGACAATTGTTTAAACTTCAAACCTGCACAAATATATGTGTTTCTTTTAGCTGGCACGAATATATATATATATATATATGTTTAAAGTTTAATGGAAAAGTAGTGAAACATAGAAGATAGAACCACATAAATTTCGTCTCGTTTAATAAGTAATTTTTTTAAAAAAATTAAACTCATTTATTAAATCATAAACCTTTTTTTTCTGCGAAAACCTAATTTAAACTACCTAACAAAATAATTACACAATAAAAGCTTATGATTATGATCTGACTCGATTTTCTTCGAACTCTATTCTACTCATGAATGTCCATTGCCTCCATTTATATTGATAAACGTCGATCGAAGACATATATAAAGAACAATTGTAGAAGGCTTCGGAAAAGGCTTATTTCTTGTTTCTATTGAAAAGTACAAACCATCCTTTCATAAACACAATAATGTCTTCCTCTTTTATTTTGGAGAAAAGTAAAAAAAAAAAAAAAAGCCTCCACCGACAGAACTTCTTCCATTGAATGCAGAAAATTCCTAAAAAGCATATGTGTCCTTTACCCACCCTCTCTAATCACTATCCACTCTGCCACCAAATGTCTACTCTCTGCTTCACCATGGTAATTTCAATCAAGGCGTGTTTGAAACCTTGATTAATTCCAAGCACCCCTCTAAGCTTAAAAGTGTGCTGCTTCGCGAAGTACTAATTAACTTGAAAAGGTTCTATGTGTTTTATTAAAAATAAATAATACTAATATATAGTTATATAGCTCAGGAGAGGAACAATGCATAGCATAGATGATGATGATCATGCAGGGCAATAACAGCACGTTATACCCACAAGATGATCTAACAATGTGTACCTTGTCTGAATATAATTGAGGGGCGAAGTAGCGTGTTTTATGATCAATTATGTTTGTTTTCATTAATGTACTTCAAGTTGATTTCTTAATACGGGTATGCATGGATCATGAACTAGTGGGCTTTTCCCTTATTATACCGTACATGATCATGGTAAGCCATATTTTTATATTTTAATTTCTGTGGAAGGATATATCAATTTTGTAGATGCATTAGTCTTCCCACTCTGCAACGTTGTCCCTACCAAAATTGAGTTCTATTAAATATGAATCATTTAGCCTGTGATCATGACTTCACTTGTTACTATGTTGCACACAAAAGTAACGAATGAACAATGAAGACCTTCACGTACGTACCTTCGTTGCAGTGGACAACCCTTGCTTTGCGACCTTTGTCTGAGGCAATTTTATCGCTATCGATGCTGGCGTTGTCACGACTTGATTGTCATTTGACTGGAGCATTTGGGGCCTTATGCAATGATTTGTAGCAAATCGGTTCCTACACGTTCATGTAATGTAACATTGGAGTTTGATGTTTCAAGTAATCTGGCAATATGCATGTAAGCTTTTGCTTTATGCTATTACCTACATATCATTAATTCATCATTGCCTTAATCAAATTCTTTACTTTTATTTGCTCCATGGTAATCTTTCCAACTTATAATATGTGACAAATATGAAAAAAATATGCCTCATTATCATTTTGTCCTCGTTGTTGGTTTGACCGACGTTTGACTTCATTTGGTCACTTAGAAATGAAGTACAACTTATTTTCGAACTTTGGTTGGTTCAAGGATGCAGTGACCAGCAAGTGAATTCCATGTAACATATCTTCATATTTTCAATCAAATGTTATTCCCATAAGTAGTTAAAAAATTTACAAATATTTTGTTTAAAAATGTAGCATTACTTTCTGCAATTTTGTAAGCAAAAAGGTGACCCGAAATACCGGACGAGCTTGAATGAGAGGAAAGGGGGAGGGGGGGACTGTTGGCTTGCAAAATTGAAAGGAAGTAACTTTAAGACAAGCTGTCCTAAAGAGAGGCAGGGGACCAGGTAGGAGTAACTAATTAGCAAAGAAGACTTAGCAGTAAAATAGAGAAGCAAGAAGCAAAACCACAAAAAACACAAAGATAAAGTCCACTTTTTAACCTTCTGCGCCCCTAATTCCCAAACATACTTTCCTCGTTTTAAAGCCATTTACGGTAGGGATACGCATGGAGCAATTTGGGAGGGAGAAATGACTTTTGGTTTGGGCCTCGCCTCTTGTCATAATGTCACAACTCACAAGGCTTAGGCACACATAGGTCACTACCATAGGGTGCACGCAATCACACAAAGGCTGTTTAAAGAAAAAAGTGGGAGCAAATGTGGAAGGAGTGGACTTGGGACTAGGGCAGGGAGGGGGAGGGGTTCAGTCACCAGTATGAGACCTTGTTAGGTCATCATTACTTGCTAGTCCCAACGACCTGCATGCTGTCTCAACAAAAAGCCCTTTTTCTCTTCTCTGATGTATATGTCTTTGCTTCTCCATGAAGTCTCTGATTTTTCTCTGCCACATAAATTAACTTTAACCGCTACTGACTCCCTTTTATTTATCTAAATAATAAATTAACTATTTTATTTATTTTAAAATAATTATCTTTTTATTTTTTTACAATACATTTATATATCTAAATGTAGGCTAATTTATCCCAAAAAAATTATTATATACACACACACATATATATATATATATATATATATATATATACATGCTACTATTTACATTATTAACGAATATATACTCATTTTGATATAAAAGCAATACGTAACACAATGTATGTATTTAAGGATAGAGTATTGCACAAAATATTTAAGAGAACTTCATGTATTATATAATATATTATTCACGTATTATGTTCAACAAATATGTGAGAAATTAACGTAATATAACCATCAACGTATGTTGTTAATAGAATAATGTCATTAACTTTACTGTGTTAATTTTAATAATCATAACTTGTCTAATTTCTGTGTTATGCAGAATAAATGTCAATTAAAGTCAAAATCTTTCTTCTCAATAAAAATAGTAAATGAAAAAAAGGTTAAACGACTTCATTTAAAAGGTGAAACAGTTAGATTTACTATGAAAGTTAACGTATAAAAATAATAATAAACAGGTACGCATAAGTAGTAAAGCAGAATTTATATGACAATTTTACAAAAGGACTAATTTGTAACTTTTTATAAAATTTGAGAGATTAATATGATATTTTTTAAATTTGAGCAATTAATTTGTCTTCGTTATAAATTTGGGGCTAATTTGGGATTTTAATCTAATAACAATAAAAAAAAAGTTAGTTATTATTATTTGCAATATCAAGAGTGGGGTCCTCAATTCTTTTAATTGTAATTGCTTCTATGAGATCGGCAACACACATAAATTCTAGACATAATTTCTAGGTGTAGCAATTTTGTAATAATAATAATAATAATAATAATAATAATAATAATAATAATAAATAGAAAATAAAGTTAAGATAAGATATATTGTAAAAAAAATGTGACAACCATTTTATTTTAATTGTTGTAACCTAAACTTGTTTGACTTTTCAAGAACTTTTCTAATAAAATGATAGCTAGCACATGACAGGTTAGTATGTGATTATTTCATAAAAAAAGAGTGTGATTATTTATTTATTTCTTTGGAAGAGTAAATGATTTATATACTTTATTGTTTTCGGTGCTCATACATTTGGCAGAACTCAATGATTATTGATTGATTATAAATTTTAGGATAATTACAATCTTGCCCAACTTTTACACACCGTACTTAAGAATTCGTCAAATATGCCCCAATAATGGACTTGGGACACCTTCACCAATTGATATCAACCACACCAGACACATTCAATAAGACCAAATTTTAACATATATGTATGACTATAATACATTTATACTCACGTATTTGTTGAATATAATATGTGAAATATTATCATGTATTATATAATATTGAAGTTTTCATTAATTTGTACAATACTCTATCCTTAAATATGTGATATTATATCACGTATTTCTTTATACCAAAATGAGTAGATATTTATTAATAATATAAATAATAGCATATATATATATATATGTAAATAATAATTTTTTTTTAAATTAGTCTCTTAATGTATTAAAATATTTAAGAGAATATTTATTTTGAAATAAAAGAATAAAAGCAAAGTAACATTATCATAGGTGCATATAGGCCATTCCTCACTTCATCTGGTCTGGTAAGGGGGCTATGATTGCCCTATGCAGTATTCAATGCTCAAGGTCAAGGGTTGTGCTTGTGAGTGAAACTCTCTTAGCCAGCATCTGCCAAGGCTTGTGAGAGGTGAGAGGAGAGGAGGATCTGGGTTGGTTGGTTTCTGATATCCAAGAGTGATAAATGGGAACTGTTGGAATCACAGAGAAGGGGTCCCCAGCCAGTGCCAGGTTTTTGAATGTGATGTGTCCAATTGTTTTGGTGGGACCCTCTGCTGTTTGATCTTTTTAGCATCTTTTCATGGGAAAAGAGAGGACCAAGTTTGCAGGGGACAATCCCATCGTGATCCTAGGCTAGTGAGATTTGGTGATTTCACTGTCATTAAAACAAGACAAATCTCAGTTGTGAAGATAGTTAATCTCACAAGTTGATCACTGTGTCTGTGAGCCATTTTTCTTCATTAATGAATCCAATTTTAAATCACTCTGCCTAAAAAGCAACTTTGATTCTTTGGACACAAATCCCGTTAGAGACCCTTGCCATCTTTAAGTACTTCAATGTTCAATCGAATCGAGCTAAATTAGGTGAGTTTATTTCAAGTTAAAAAAAATTAATTACACAACGTAGATTTTATAAATAATTAAAAAATAATTTTCTTCAGAAGTAATTTTTTTAATTTTTATGAAATAAATTAATTCGAATTACTTTTTATAAATTATCTGAATATATAAAAAATGATTTTTTGAATGAAAGAAAAAGTGATTTTACCAAAACAAAAAACTCACCCAAACGCTTTTTTTGGGTGCAAATTTGAGGGGCATTATTTTAAATATGGGTATAGGGTGGTATTTTAAGTGTAATATTGAAATTTATATGTAATATGTAATTTTTTTAATATAAATTGTTATATAGCGATTTATGTGCAATCTCAAATAAGAAATTTGTATTTTTCATTTACAAATCATTGCATTATGTAACGATTTGTGTGATAAGATAATATTTTATTTTGGCTTTTTTGTATTTCAGATATATAAAAATCGCTAGAGATTTTATTAAAAAATAATATTCTAAATCACTTCATAGTGATTTATGTTAATGAGTAATTTACGTATAAAAAATATTATGAGTCCAAATCTCCCCATAACCTCATTTATACCAATACAGATACCCAAACATCATTATAAAAAAATTTTCCCCAAATGTTTGATGCCTTTAAAATCAATTCTAGAACCCCCAAATTGAGTCGGTCACTTTTTTATGTTGTTTGGTTTATAGTGATTTAAATCAATTCTTATCTTTAGAATTGATTAAGAGAAAAGTAAAACTTTGTTATTTGTCGTCAAAATCACACTTAAAAAACTATTACATATAAATCATTTTATTTTAAAATCAATATTAACTAAATTAATTATGATATAATCGATTCCACCTACTTTATTTGTTTGTATTAGTAATATTACCTTGTTTACACACATATAATACTATTGGTAACAGTAATCAATTGACTCCATACAAACAGACCCTGGTCTATAACATGGATTGGAAAATGATGTATCCTTAGATATTAGCCCATAATTTTTGGTCACGAGCCCATGCTACCCTCATCCAGGATTACTTTGCCCATTGGGAATTCAACTTAAGTGGCCTCGGCCCATGTGTCCAGACTAGACCTTTAATTATTATTATCATTATTTTTTTATTGTCTGAGTGATGCACGAGCTATCTATGATACTTCCAAACATACGCTTTAAGTAGGACAAGGATAGAAATACATAGATAATAAAAATAATGGAAATAGAAATAAAAATAATAAATATATATAGAAATATTATTGAAAAAAAAATATTAAATTTTTGCTCTTATCTTTCCATATTTTGGAGGTATATAAATTTTATATTTTTCTATCTTGAAAGAAAAGTTTTCTGTAACTGTTAATGTTCTACCACAAATAGGTTTGTGTTTTTAATATTTCTATATTTTTGTTTGAAGACATTAAATAAACACTTCCTTGATCAATCTCAATATCATAGTGATTCTCAATGAAATCTTCAACATCATGTGAAACAACCATTTTGAATTTCACATTTTACAATTATTGAGCTATATTTAAATTTATTTAATTCCTTAATAGACAGTAATGATAAGTGCATACGATTAAATAGAGTCACCTTTTCCGCGTTTTATATTAAGAAAGACTAAAAAGGCCTATTGCCGTCAAAAAAATATATATAATTGTCAAATCAAAATTAGTTTATTAGTACTTAGATCAAAATTGTTTAGAATATAGTTGTAAAAAAAATTTGTTACAAAATATATAAATCCTTAGTCAATTAGACACCGAGTAGTTTATGTTTTAAACTGGTTCCACCTTATCTCAATGAGTCTTGACTCTCAGGCTTCAAAAATAAAATATTCAACACTCAACCATTATAATGTTTAGCCCTTCATTTGAAAAAAAAAAAAAAAAACTACATCACATAATATTTTAGATGCTTTGAATAGGTAAATAACACTACGCGAAATAAGAACACATTTTGAAACAAATCTTGGAGAATGAGTGGTAAGGTAAGACACGAACCATAACCAAAATGCTTTCACACCTCATATATAGACTGGTCACAAAGTAATTAAGGTTATCACTTATCCTCACTGGTATACAGGACCAAATTATAGAGCCTCATCTATTTTTCTTCGTTTCTTGAGTGGAATTTCTGATCGACCAATCTTACCCTTTATACGTATACCTACCAGAGAAGGGAAGAACGAATTTACAAAAGGCAACCGCCCCCTAATGGAGGAGTGGGGCAACTTATCTTTAGAATTGAAGAACCTATATATTATTCTACCCACAACCACATAGCCCTGACTATTAGAATCAAAGCATCTAAACTGCTTTCTACTGTTGCTTTATGAAAATCCAAAGTTGAAAACTACTGATGCCTAAATCCCCAGCCCTATGGTTCTCTGATTTATTTTTCAATTATTTTTCTTTCGGCTTGATTGCTTGTGTTTTCTTTGGTCCAAATCCCAAACATCATCTTACTGAAAGTAAGACTCTTTCTCCCAATTTTTTAATGCAGATGAATACCCATAACCCAAATATGCTTATACAAATGATTATATATATATATATATATATATATATATATATATATATATATATATATATATATATATATATATATATATGTATAAAAGCAAATTTCATAGAATATTCCGAGATGATGTTTTCGGATTTAGGTTTGATTCACTAGCATTTAATAATAATTTGTTACGTTATTTAAAGGCTTTTCATCATAAGCAGATTCTTTTAATTATAAGATAACACATGCTTTATATAACGGTTTATAGAGTATTACCTAGATAATGATATAATATAATAATAAGCTCTCAACATCTACGGACTTATCATTGAATTTTATTTTTGTTACAGATGAAATACAAACAAGTAAAAACACCAACGGACGCTAACACAAAAATCCACATTAACCACGTAAATACCCACTCCCTAAAGCATTATCACAAAGATAAGACAATAAGATGGGAGTGATAGTTTGCCAAAACCTAATAATATCATCACTGGTACTACCCAACTTAGTCATTCCATTAGCACAGTAATTGATCTCGCATATCCCATGAGACAGACATACAACCTAGTCTCTTTTCAATAGATGAGACACCTACGTGAGAACAGCAACACAAGTATGATGTTTGGTCCAAGAGTTGGATATAAGTAAAGTAACGGCATGAAGTGAGTCACTTTCACATCACACTAAACGAAAGCCTTTTTCTCATACTATAGCAAGGCCAACACTTATCACCATAAGCTCTGCAAATAAAACAGAATAATTCCCAAGAAAAAAAATCCCTTAATCCACGTCCTATTGGAGTCCACAGGACCCGCCAATATACGTACGTGTTCATCAGGAACCCAACAACAGGTACCATCATGTTCAACTTTATTTCCTCCTCCGTCGATCCAGCGTACCACACATGGAACCATAGCACGACACTAATTAGAGGACAAGTGTGTTAGGATGGAATGGATGTTCGCAACTAGCAAAGTTAACACCTTATATACCATAACATTCCTGCAAAGGACATATTAAAGGAAAATCTCAAATGCACATTTACCTAATCAAGCAAAGGAAGAGTGAAGAAGTGTGGATCCTGACCAAAACTAGATTAAGCCAAACAAGCCTAGAGTGACAACAATTGCGGAGGCAATGCAACAAATCTTCCTCCCCAAGACCACATCTGACACAATCTAGTAAAGGAGCAATACGCCTATTAAACCTAAATTTGGCAGGAGGGAGAGCAAAGTGATATAACTCGAATAAAAAATTTGAACTTCTTGGGACCAGTAGTTTCCAAATCCACATTCAAGACCCTCCAACCTCCTCAGAAGCACAATCCTGAAATAACCATCGATACCCGCTTATAGTAAAATATTTACCGCTTTCCTGTCCAAGCCAGCATCAAGTTGCATCACACTCACCCCAACATGGTAAAGAACGATGAGCAGGAAAGTGACGAGTTTCTTTAGGTAAAAGAGTATTCAAAATATTAAAGTGCCATTGGTTATCCCACTAAAGGCCACGAATACTAAGCTCCCAATCGAAATATGGACGTAATCTACCATAGTCGCCACTTGTTCCCCATCCAACCAACTGTCATACCAAAAGGAGACGTTCCTGAGCCAAGTGAGAAGTGAAATCCATCCTTTAGCCTTACCGCAACTTTGCCAATCCTCCTTGTGAACACCATATTTTGTCCAAGCCCATTTTGTATAAAAAAATAGTAACAAAGAAAAAAAATGAAAAAAATAAAAAAATATATTTTCCTTTTTCATTAGTTTGTTTTTTCTTTCTTTTCTTTTAAAATTGTTTCTTTTAAATTAGCATAAAATCCTTTTTTTGATTAGTCAGCATCTTTTAATCAATATCAAATCCTTTTTCCAATCAAATATATTTTTTTGTTTTGAATCAAATCATTTCTTAATTTTACACAATCAAATCTTTTTTAGCATCAATTAGTATCCTTTTATTTGATCAATATCAATCATTCATTGGGCATAAATAGGTATTGTATCTTTTTTGGGGAGAGCCTATCACAAACACACAAAAAAAAAAACAAGAGACGGCAGCACCATCTCAAAAACCATCCCGTTGATCACATGCACTAATCCTAGCTCGCATCACACACCACAACCCTTCACCTGAATATTAGACCACAAGCAACCACCCTAACGCCCACCATCACCCCTTTAAAACACAGTCTTTGACCTCCATTATCATCACCACACAATTTCTCCAACATCATCACCATTAACCTTTCACAAACCCGCCACAATCACCACATTCCTCACCATCACCATCACCATCATTATCACCATCACCACACAACTTGACTCTCAAAATAGCAAAAAATCACAGCAAACCCCAACAAGCAAAACATCCAACCTCAAACAACCCTTTTCCTCTCCAAAAAGGAAAACAAAAAACAGAAAGAGGAGGTGTTTGCAACCTTTGAACCACCGTCATCAACAGCTGAGTAAGCCGCTGAAGCTCTGCTCCGCCCAACTGTCCGCGCCAAGGAGCACAATAGCGTCGCGAGACCGCCGCACCAGTCCTCCATCGCGACCTCCCCGAGCCGCCGTGGAGCTTGAACGAGCCACGCAGTGCAGTCGCCAAAGCACCTCGCGCATCGTCTCGCAACACGTGAAGCCCAACCCTTCCTCCGCCATTCACGCACTAACCGCCACCCACACCAGTGATCTCGTCGCGTACCATTGCGCCTGCGTGAGGCCGCCCTCACCACGGTAGCCATCCTTAACGCCGCCTACATCACTGCCCCCTCTGAGTTTCGTTTCTTCCTTGGTTCCATATTATAGTGATTGGATAAAGTAGGTTAGGTCACCATTTCATTTTCTTTTTTGGGTCAAGTCCACTTTATGTTTTAATTTTATTTCATTTTCTTTATTTCTTTTTTGGTTAGGTCCTTTTTTTTACTGGGTCTTGTTTGGTCATTTTTTGGACCTTTAGGAATTAGGATGATTTAGGCTAGGTATATTCTTTTAGTTTGGGTTATGTTTGTTTTGTTTTAAGTCTTGGGTATTTTCTTGAGTCTTCATTTAAAAAATAATAAATAAAAATAATTTTTTTTCTTTTTCTGCAATAGTCATTGGTCATGATTGATAGGTGGATACCTCCTTCATGTACTGTTGAATTGTATGGATTTATTGAGTAGTCTAGTGCTGCCTTGGATTCTGTGCATAAGCGGATTTTCTTTTTTTAATAATTGGTCCACAAAAAGGTCTTTGACAATTAAAATCAATCAACACACTCTTTAATTTTTTTTCTTTTCCTTTAATTAAAATCTATCAACACACAATCATTTTCTACAAGAACGACGTGGCTTTGAGTTCCTCATTGGAGGATACGTTGGCGTAACCAACAACTATCAAGCCAAAAATATTTTTTTATAAAATTTATTCTTTTTAGTTTTAATTTTGGCTTTATTTCTTTGTAGATATTTAATTGTTATAATTTTCAGGGAAAAATAAATATTTTTGAAGTTATAAATTAATTTGCATAATGAGCTCAGGGTAACCGTATTTATACGGATGTATTAGGGGTGCAATGGGATTAAGTTTCCACCATTCCCTAATCATAATTAGACTCCGAATTCAAATATTTTTCAAGGCCAGTTTTATCAAATCAAAAAATTTTCCAATTTTAGCCAGAATTAAAATTGGTGGCGACTCCCATTTATTTTAAAATCGGTTGTCATTCTGCACTCTCCCTGTACGTTGTGCAGTTTGGCGACTCCACTAGGGATAGTTAGAGAGTCAAGCCTATTAGAGTAAATTATGCAAATAATTATAACTTTATAATATTTATTTTTTCCCTTCATTTTGCTTTTTTTTAGTCTTCCTCTTATTTATTTGTATATATTTGTTTATTGTATCTGTAAATATTTGTCACTCAAACCTTAGGATAGATGACTTTTTTGTATATATACTGATGGACTTTTGTCCTTCAGGAATATCTATGCTCCTCACACACAGTGCACCATCACTATCTCACACACATTTTGGCTCTATACCGAGCTTGTGCAACTTGAGGATTAGGTGGGGTCCTAACATTGTCATTGAGGGGCTTCATGCTCACTTGGCATTTGGCAGGACACCACCCATATTGTTATTGGTATCATGGATCGGTCATATTGAAAGGGTTCATGCCTACTTGTGATCCTTTCAATGGGTCTCTATCCTATGGGTAGGGCAATTTAGGAATCATAGCCTTTAGAAGTGTAGACCCATCCCAAAGTACTAATAGAATGAACCTAGTGACTAAACATTTTTGTCCCCTAGGTCTCACCCTTTTAGGACACAAAAGAGCATCTTTTCCCTTGGTATCTTACTCATTCACTGTATATATCTCCAACATACATGCATACATTTTCACATAAAATAAAAAATTTTCTTGCAAATATGTCATACATTATGCATCCGTTGCAAAATAATAATAATAATAATAAATAAATAAATAAATAAAAGAAAAGGAAAAAAGAACATGTTTCACATGCATTCTATCTCATGTATACATCACATTGACATGCATACATCATTTACATTGACATTCATTTTCATGCATTTATAAAAACAATGGCATGCATTCATGCACATATCTTTTTTTCTCATCCATAGTCCACGTAAAAAAAAAAAAATCACTTGACATGCATTCATGAAATCATTATTACATCCATACAAAAAAATTCAAACATGCATGCTCATCTCTCATATATTCATTCCTTAGTTTGCATCATGCATGGGCAAAAAAAAAAAAAAAAAGAGAGAGGAAAGTCATAATTTCACACATTTATGCATTTTTCCATACATGTAGTTCATCTAGCATGCATACATCTTGGCACATTAGCATAACCTCAATAGGAGGATCCATTTTCCTTTCATTATTCCCTCTCAGTTGATTTCAATGGTTTGCAGTCTTCTAGACGTTATTCCTCCAAAGAAACTTTATCTGATCCCAAGTAGCTTTGTTTGAAGAGTCTTTGAGAAGCCATGGCAGGAGAAAGGGATTTTGCAAAAAAGCTTGATGATTTGAAGGTTATGATGCAAGAACAAGTAGAGACATAAATAAGCTATGCCAACCCAGGGGTCCTGGAGCCAACAATTTCAACCATGAAGAACCAGGGTATGATTCAGATGAGGATGACAACAATGCAAGCCTACATGGCAAGCCTAAGAAAGAGGTGGAGCGACTGAAACTCAAACAAGAACTGGAAGAAAGCCTGCAAGAACAATTTCGAATGCTACGAGGGCCCAACCCCTATGGCCCAATGAGTATCAATGACCTATGTCTAGCTCCTAGTGTTGCCATTCCCAAGGATTTCAAAATGCCTGAGTTCATCAAATTCGATGGAAACACCAATCCTATCATGCACCTCGGATGTATTGCACCAAGATGGGAATGTGGTCTAAAGACAAGAATTTCCTAATCAACTTTTATCAGAGAGCTTGGACGAAGCTGCATGGGAGTGGTACATGCAAACGGATTGAACACAAATCAGATGTTGGGAGGACTTGGCACAAGCTTTTACCAATCAGTACAAATTCAATTTGAATGCGGCACCCACCAAAGATCAGCTGAAAGGGTTGAGAAAGAAAGAGAGTGAAACGTTCAAAGAGTATGCCCAAATGGAGAACTATAGCTGGTAAAGTTGTTCCACCAATGTTAGAGCAAGAGATGTGCTCTTATTTCATTCACATACTAGAGGGTCCATTCTTCAAGAATATGTTGGGGATCCATGTCAGGGAGTTTGTGGACTTGGTGGAAATCGGGAAAGAATTGAGGCGAACATCCAAGAGGGAAGTTGGAGTTAATAGAAGATGAGTCGCAACCCAAGCAAGGAAAACATGTGAACCTCATACAACCACAACACCTGTCCAATTTTAGCCAGAATTAAAATTGGTAGTGACTTCCATTTTATTTTAAAATCAGTTGTCATTCTCATCGCAGCACCCTCCGGTACGTTATGACACTCCTCCATATATAAGAACACGACCCTGATGGTATGAATTGAAAGACCGAGCCGTGATTGATATTTTGCCCGTAAGACTTGAACCTAAATCTTTGGAGAATTATTTTGAATGAGCCACACTAGTTTCCATAGTGATACCATATTCATGTTACGAGTTCCCCTAATTCCAAGGCCCCTACAACTCTTATGTCAAGTTAAAACTTCCCAAGCAACAGGATGGAAATCGGCGGTTTAGCTGATTACCCCTAACAAAATCCCGCATAATTATATCAATACGATCACACACCCTCTCGGTTGCCACAACGATTGTATAGTGTAGACAGGAAGAGATGTTAATACAAACTTGGCTGACAAAGGTGACCTGCTTTATTGAGTAAACATTTCTACTAAGTAGCTAGTCGTTTCTCCATCTTTTCAAGAATGGTATGGAAATCAATTTTAGTTACACGCCCCTGAAGGATTTGAACACCCAAGTAACTTTCCAAATTACCCCTACATCTAACCGAAGTAAGCCGTGACAAAGCTTCTTTCCTCCTGTTAGGCATTAGCCGCAAAGCCATAGCTCTCAATTTATCGAAATTCACTTTTAATCCGACATAATGCAAAATTTATGCATAATATCCATAATACCCCTAACTTGAGACTTTTTCCCATCACAAAAAAAAGCACATTATCAGCAAAGAAAAGGTGAGAAATACCCAACCCACACCAAGAAACATGAACAGACTTCCATGTACCACTACCCATGCCTCCTGAATCATGGCTGATAACTTTTTCATACATAAGACAAACAAATAAGAGGACATGGGGTCCCCTTGACGCAACCCCCTTGAAGTTGTAAAATGGTCAAGTTTCCCTCCATTCCAAATATAGACAATTGAGATGAAGAGACACAATGCATAATTAATCGAATAATAACCTGGGAAAAATCGAAATCCTCCAACGTCGCCTCCAAAAAGTTCCACTCCACCCTATCATAGGCCTTCTCTAAATCAATTTTAAAGGCCACTACCCCTTTCTTGTTCATAGAGGACTGCATCCAATATAAAACTTTCAGGGCTAAAATAATATTGTCCATTGTCCTTCTACCTGGAATAAAGCTACCCTAAAGAAGACCAACGGGTACTCAAGGAGAGGCCTAATTCGATTTATCAAAATCTTAGTGATTATTTTATATATCACATTGCAAAGACTTATTGGACGAAAGTCCTTGAAGTGTGTAGGGTATTCCACCTTAGGAATCAACACAAGGAGAGTCTAGAGTAGACTCGGGTCAAACCACCCTGTAGTAAAGGCCTCATGAACTAGTTGAAACACCTCAGAACGCACCACATGCTAGTATTGCTTAAAGAAGATAGCCTGAAAGCCATCAGGCCCTGGAGCCTTATAAGAATGCATAGTCATGACTGCTCTCGTCACCTCCTCTATGGTTCCAGAGGCCAAAAGACTAGCAACATCAACTTGACTGAACTGACACCTTTACCTGATTATAATTAGAAATGTCATGGTCCCCTTCAGATGTAAAAAGATTCCTGTAGAAGCGGTTCGCTGAACCTGAAGAGTCTCCTGGTTAGTGCACCAATTTCCCCATCCACATGAAGACCATGTATTTTATTTCACTTCCTTCTGGTTATTGTCTGAGCATGAAAGAAATTAGTGTTCTTATCCCCCAATTTCACTCTATCTTCTCTGGACTTCTAAAATCACAACATCTCTTTTGGATAGAGAACATCATCATACTTCTTGCACAAAGAAATTTCAAGATGTTTGAGAGACAAAGAATCACAAACCTCTAGCTCCTTCTATACACCTGAAATCGTAGCCTCCAGAATACATTTCCTTTTACCTATGTGCCCAAAAACCTCTTTATTAAACAACTTAGAGGCTATTTGAGTTTCTAGCAAGCAAACCCTACATTACCTCTCCTTTCCAAGACTCACAAACCACCTGCTCATAGTCCCTGTGCATTGTCCAAGCAGCCAAAAAGCAAAATGATCTTTCCCTCCTAGGCCCCTTTCAGCCTTCATGCAGCAAAGAGGTGTATGATCTGAATGAAGACAAGTTAGATTCTCTACATAAGCTTCCCGAACATAGTTCTCCAGCTAGGATTAGCCAGGACATGATCTAGCTTCTTTGCCACAGATTGAGCTCCATTCGTACGCCAAAACCAAGTAAAACATTGACCAATAGCACCTAAATCCATCAGCCCACAATCATCCATAGCAGTAAGGAACATATCAGCTCTAGTCGTAAGGAAATTATCTCCCTAACCTCAAAGGGATGAATTACCTCATTGTAGTCGCCCAAAGAAATCACGGTCCCTGAATAGTCTGAGCTAGTTCATGCAAGTAAGCCTATAACATTACTCAATTTGTGGGAGGACTACGTAAACAGTGCTATAGCACCAGCTAGCGTGAGAAGTAGCAAACTCAAGCGTTACACATTAGGAATGAATACTAACAACTTTCCAGCTATTAATTGACGTAGAAACCATCAACAAAATACCACCAGATTGACCTTTAGCCTCTGAAATGGTTGCTGTGTAGCCAAGCTTTTCCCAAAAGGATTTCACATTATTGTACTAGGTATGAGTTTCCAATGCAATAAAAACTTTCGGGTTAAACCTTTTTACTAGCTCTTTCACATGGTGTTTTCCCCTAACATTAACCTCTCAAGTTCCAAGGAGGATATTCCAAATTGAACAATCCATAAGAAATAATCAAAAAGAAAAGAAAGCCAGATGAAAAGATTAATTAACTTTAGGCAATCCACCATCATCGAATAGTAAGGGGTTCCACCTCACCCTCCTTTAACTCCCTATCAACTCTCTCACCCTAAGCTTGAAGAGCTACATTATCACTGAATTGATGAATGCATCAATATATGGCATAATCAATATTTAATAAAAGTTGAGAAGAACATATTATTTATCAGTGTAATTTATTATATTTATATGAAACTTAGTTTTTTTAAATTTTTTTTTGTCACATTAAATAATCCTTTAATGTGAGTAACCGACCATCTTTACTCACATTTTTGTCTATACGACCATTATTTTGAGCCATATTGCAACTATTAAGTGCAGTTTAAAACTAAAACAATAATTACTAATAACTATCTTCATCTAGAAATAATTGTCTAAAAATTTTATATAAACTTGTGATAAACTTGATCAATATTAATTTTGTAGTTTGATATATTAATTTTTGGGCAATTATTTCTCAACAAAGATAATAAAATTATATGAACTTGTGATAAACTTGATCATTATTAATTTTGTTTTTATATATGAGTTCCTGAACAAGTACAACACTCTCAAATAATTACTTTGTGGCGAATTTTATAATGGACCTCTTATTTTTTTATTTATCGTGGACTCCCTAGTATTAGCCATTGGATCAAACCGTTTAACAAACAATAATAATCATCAAACGACTAATAATAGGGGTTTATAATGGACAAAAAAAAAGAGATGCGTCTTAAAATTTACCTTTCTTCATATGTGTGATTATAATGTCATTTACATTTTATCATTATCCTATTAAGTTCATCAAAATTAAATAGAGCTCGATTAGAAGGAGAAGCTTAGAGAGAGAAATGAAAGTAGAGAGGAAATAAAACTTGGCTTGAGGAGCAGCTCTGATAGGTGACAGAGATATATTAATCCATTTGAGGTCTATTTCCTCTCTGACGAGCTTTGCTTTCTGCCGATCTCGATCTCTCTTCCAGCTAGCTCTATTTCCTCTCGGACAAACTCCACTTTCTCCCAATTGAGATCCTTTTTAAAGTGATTAGCTCTTTGTTTTCATTTAGATAAGGGGAGGTAAATGTCAGGAGAGAGAGAGGAGGTGTCTATTACATTTTAGCAAATCTAAAGGAAGATTAGTGTAATTTACTCATTTTATAATGGACCTCTTATTTTTTGTTTATCGTGGACTCTCTAATATTAGCCATTGGATCAAACCCTTCAACAAAAAATAATAATTATCAAACAACTAATAGTAGGGATCTATAATGGATAAAAAAAAAAAAAAGAGGCGTCTTAAAATTTACCTTACTTTATATGGGTGATTACCATAAGATTTACATTTTATCATTATCCATATATATGACAGTACATAAGTCGATCTTCTTCACGTGTTCCGTGGAGATTGATATTAATTATTGGTAGTTTTCTGGATTTGTATGAGCTTCCACCACAAAAATACAAGCGCAATTTAATAGCGTATAGTCACAAAATTGGAATTCACACACATGGCCAAAGTACGCACTGCCTAAAACTATTCAACTTTTTGTTTAATTTTTTCTTCCTTGCTAAGACAAATGAACTCATACAATGCCAAAAGAACAAGGATGCTTTACTTGCGCTTCATGTTCCGCAGTTGGGGGATGCTGTGCCAAGTGATAGCCATAGCTACTCTTTTTTTATTTTTGGCAACTAGCTAATGGAATTTAAACGTGGACCCTCTCCTTTTTATCCCCTTCCCAAAAGAAAATAAATATATAAAGTCAGAGCCTAACTTGATAAAGATGGAGTAATGTAATGTATTCATTATTCTTTGTAACCTTGGGACATCCTCCATGAAGTAGCCCAATATCTAGCTGGTAATTAATGAAGTGCATATATAGTTCACGGCTTTACCATAAAGAGCAATTAAATGCGGAACCTAAAATCCGCTGCCCTAATAAGTGCATGGTACTTTGAAAACCAATCTGATCTCTTGATTTATGCCTACTTGTCGTTAAATTCCTTTAGCCTTTAATTAATTTATACTTCTCAAAAGGGTCAACAATTTGCAACGAATTAATAGTGAATTTGGCAAGGACAAAAAGAGAAGAAGCCTGCGGCAACTAAGTGCAAAGATAAAGCTTACTTTGAATCCCTAAAAGCTAGTACTTTCAAGTAAGTAATCTCATACCAAATGGAAGCCCCGAGCTCATCATATGATTGCGAACATTGGAATTTAAGGTCTTGGCTGCTCACTTTCATGCCAATACTTGGTTTGGAGCCAATAGAGGTGGCAAACATCTATTTCGAATGACTTATTGTCGATCGTAACGTCACAATCACTCAATCAGAGCGTTAATTATGATTGATTCTTCCAGGAATATGAAAGATAAATGCAAACGAAAAGTCATGCAAAGAGCAAAAAAAAAAAAGAAAAATTGTAAAAGTTAATTTTGTGTAATATGTAATAAATAATTACCATAATTGAATGTATTTCTTAATAAATGTTTCTGGAGCACGACACTGATTCCCTGTATCTTTTGTTGATATTAATGTCGTTAAATGATATTTGTGTTGCTAATACAAAACTACTATATTAAATTTTCCCAACCCCACCAAAAAAAATCACTTCGGAATTTACATATATACTGATATCCTGCTGGTATCTTAATTACATTCCAGTATAGTATCCTAGTCGTAACAAGAACTTCTTAAAACATTTAATAAAGGGATAGTATACTTTAACGTTTATACATGTAAAGAGTATGCTTTTTTTAAAACTAACAATGTTATTTGATGAGAATTATTATTATAATTTTTTAAGATTCAAAGAAAATGTAAAGATATTTTTTTTGTGATAAATAATTTAATTTTAATGTACTTAATTAATACAAAACAATGTTACCCAAATATTTGATTATTTATTATTATATTAATAAAAGTGTTTAACTTTTATATCCATTATCTCAAAAGTCTTACTTATATATAATTGTACCCAAAAAAATAGTCTTATGTATAATAGCACGTGATTAGAAATTATTACAAAACTCTTTGCACTAGTATATCAACACTAATCTCATATTATTATGAAACTCTTTGCGCTAGTGTATCAACACTAATCTCATGAGTCATAATTAAATATATTAAATGAGTAAAAATCAGTTATTCATTAAATATTAAAAATAACAACAATGCTATTTAATTGGGTTTGAAATTGACAGTGTACAGGCTCGACGAATAATGTGGACCAATCAAATTCTTCACAGTAGAACCATTCACAAAGTTGATGAATGAATCATGAGTGGGTTTAAAATGAATTATTGCAGTCTTAATTATTTTAAATTCATTAGTCGTTTCACGAATTTTTGTTCGCACAAACTTGCCTTATTCTAAAAATAATATCACACCATTAATAAAAAATTTAGTGAAAAAATCCTGAATGTTTAATATTTTTTCTTCTTTTACGAATACAAATAGCTAGCAGCATGCCACTTAAATCACATTCTACATTTCATGTTGAATGTTATGACAACGAGAGATATGTCTAGATTGCTGGTAAGTACTAACTCTAAAACAATTAGGCACTTAATATCCCACAAAATAGGCACTTGATATATAATTGGTTTAATGAATGTGATATTTGTTATCCATAAGTAAATTAGCGAGTTAATATTTTACAACTTATATCTTGCACCAGCACCCGTAAAAGAAAGATAATACAATGTAAGATAAGCTTGTATCAATTTATATGTAAGAATATCTTTTGTATAAAAATCGATGAGATAGACCATATGGGTCGAGAAAAGTGAATGTTCCTTTTTCACAATCTCTTATAGTGCTTTTTTATTCTGGAAAAAAGATTGGGCGATTGGCCTTATCAGGTAAATTATTGGAGATGTGCTTAAAGGGAATGGATAGCTTTTCTTCACATTGTGTCATTACGGGCAACTCTCCCACATAAAAGGTATATTAATATAGAAAAATACAATGTAGTGATACATTTTACCCAAATTTAATTGTCAGAAAAATATGTTACACTTGTTAACTTTTAATTGAATTAGTGGATCATATTTTTTCAGTTAATCTCATGACTATCATGATTTCTGTAAAAAGTTCCGACAATATTAATATAGCTGTCTAACATTGCTCATTAATATATGTCACACCCGAGAGACAAGCTTTAAACATACTTGCCTACTTAGATAGTGATCTTTTAATCCTAGCCGCAACCTCTCTAATTAATGCGGAATGAGATGGGTTGCTTCATTATTTAATAATATTTTGATCTGGTTACATACTAAGCCTGATATTTCGCAAAATCAACCATTCCAATATATGAGAGTGTATTGTCCTTAGCTTTCGCTGTAGAATCTTAGAATTAAAGGAAATGCAAGATACGATGATGTCCACTGTTTGACAAATACGACAACAAAATTTTATTTTATTTGAAAGGAAAACTATTCTGTCTCTAACAATCATTCATGATGTTGTAATCATAAATTGTTTTATAGTAAATAATACTTAATCAACAAAATGTAAAAAAAAAAAAAAAATCATTTTCATTCATTTCTTCATATCTGAAAGTCTCTGGAGCCTATCTGATTACATCATTGCACCTACGCACATTATTAGGGTCACAAATTTTATTTTTCACCATCAAATTATGGTTATTTTCGCATATAATATGATGGAATCAACGATTCAGCATCATTCATGAGGTATTGGAGGTCTATTTCCACAATCTTTATTGGTTTAAAGTGCTTGCACTAGAGACTGGACTGTATATCATAGTGTTGTCTTCTATTCTAGTGGGCAGATACAGTAAAAAGGAGAGTGAATATGAGGCCAGTGGTGGTCAAGTATAATGTCGTTGATGGTGAAAGAAATCTTCCCACAATATATGTATAGTTCAACTAGCATTAACCTGATTTATAAAATTTGTATAGGTACCTATTCCTATTATGATGTTAGAGATGGATGAAAATCTTTCGTCTTGAAATTATTTTCTTTTTCTGATTCATCAATTATGTTCCCTTCTATATATTATTACGTGGAAGATAATGTAATATATTTTTTAATTATTTTAAATTTTTAAATTTTTATCTCTAACGTGATTGATAGAATAAGGAAGGGAACATAGTTAGGGGATAGAAGATTTCCATTTGTTAGAGATAGAATTTGTATTTGTTCACTTAAAGTTGTGCCTGAAATATCAAAGTGCCAATCATTAATTGTAAGATAGGATTTGTATTTATGCACTCGGTATGTATAGAAGACACTAACGCATAGTTACTTACCTATTAAAGAGAAAAGTAGAAGATGATCATGAATAAGTATATATCACAGTGGTGATTAAATTACATAACTATCACAATGGTTGCTAACTAGCTGCAAACATAACTTCCCCTCTTCTATTCTTCTAGACTCTAGCTAGTTCTAAAATTATTAAGCAAAAATTCGTTCCTGGTCATTAAGCACTAACACACCTTACAAGCAAATTCAATAAATATATATATATATATATATAAGCCTCCCAAAGTGATCTTATATATGTATGTCCACAGTCCCCAAAAGTGATCCAACACACTATGCACCCGTGGAGAACAATGTAAACACATGAACTTGCAGCCCCTTATCGTACATGACTGCATCAATCATTGCTTTACATGATTGAACATGCATTAGGATTATCGTCACTGAAGAGGGAGGTGAGCTTCTCATCCGGTGCATTCGGGTTTGGGAGTGCTTGCTCAGCGTTTTTCACGTAACCAGAAGGTGCCTTCTTGTCATATGCTTGTGCTACATAAGGATATGCCACCAAGTTATATTGAATATAAGGCCAAAACTCTGCCCTCTTTCCTGTGCTCTTCACTTTCTTTAGGACCTTGTTTCTGTCCACGTAACCGGTCACAGTTACCTTGCTTTGCTTCCTATTCACCTCCACTTGCTTCACACCTGGATTGTACCAAAATGAATAATGATTTAGTCCATGTTATAGTCAATTCTTTGTTTTATAAACACTTGAATGAAGCGCCCTTTGAAAACTTGGACATCATTTAGAATTTGAAAAAATGATGTCATTTGAGATAAGAAGATAAACAAATGAGAGAACATTAGTTAAAAAGAAATTCCACATATGAATTTCTATTAGTGTCGTTATGGCCTAAGTTATAAGATGCTCTCTCAATTTCACAATAAATTTTTTAGATTTATTTATAAAGTGTTTTGTACTCCCTCCATCAGTGAGGATTTCTAAGCCAATTGCAGTGGTCCTAGAGATAATTTGGGATGTGAGATTCTCTGACAAAGGAATAGTATGTATGGAGAAAGAGAGAGTAGTGCCTAAATGTACTTTCCATTATCTCTGGCAGTTTTCCCACCCAGACCGTCAGAACTTGGTCTATACTTTTTTGACTTCTCATAATTTTGGACATATATGTTTAATGACTCTCATACCTCATGCAAAATTACTAGTGGTTAAAGGAAAAATACCCGGATAGTAGTAAGAAAAACGTAACAGAACTTGAAATGAGGGAGGAAGAAATATGTTAGATCTTAAATCATTATATTAATAGCTCTAAGGTAAAAGCACAATTCAAAAGGTTTCCAACTTTTCCACAAAAGTTTATTATGAACCATGAAGTATGAAGTGGTGATTTTTGGGGGATATTTAAACTGATTAATCTGGATTAGAAGATGAAAATAGGACGTTTTCTTCCATTAAGAAGTTTTCTTCCATTTTTTGCTTGAAGAATAATCAAGCTTTGTGATGTATGGAAGTGTTGTTTATTATATTATTATATACATAACCACCTTAAATTATTTGGCTCTGATGAACAATATGACAAGGAGCTCCTTGAGGATAGAGTAAGAAAGAGAGAGATATAAACCTTTCATGTTGGAAACAGAATTCCTAACTCTCCTTTCACAGCCATCACAGTCCATTTTTACCTTGATTTCAACAGTCTACAAGACAAAGGAAAGAAAACGAAAATTCAGAATTTGCTCGTGATCACAAAGCCCACAACTACACACACATGTAAATAGGATATATAGGAGGGAGGCTAATGAAAACCTGCATTGGCTTGCGTTTCTTTTTTGGGGTGGAAACTGAGAAGTAATCAGAGAGTAATCAAGAACACCCATTTCTGTGGTTCTTTTTTGAACGAAGAAAGAAAGTAATACTTGAGAGAGAGAGGTACGAAGGGAGAGAGGAGCTTGTAAGTCACAATTTTTGGGCACCAAACTGGTCTTTATGAAGGGAAGTGCTTTGCTTTATATAGCGAGAAAAGTTGTGTGCGCAGATTGTGCAAAAATTTAATGTATAAAATAATGCTTGGATGATGACTTTTGTGTCTCCAATCATGTTCTCTCCCCGTATTGTGATATGCAACTTGTGTTTGAGCTTTAGCTGTTAGACACCAATAGACAAAATTATTGAATCCAACAAGTTAATTACTTTATTAGTATTTGATAATGAATGACATATATGGGTAATTTATTCTCAAGCCGTAGCCTAGCTGGTTTCTTTTAATGGAAGAAAAAACAGTTGTAGAGATTAAAACTTTGTTTTGGTATTTCTGCATAATGGTCTGTATCATGTTACGGACATCTTCAGCACAGGGATTTGACTTCAAAGCCCGCGGCTTCTGTCTAATTGGATTTAATACTCGTTTTTTGAGATACTTATTAAAAATAATTAATTCAACCATAACATAACATATATACACCAACACTTGTAAACACCCCCTGCACACACACACACACATTAAAAAAAAATATGAAAGAAACATTATAAGCATGAATCTCTCATTCCCAATCGTAATACCAAATATCGGGTCTAGCTAATCACGGCAAGAGAACGAAAGCGATGTCATTATTAATTAATTATTTTTTCTAATCAGTGAATAGCATATAGCTTGAGATTTTGCAGTGGCGGCCACGGTGTATACTATTTTTTTTCTTATCGTTTTCTTGATGCTAAAGTATAAGAAACGTCAGTATTTAAGAGAAAAAAGTTGACCAATCATATTGCAACAAAATTCTTATTTTGATTTAGAAATTTTTGGTTGAAGAAATTATAAGTGAGTTTTTGAGTAACTTAAGTAATTTATATGAGATCACGACAGGAAAAACAAAAGATTAATTTATATGAGATGATAACTTGAAGTCTTAATGCTTCTATTGTATAAAAAAAATTTAGGTTCAAAACTCAATATTGTTTAATATAACGGTATATTGTGGTACAGTAATAAATAAAAAATTAGAATCCGGTATCTCCTTCGCACTAACAAAAATAAAAAAACAGAACAGGACTTCTTAATCATTGTTTTCATTATTGCATCAATAAATGTGATGGATCATTTAGAAGTGTCAATCTTATGTAAATAGTGGCCGGGAAATTAACCAGAGGAAATCATGCCCATCTACATTAAAATATTTGTGGTTGATGTTTGCTTGAAAGATATGAACATGATGATGTATATAGTAGCTTTCACATATAATTAAGTTATTAATACTTCAACTACAGCTAGTTAATATGATCTGGACCCCATCTGTGTTGCATGCATGGTGAGGGATGCAAGGGAAATGAAAGGGTGCCAGCTTCAGCTAGACTAAGTCACCAGGTTTGATGCTTTTGTACTTTGCTTACACGTATTGAGTCGTAAACGTCAATAGCTTCTTCAATAACATTAAACCATCAAAGCAAAAATGTTAATTTTAAACTGCATAAAGCCAGAAGTAGGTAAAACTAATTTGAGTGTTTGACTTTGATTATGGTAGTCTTAACATGTGTAGTAGTGTTATATATTTCAACACTAAAAATGGGTGTTTAATTGTAACACCCATTTTATCATTATTGTATATGATAATCCCAATTAAATACTTATTTTTAATTGTTGAAATATCATTTTTATATTAACATATGAGTTTTTTCAACCAGTGTAATGCTATTAATTAAAATTTTCTAGTATGTCTGATAGATTGAAAGCATAAAAACTCCACTAGTGCAGACATTTTTTTCTATTCCTTAACCTATACTTTTAGATAAACCCTTAATCTATAATAGCTCTGCATAGTACTTCTTGCAGTTGTCTATGTAAAGCCCAGCATTATTTTATGAAATTCAAGGTCGACACTCGATGATCACACCACGGTGCTGATAGTAGGCACCTGGCATACTCAATGTATTGCTATAAAACAAAACCTTAATCATTGAATGAATTGACAAACAAAATCTTACTCATTTTGTCTTTCATATTTGGGGACATGAAACAAATCGGGAACACGTCAAGGCCATTACAGATCAAGGGTTTGAAATACATCATGCTACCATAATATTTAACACAATCAATGATTTCTTTTTCTGCTGGGCAACTTGTCAAAAAATAATTAGATGGGTCTGTGCATTATTCAAACAAATACCTAAACATAAGAGGGGATAGAAACAGAAGATGGCAATCATTCAATTCCCATGTCCATCTAATTTGGTTGTTGTCACTCTCTTGTGGGTTGTGGCCTCAATTCATGGAATTTCATGGCTGCATTTTGTTCGCCCCCATTATTTATCCATGTGTCACATTCCAGTTACGTACATGTTTCTCTTGCTAAGAACAAAAATTGGTTGGTACTTAATTGATGGAACTCTTCTAGGTGTTTCTATCAATCTACTATTTTATGTTTTTTTTCTTCCCCTAGCTTAAGGGCAGAGAACTAGTCACATAATTTGCAAAATAGGCCTTTTATAAAAGTTAAGAGCACACACTTTTTTTAACATAGAGCACGCATTTTTTAAAATATGAATAAGTATATGGCTTACAATATGCCATTCAAGCAGCACGGATTCAACCGTTCAATGATTCATTCATTGAACCGCAATAGCAGTTTATTATTTATGAAATTGCACCAAGAAGAATTCAGAACAACACTTGATTCTGTAGGAAATTAATATCACATTAAACGTTGGATTGAAAGGTTTCAAACGGCATAGCTGGTAAAAGTGACATGCCCATAAGTGAGTAGACAGTGTCTGTAATAAAAACAATCCTAAAATATTTTAGATAATGCTATACATACAAAAAAAAAAAATACTGACAATTTTGTGATAAAAAATGATGATAATTGTTAAATGAAATGAATAATACAACCCACTTATTTAATTAAAGACTAAAAATCATGTCACATTATACTGAAAATAAAATTTGGTATCTATCATTTTTCAAATATTTTGAGTTTTTAAATTCAAGTTAGCTATTTTACGTAAATTTAAGATAGTGTGAGCATGAATTCATAATTGGAAACTCCTATATCAATTATCAATCAATCTGATCAAATTAGAAGACTTAGGACTCAGAATAACTATTCAGATGGCGACAATAATCCTGTTGGTTTTCTTGTAATAGCGGTATTACTCTTAAGTTGGTTTTCGTGTATCATGAGGTATTATCGTATATTCATCGATAATAAATCACAATACGCGTGTAAACTTGTGATAAGTTTGGCTTAACTTTTTTTCAGCATGCACACAACTAAGATCCCCCATGTATGTTTTCCACTTGCCCTTTCCCAGACGCGTTAAAGACCGAGAGTAACGTTAGCAAACAAGAAAAAATTAAGGAACACCGTGGATATAGGTAGAACCGAAAAGTTAGGGTTTTTTACATAAATAAAATAAATTAAATGTGATATTATGTGATTTCCTCATCTGAATTTTGTTTACATATATATCCTATTTTTATATAATAGAAGTCGATTATAATCGACTTCCACTCAACACAAAAATCGATTATAATTGACTTTCACACACCTTTCCTCATTCCACAGAAGTCAACTATAGTAGACTTAAGTCGACTATAGTAGACTTCTGAAGTCTACTATAGTTGACTTTAAGTCAATTTCATGCAACTTTGCTATGAATCTGTTAAGTTATTTGTCCTGGTTATTTTAATCATAAATCCGTTAAGTTATACTAGTCAATGTATATTTATAAAAGTCTTTAATAATGAATATCTGTTGTTTACTTCTTGTGTGACACATGTAACTTTGCTAAGCTCAAGTATATAAAATGAAAGCCATAAACTCAAATATATTATGAAAGTCCAAAGTACATAATGTAATATAATTAGCACCAATGCATTTCATGCAATGTTTTAGAAAAGTAAGTAAACACGTGGAATTCCTTTCCTACACGTGGAACTCATTTTATATACTTGAGCTTAACAAAGTTGCATGTGTCACACAAGAAGTAAACAACAAATATTCATTATTAAAGATTTTCATAAACATACATTGACTAGTATAACTTAATAAATTTATGATTACAAATAGACAAGGACAAATAACTTAATAGATTCATAGCAAAGTTGAATTGGAAACTGACTTAAAGTCGACTATAGTAGACTTTAAAGTTACTATAGTCGACTTTACGATCAACTTCTGTGTGATGGAATCAACTAAATTCTGGTGTGTGAAAGTCGATTATAATCGACTTCTATTATATAAAAACATGACATATATGTAAACGAGAATTTAGATAGGGGAATCACGTAATATCACATTTATTTTATTTTATTTATGTGAAAAATCCCAAAAGTTATGACTAAAAAACAAAACAAAAAAGCATACAAAACTAAATGATGCACTTTCCCTTCCCTTTCCTTTCCCTTCTTCTTCGTATTGATTTTCTTTTGGGTAGCAATTTTTTTTGTCAGTTTTAGGTAGTATTTGGTGACTATTTCAAATAACAAAATATAGAAAAATTAGAGAAAAGAAGATACCAAAACATTAAAAATGTTCCTATCTATAAAATTTGTCCAAATTTCTATCTAAAAATGGGGACATGGAATTTCCAACTCTACTATCTCAACATCTCTATAATTTTTGTCCAAGTATAATAACCAAGAGGATCTTAGAGTATGTTTAGTTGAGAAATAAAGATAAAAGTAAAAATTGTTGTTGTAAAATTTTGATACCAATTTGATATCATAAACCCACATAATTTTGCCCAAAATCTCTCAACACACTAACTCACAAGCATAACAAAATAAAGAAGAGGAATACTAACAACTCTCTATTATTTATTCTTTCTCATAAACTCATACAACATAACACACACAAATAGAAAGGAAGTGAAGTTTCTCAATCTAGCTCATTTCATTCATATTATACTTCATTTAAGAAATACACGATCCTAATGCAGCCTTTTATAGGCTTCGATCTTGAGTGAAAAACAAAAACAAACAACAACCATATTAATGGCAAACAAAGCATGGCAAACATCATGAGACTAGTTTCAAGCTTGTCACATGACAAAACAAGAGTACTCAACAATTCACCTATGGATTTTACAAGCACAGGTGACCAAAATTCCAACAAGCATGCTCTAGCATTTATCATTTTCAAGGTGCCTACTGCCATGAATGTGAGGGTCAATGGCTTCCATGCCTGATATGCCTACAGCAGTTGATAACACTAGCAAATCAGGAGGTGACAGATGGTGCGGAGGCCATGTTTCATTTTGCTAAGCAACTTATAATAGATGGACATATGTCAAATGTCAACTTCCTTTATTTTTTTTTTCTTTTTTTTTAATTTGAGTTATTTTTTACTTTTTAATATTCTATAAGAATTCGATTTTTTGAATTCCTTTATATAAACAGGATAATTGTCTTTTGTTTTTGTAAATTGTTTTAAAAAAGAATTTGGTTTTCCCGAATTCCTTTATGTGTACAGTATTGTTTTTATTTTTCCTTTTAACTTTTTTTGTTTTATAATTTTTTTAGTGAACAGGATCACTCCTTTTTTATTTATTTATTTTTTAAGAATTTGGTTTAACCAAATTATACGTAATGAACAATGCTTTTTTTTTTCCTTTTGTATTACTTTTTTATTTTGTTGAAATTTAAATTATTTTAATTTTTTATTTCAATTTTTTTGTTGAATCCTGTTTGTTTGAATTGTTTGTAGTGATCCTTTTTTAATTGTATTTTATTTTTAAATTTTTATTTAAATTATTTTTAATATTTAAATCTTTCACTAATAAATTTTATTTTTGTCTGGGTTCCACTTTTTCTTTTCACAAATAATTTTTTTCTTTTTTATATCATTTTTCCAGTTATTTTAAAAGAAAACACCAAACAAAAAGCTTAAATTATTCTCCATCACTTTTTAGACATATCATACTGTTCATATAAAGGAATTAGAAAAACCAAATTCTTATAGAATATTAAATAGTAAAAAATAACTCAAATTAAAAAAATCTAGAACAGAAAAAATAAAGGAAGCTAACACTTGACACATGTCCATCTATTATAAGTTGCTTAGCAAAATGAAACATAGCCCACCGCACCACTTGTCACCTCCTGATTTGCTAGTGTTACCAACTGGAGTAGGCATATCACAGGCATGAAAGCTATTGACCAGCACATTCATGGAGTAGACACCTTATTTCAATATCAACCAACTTGGAAAATTAATGCTTGGTTCAATGTTCCACAAA
This sequence comes from Dalbergia oliveri, assembly GCA_030441495.1. Lineage (NCBI taxonomy): Eukaryota > Viridiplantae > Streptophyta > Magnoliopsida > Fabales > Fabaceae > Dalbergia > Dalbergia oliveri. The sequence continues at coordinate 34,488,328 of JAMLFY010000007.1, forward strand.
AATTACCTAGATGATTTACATATTTAATTTTACACAAGAGCCTCCAATAGGAAAATTTTACACACACTTTTATTCTCCAACTAAATATACTATTATGGGTAAAATTGAGTGGTATTAAAATGTTTATATTCTCAGTACCAAAAAAAAATGTTTATATTCTTTTTAGGTTTTTAGTCGCAAATGTTTATATTCTAAACATCCGGTCCATGAACACATCTACCTGGCCTTTAAATGGGCACTCATGTACAGCCCATACAACAATTTGGTTCATGAGCCCAGATCCAAAAAGTTAAAACACAAAGCGAATAAGCTCGGGCCACTCCATGGGCCGGCCCATATAAAAGAGGTCGTTACAAATCACATGCATCAATAATTCTTCGACCCCAAAAATGACAATAATTTGTCTTATCTCGTAGCAGGAAAAACTGGACCCAAAAACAAATCTCATCAGGAGAAAACATTGACAAAGTCAACAAAAAAGTAAAAAATAAACACTGACCCAAAGTGTGAACCAATATTTTCCTTTTTTTTTTTTTGTTTTTGTATTTCCCTTGCACTCTGTTCAACTCTCGCCTCCTCGTCCCCGTGGCCGTGGTGGTTACGTCGTTCCTCTCACAATCGCACCGCCGCGTGGCGCTCTCTGAATTGCGGCGGCGACTCCTCCTCCCCTTCGTGATTTCTATCTGCCGCGTCAGCCGCCAGCTCCTGAATCGCATCCCCTCCCTCCCTCCCTGTGGATCTCTATTTCGCAGAGGTATGTGTGGTTTCGTCTCTCTGCTACTATTACTGCTCTATGCTCTCCTCTATGTTTTTTGCTACCGCTATTGTTATTTTTTTTTCAGGTTCTTCATTTCAGACTCTTCTGTGTTGAATTGGTATTTGATTTGTACACTCTGCTCTTAGCTTGCTTGATTGTATTATTTAGGTTTTTTCATGCTGTCGCTTGATGCATTTACTTCGATGGACTATATTTCAATTGATATGCCATTGATTGCTTTGTTTTGTTGTTTGTCCTTTCTAATTATTGTTATTCTTGTACAGGGATTGGTGCAGTCTAGCAACCTAGAAAATGTTTTCTGGGTTGAAATTCATTCCCCGTGACCAGGTCAGTAGATTTAGCTTACTTCTATCATTCTCTCATTGTTGTTATTTTTCCTATTTCTTCTATCTTCTGGTGTTTTTCTGTCTGGTCTGGGGTATGTCTGATTGTGTTTATTCTCTTCTGTATGTATAACTATGTGTTTGATAGATTCAAAATGAGGACTTGGATTCTATCTTGAATGAAAGTAAAAAATCAGATATTAGGAGGAAAAAGAATAAGAGGAAAGGGAAGAGTTTGAAGAACAGCTCTTCTGATGATGAAGGGCTTGAAAAGATAAAGAAAGGTTCTAGAAAGAAGAAGTGGTATTCATCAGAGGAAAATTCTTCATCTTACTCATCCGAAAGTGAAAGCGAGCAAGACAAAAGGAAGTATCAGAGTAAAGCCAAAAAGAAAAGGGATGATGATTCATCAGATGATTCTGGTAAAAGGTTGAAAAGAAGATCAAGGAGTGGTAAGAAGGATTATTCATCTGAGGAAGGCTCATCATCCTATTCTGATGGTAGTGATAGACCAGGGAGGCGCCAAAAATCAAACAGAAAAGATGCGAGCAAAACAGACTCTGTAAATGAGAATGAAATTGTAAGAAAAGAAATGGGACTGGATTGGATGCTTAGGTCTGAAAGTAGGAGGGCTGCTGTTTCAGAAACATTGGAAAAATTGCCGGAGGAAGAACCAGTTGAGGAGGTATGAATCAGTGTCAAATGTTTTTGGCCCCTCAGCTTCTATATTTAGCTTCTCACTGGTTTCTGTTTTTAGCTTCTGGCTGCTTTACTATGAGTTCTCTCGTAATCGGCCAAATTTACGGGTGTCATTTTTTGCTGTTTCTTACAAGAAAATAAATAAAAAGGATGAATGAGAGGGAAAAGATAAACAAAATAGTAATTAAGCTAGAGGAGGAATGAGAGCAAAGAAAAACTTCTGTTCTCGTATTTTCATCACCCACCATAATTTTTTCTTAAAAATAAATATATGATAAGGAAACTATAAAATAAAAGAAGGAAATAAGGGTGCGTTTAGTTTCATAAAATAGTTTTAAGTTAGTTTTCTGTTTTTAAGGATTTTGTGAAGGAAACAGTGAAAACTACAAAATCTAGTTTTGGTTTATAGTTTTCACTATTCCTTCACAAAATCCTTAAAACAGAAAATGAAAATTGAAAACTGTTTTCTGAAACCAAAAACACCCTAAAGTAAATGGGAAAATTGTTCCAGCTGTTTTATCAAAAAACTTTAGAAAAAGGTTTTGAATAGTTGACTTAGGTGAGACAGTGCCCTTTGGGCTTTTTCTACATGAGAATCAGTTTATATATTTGTCTGTCTAATATTATTCGCATAAGGACTATCAGATACTTAGCAATGATTTTGTGATTGCTCTATATTCTATTTGGCTCATCAGCTGTAGTTTGAAGTTATGAATGAGTGATTGGTGTTTGACTTTCCTTGTTGACACTCCAATATGTAAACTGTGGGTCCATTTCTGGTCTGTCTGAAATATTCATTTTGTTTGCAGCTTGTCTTCACCTTTTGATCTCATGGCTATTGTAATGTGTTATTCTTTCTTTTTCAGCCAAATAAGGTGAATCCTAAGGAATTGAATCCATATCTGAAGGATGATGGAAGTGGCTACCCAGAAGAAAGTGATGGGGCTAAAGCTGGGGCAGACAGATTATTATCTTCTTCCCTTGTTGGGGATGGGGGAGCAAGTTGGAGACTTAAAGCCTTAAAGCGTGCACAAGAGCAAGCCACTCGAGAAGGGCGTAGCTTTCAAGAGGTTTTTGCCTTGCTTTTTAGATATTCTTTGTTTGTTTATACTTTAAAAGAAAGGAGAAATGCTTTTTGTCCATCTTTGATAAATTTTGCTGTTTGTTATATGGATATGCTCAGGTTGTGGCTGAAAGGTGGGGTTCTCTTGGTGATCTGACTGCATCTGTTGCTTCACACACAGCTGCCCCAGCTCGTGCTCATCTTCGTGCCATAAGAAGTAGACAAAGAGGGACAACTGAAGAAAATTCAGCAGATACCGATAAGCATAGCCAAAGGGATTATAAAAGGGTAACTTTGAGAACAGATAGAGGACTACTGCATATTTTTTTCTTGTCTGTTCAATGGATTATCTTTCAACAAATTTTTGTATTGTTAATCTCACTTTTTTCTGGAATTCTGAAGTATATTCAATTACAATTAACTGAATTTGTCTAATGAAACACTAGCAGGACTATTTAAAGGATGTTTCTGTCCGGCACCGAGAGATGAAAGCACCTAAAGTTCAAGATACTTTATCTTGGGGAAAGCGAAAAGTCAACGTGCAGCTGAGGATGCTGGGGTCATATCTGCTGCAGCATCTTGCCTAAATAAGTTTGCTAATGATGGTAGCTTTATGCATGAATTTGTTAGCAAGAAGAGTAATAATTCTGATGGTTCTGCTGTGGAAAGTGTTGAGCCAGTAAATGTTTCTTCAGAAGCAACCACACCAGGTGAAAGCAGTGCAGTGGTCAAGACTGAGATGAGTGCAAACCAGTTGGCTGCTAAGGCCATGCAACTTCGTTTGAAAGGAAAGCATGAAGAAGCTGAGAAACTAATGGTATGACCATAAGATGAGAGAATATTCCCTCTTTTATAGACTTTGTTTGGCCCTTATCATTTTTGTGGTTTAAACTACAGATCCTGTCTCATTTTTTAATCCATTTTGTGCATCTGTTTATTAATTTGGCATTATATTTGATTACATTTTCCCTTCTTAGCAGATTGAATAGGGTAGAGATAGCCAAAATCAACTACTCTTTTCAAATAAGGGTTTCAATGTTTGTGATTTTGGTCCTTCCTCCCTCCAGAATGAAGACAAACCAGGGCAGAAGCCTTGGGAAGTCTATAATGCATTATAACCGTCTCCAAGGTTTCTCTGCTCCATGCAGCATAAAACAAGTTTGCTTTACATCACTATTCATTACTTGTTTGTAAAGTTCTTGTTTCATTTCCTTTTGCTTTTGTTTTACATTGGTTTGAGAGGAGGTGGCCGTTAGCTTAGAGTACTGAGTTTTTCTATTTTTAACAGGAGCATGTCCTTCTGGTTTTGTGATTATTTTTATTTCATCGTCTGTTAATTCTTTTTCATTTTGTGGACAGCAAGAAGCAAAGGTTGTGAACACAAAACAGGGAAATCAAGATCATACAACTAGATCAAGAATTGATGGAAGTTCTAGCAGGTATTTTACTGTCTTGGAATTCAGTGTACCCTTTTTTTTTTGTTCCATTTTCCTGTATCACATTCTGGTGATTTATTCATTTCCAATATCAGAACACTGCATCTAAGGTGAAATTTCTTTTATAGCAGCAAAGCATAGGCAACTCGTATTGTCATTTCTTTTATTCTTCTATGCAACTTCCTAAAGATGTTTAATGTGTAGCATTATTATTATTGGTTGCTAGTGTATTGTTGTAAAATTTATTTATTTCTTATGATTTCTGTGGTGACTTTTTGTTTTTTTCAAGATATGCCGCACAGAAGGTATCTGCTCAACAGAAAAAGGAAGAGGATGATGCTGATAAGCATCTTGCTCACAAGATCATGCAGAACAAGCAGTTTAGGGTTTCTACTCAGGCTGATGATGAATATGACTTTGAAGATGGTCCAAGCAAAAAGAGTAGAAAGAAGCGAGGAGGTGATGATCACAAGATTATCCAAAAAAACACACATGCAAATCGGTTTTTGACCCAGCAAGAGCGCTGCCTCTTTTGTTTAGAGAATCCAAATCGGCCTATGCATCTTGTTGTGTCAATTGCAAATTTCACATATCTCATGTTGCCACAGTGGCAGCCTGTAGCTCCTGGTCATTGCTGCATTTTACCTATTCAGGTGAGTTTAATTTATACAACTGTCAGTGTTTCTATCAAAGTTGAAGCCAATCAAAAGCAGTATGAGCTTGATGTTCATTTAACACAATCCCTCCAATACGAGTGATTAAGGTCTTTGAATAACGAAAATACATGCCATTTAGCTAAGAATTCAGCACCTAAATATTTTTCCTTCAGGACTATAATCAATCCTAAATAAGTGGTGTGGAGAAAATTTTGAAGTTGATCACAGTAATAAGGATTGAAGTTTATTTGATGCATTCTTCTGGAAATTGGGGGATGGTACCTTGGTAAGATGTAGTATTATTGCTTGTATTGAAATTAACATTAGGTTGTACATATGTGATGTCAATGTAAAGTAGGTCAACATATTTTTGAGCTAGTTGGTTTGTTCCATAAGGAACTTTTTTTATTATTTTATCATCTAATACGTTTGTTACTTTGTCTTGTCCTTTTACATGACAGCATGAATCAGCTACAAGAACTGTGGATGATAATGTGTGGATAGAAATTCGGAACTTCAAGAAATGCCTAATTATGATGTTTGCAAAGCAAGAGAAGGAGGTAGTGTTTCTTGAAACCGTGATGGGATTGGCACAACAACGACGTCATTGTATGGTTGAGTGCATTCCTTTACCCCAAGACATTGCCAAAGAGGGTCCTTTATACTTCAAAAAGGTGAGATGTCAAACATCCTTTTCTTGTGTAATACTGCATCCCTTACTAGTTACTACTCTTGTCATAATCTTGCTTTTCATTTATGCACCTTTGAAATGATCTATTCATCTAAGAGGTTGGATATATTTGTGTAATGGAATGCATTTATGCCGGACCTTGAAAAAATGGTTCAGTCATGAACTTCTTTATTTATATTAATGGATTGTGAAAAGAATTAATCTCAAATTGATAAATTAAAATTTCTAATCTAAGGGTCATAACAAGAAGGTCCATAACTGGTCTTTCTATACAAGGACCAGCATAATACAACCCCACCTTTGTTTCTGAGAACCAGAATGAAAATATTCTGGTGTTTGTTTCTTGGGCGAGTGCTGAACTATTATACCAGTCTGTGTGGTCTTATCTGATGCTTGTCAGAAGATGCTAGGATTATGTATTCATGTAAGATACCATACCTTGCAAATAAGATGCCTTATCATTTGAAATGCCTCTCTAGCTAATGGTTATTAGGCTTGGGAACAGAGAACCCTGTGAATAATACACTAATATCTGCCATGTTGCCATGTGAAGTGTCTCCCGTAATAGTCTCCCAGTTTGAGCATTTTTAATATTCTCATATTTTAAGGGATAATGAATAGAAAATTGGTGTAGGGGATTTGAGCGATGTTGGATCATGGGATGAGGATTCATAGGAATGGTTCTTTCACATTTCCTATATTATTGATATGAGAAATCTGAGATCATGTGGTGAGGAAACTTGACAATTGATTGTTACCTTTACCAATTGTACTAGTTTTGGTTGGTGATTATAGGTATTCCAGTGCTTTTGTTGAAATAGATCGTTTTGTGTCTTGTGTGCTTTGTCGTTGCTGCTGGCACAGTGCTTTCTGTACTTTGTTTGATATTCACGTGCATGTCAAATTATAAACTACTTGTCTGTTGTATTTCACCATAGGCAATTGATGAAGCTGAAGATGAGTGGAGCCAGCACAATGCCAAGAAACTCATTGATACAAGTCAAAAGGGATTGCGCAATTCTATTCCCAAACACTTCCCATATTTCCACGTTGAATTTGGTCTAAACAAAGGTTTTGTCCACGTTATTGATGATGAAAAACAGTTCAAAAGCAGCCTTGGCCTGAATGTAATAAGAGGCATGCTTCAGTCAGCAGAGGAAGACATGTATCGGCGTCGACGGTATGAGGCAGTGGAGGTACAAAAGGAAGCGGTTGCTGGCTTTTCTAAACAGTGGGAACCATTTGACTGGACAAAACAGCTTCATGAATCATGAAACATCGTAACAATGCATTGTTGTACAGGATTTTGCTTCAGTGGGCTTGCCTTTAAAATTGATGTCATGTGTATGTGTCAGTGGCCAAATTGATATAAAAATTTTTGAGGACTAAACTAATGCCATCTCTAATTCTCTATCTTTGAGGGACCGCATTCAATTCCATCTTCATCTTAAAAATTCGGATCTATTCATTCACATCCAATTAATATAATTTATTGCCTCAAGTTTCTATAATTAATCGATATAGTCAAGATTGTCTTGAGAAAATACTTGATTACTTGTGAAAAGGAATCCTCTGACCAAGAATTAATTGAGAATTGTTGTAAATAGAACCATGCCAAGCGTGAACACCTTTTCACATCAACTAAGCTTTTTTTCGGCATTATTTTAAAATTTAAAAATATAAGTAATTTTTAATTATTTGTGGGTAAGAATGTGTTATATTTTTCACCAATCATATTTATTAAAACTAGTGACTTGACCTGTGTTTGTCGAGTTTTTTTTTTTTTTTGGTATTTATGTAATTGAATTATTCATATTTACTAAAGATATTTTTGCGTATTTATGCCCAGTAAGGATGGTTGTGATGCGACTTTTTGGATTTGTGATTGGATAAAGATGGTCGCTGGGGTTGAGAGAGTGCAGTGGTGCCCCAACCAAAGATGGTGATACTATTGAAAGGAAGAAGAACGTGATATGTGAGAGTTTAAGCATTTGGTGATGAGTTTTATTGAGAATGAAAAAATATGAAAAGAGAAGGAAAGAGTGTGGATGAAATAAGATGAGTGGAGGAGCGGTTTTTAGAAGTTGCACAATCATGTTAACTATAAATATGGAGTTGGAAGATGGTGGAGGTGCCTTTATTAGATATTATTTATTGATAAATATTAAAATATAAAAATTTAAATAGATTACATGCTGAACTCAAAATGTTTCATTTAAGTTTAGAGACACCAAAAAATGGTTATTGTAATCACCATTGTTGAAATTAAATGGTGTAGATATAGAAAATTAAATATAATCACAATTGTTGAAAACAAAGCGATGCTGGTGTTCTATGAGTATTGAGGAAAAAACCTTTTCAAATAGTAAAAATATTCACTTAAAAGTTATCGTAGAGTAATGATGATAAAATTAATTTTAATATACTCTATTTTTTATGTAAATTTTTAATGGATTTAATCATATATAATAAAAATGTTATAAAAAAGAGTTGAATTTGATTAGTTAATAAAATTTTAAGAAAGTGTCAAATTATAGTAAACAATTATTATGGTGGGTGATTACCTAACTTGATTTAACCTTTTTAATTTTTTTAAAAAACTCCATTAGCTAACTGTGTAAAATTATTTTTCACTATTACTTTGTATATATCAAATGGGCTTGTAAAGAGCCTGGCGGAGAAAAGAGCGTGGGCTCAGGGCTCTACTCTCTCACACTATAAAATGCATGCTTTAAGCCACAGTGCACACTCACAACGCCGCCTCTGCCAGGTAGATGCCACTTTCTCTTGTTCGCTGATATTCTGAAAGAGAGGAAAAGGAAAAAAAAAAAAAAAAGCAGTGATTCATTCCATCTTTTTAATCAAGGGAATCACAGTTGAGTCGAATGGAGTCGAGGATCTATTTCTTGCTCTCTCTCCCTCTCTCTCTACTGTGTTCCCTTGATCAAAGAGATGTACTGGATCATATCATCCATCCTCATTATTCTTTAAACTGGTAATACCAAGATTTATTCAGCAACCTATCTTGTTATCCTTCTTTTGCTTTGCTTCAACATTCCTTCTCTGCGCATATTAAGCATATGCCTCACGTCACAGTGAAACATTTTTTTCTTCTTAATTTAATTTTTTTTTGTCCCTTTCTTTCCTTCCTTCTTTTCGTCGAAACCGTTTTTGATTCAGTTACGCTTGATCTCTATTTTTGTTTAGAGCAAAAATATATATTTTTAACTTGTTTTGTTGAGATGAAATGAAAGCATAGGAATTAGTTGATAGCGTGGTAAAATCGATAAAAAAAAAAATTGGAGAAGACAATGACGATTAGGGTTTTTAGGGGCTTATGCCTACTCAGCCCTCGTCACTGTACTTGCTGGTATGCTTGTCTTTTTAATTCATGATAAAAATGTTGAAATTTTCCTTGATTTTTAATTATTATTATTATTTTTTGCAAATTATTTAATTATTTCAAAATTTTATCTGTATACATTCGATTGAAAGTGATGTACGATGAACAGAGCATTAGCCAAATAAAGTGTGCTGATAGCCCACACATAAAAACAATTCATACTACACATATTTCAAAAATTGTTAATGACATACATTCATGAGACATACCACGACAAGTTTATTTCGAGAATGGATCATGTGAAAGCAAGGGTTCAAATCTTAATAGTACATTGAGTCTTCATGCGATGCGACAGAACCTCTTCACTCCCTGATGTGAGTATCAATTTGCAACCTTGGTGAACCCCACCATCTTGTGGAATTCCTAGTCCGTCCAAGTCAAGCCTCTCCTGAAGATCACGTAAGATGAAAAGAATTTTTGGCTCCTTCATGATCCGCTCATATAGTTGCGTTGCATTTTCACTATCAACTTTGTTGTTAGTACGAGATCTGATGCCAGCCGTCCATGCCCAAAATGCAGTTCTGTTTCCCTTTCCTTGTCCTTGAGTTTGAAAGCAGAGACCTAGCTGACCAGCAATGTCTTGTTGAATTCTTGTCAATTTTGGGTTCTTGCCGATGCTTACCATAACAGTGGCACCAAACAAGCGGTCCCTCGTAACTCTCCTTTTAACTATATCTAACAGAGAAGCCATTTGATCATCGTTGCCGTACACTCCCATCTTATGGATATGTGTGTCTGTTAATGCTCCCATAATATCTTCCAGAGATGACCTATTTGCTCTGGAGATATCATTCGGGGATGGATCATTTGATCCTACTCCCATTTAATGGATATTTCCAAATGTTAATTCTTCCCTGAAGAAGAAGACAGGTCTTACATGTCGACGCCGACGTGTGTGAATCCATTTACACACCCGGCTACATCTCGATTTTTACACGCACCAGATGAGGATGGTGGTGGAGGTACATCTGCATTGGCTAACTTGCACTTTCGTCTGTTGGCCCTGGAGGCATTTCCACTCTTGTTGGCCCTGGAGGCATTACTCTCATTTCTCTCATTCCTCTTGTTGGCCCTCACTACTCTTGTTGGCCCTGGAGGCCTTACTCTCATTTCTCTTGTTGGCCCTGGAGGCCTCCATGAAGTTGTGGATGTAAATCTTGTTTTTGTTTTTTTTTTTTTTTTGGGGGTCTGGTAATGTAAATGTTAAAGTGAAAGACTAAAGGGAAGAAAGTGAGTGTATACTCTGTTTTTTTTTGGGGTCTGGTAATGTGAATGTTGAAGTGAAGACTAAAGAGAAGAAAGTGAGTGTATATATAGGCAAATGAAAGTCGGTTCCTCCGATAGGTATCAAAGGCTTCAATAATGTACAGTAGCTAACCAACTCAGTTCTTTGTTGGTCCTGGGTATTGTCCATGAAGTTTCGTTTCGGGTGGAAATGTGAATGTGAAGACTAGAGTCTTGCTTTTTCCCTTCAGTGAAATGGGTGATCAAAGTGTGTGGACCAAAGCATGTTCCAAAGCGCGTCTTCATTACGTCGGGTGGACCGAAGCCGGTGCCTCCTTTTTCCTGATCAACTTTTTGTGTTTGGTGAAAAAATGTGCCCTTTATTCCCCTGCTCAACATTTTCTGTTTTTTTATTCTACAAAAAGCTTCGTAATAAGAGTTTTACATGATTCTAATGAAAACAATTTGACGGAAAAATCACCTCAAGAAAGGGTTTTTGGCAAAATTGTTAGGAATGGGTAAGTTCTATGATTTGAACTCGGTTAATATTCTTTTATTTAAGTGATTTAAGATTATGCATGAGAGTTAAAATGATTATTGAATTTTGATCTTTTTTGAAAAATAAAAGTAAAAGATGAAAATATATTTTAACACTTATAAATTATTTTTTCATTATATAATCATATTAACATCTATTTATTCTCACTCATCATAAATATGGTGGTAACTTGTGCAAAAAGTAATTAGTACTTTCTTCAAATGTGAAAATGGTTTATACTTTGAATTAGATAAAAAAATAAAAAGGATGTATATTATAGATTGGAGAAAGTATCTTTCTTAAACTTCTTTACTTTCTCAACAAACGAGTCTCTCATGTATCTTATATAAGGTGAATTCTACTATGGGGAAGGATGAGTTTAAGATCACGTGGTTCTTGAATTCCAACCTTGAAATTAAACTGGATGACTAAGATTAAAATATTTTATTTTATGAAAAATAATCTATGATCTATAATATTAATATTTCAGATTCTTATAAAAGAAAGTTTTTTATGTGTTGCAATAAGAATAATTTAGGGTCCATAATTTTTAAGAAGTTAATATCTAATTATATTTTTGAAAAGTAAAACTATAATTATTACATATTATTAGAATATCCCTGATAATCATTAGCATTTAATAGTAAGATTGTAATATAAAAATTAAATATCTTTAAAATCTATCACTATTTAATTAAATATTTAAATATTTATACTATCATTTAAATAATAAACATAATAATTTTTTTATTTCAAAATTTTAATTCATTGTAATTCAAATTTAAATATTTGTCCAAATGATGAATTATACAATTTCATATGTAAATCGTCATCTAAAATATTTTTTTAAAAAAATGTTAAACCTATATATATATATATATATATATATATATATATATATATATATATAATATTTAGGAACATTAATTAATAATTGTAATGTCAATATTATTTTTTGGTAATTTTAAATTTTTTAGAAAAAAATTTCTCTCATCAAAAGTAAAAATACATTTAACGACACATATTCTGATATAAAATTTAAATCTTCTTTAAATTAATGCATATTATTTTACAATCTATCTATAATTGTAATAATAACAATATCATAATAATTTATATTTCTTACTACTATCACTCAGTCACTCTATCAATATCTATCTTTCTATGGCTCATCCATAATATATACTCAAATAATAATTTTTTTTTATATTTTCAACTAATAAAATGGTCCTCTATTTATTATATACAATAATATAATTAGTATTAATCTATAGAGTAATATAATATTAATTAATCTATCAATCTGTTTCTATATCAGTTCTAACAATGAGTCATACCAATTTCATGTTAGAATTATCACTTATAGAATATCCTAAGTTATAAAAATTCAAAGTTCTATATCTATCGAGAGAAATGGGAAAAAGATAATTTTCAATATCATCAAAATTGATAAGGATAAGTAATACACCTTATTTTAATTTACAATAATTCTTACTATCATCAGTTGTATATATTTTTCTCTTTATTATTACGTTTATATATATTTTTCATCTTTTGTTATATATTTAATATTTTTTTTTATTTTAGGTGTTTATTTTTTTTATAGTTCATTATCACATTTGAATTGTCTTCACCTATTGTTTTAGAAGCTTTGAAAATAGTTCAAAATTAGAGGAATAAGTTATGTGATCAAGAAACATCCTTCAATAAACATATTGAATTGTACAAGTTATTCCAAAAGAATATTATAGTTAAGAAGGACATTAATTTGGCTATAAGTGATATGACTAATTCCATATGGTAATGAAGTTTGGAAGCATAAGATTATGATCTTTTTTGGATTCATGCTAAAACAATATGAATGACGTAGCTACTAGATATGTTAATGGTTAGTATAGGTAGTTTTAATGGTATAGATTTCTAAAATATTAGAGATTATATATGTATATATATTGGTTATTAATACTAATGATTTTATTGGAATGTAATGATATTGGTATGAACTTATTGATATATTTCAATAAAAAAAAATTCAATGTATAAAATATTTAAGATTATATTTTCAATTATGGGTTGCTAATTCAAAATTTAAATCAAAATTGTGAAGCTCAATTCCATTTTTTGCCTTTATATACTATTATTGTATTAAATTTTTTAAATCTTGGATTTAATTAATTTGAATTTAGTTACACAATTTTATTGTCTCAATTTTGAATAGGATTTTATAGATGAATTTTGTGCTCTAATTGAATACAATTGTCCAAATGATATTAAATTTTATTATACTCTTTTATATTTTGTTCATTATTTAATTATTTAACTAACTTATTTTTAAAATTAATTTTTATATTCAATTTACGAGCGTATATTTAATTAAATTGTTATCTCTTTTTAGTAACAGCCAACAAATTATTTTCAATATCATCTAATGTATTGGATGGTAAACGACTAATATTATAAAATGTATATTCATATTTTAATATTTAATACTTTGATATACCTATATTATCCTTTTACTTTTAAAAGTTTCATCATCGGTGTCATTAACTATCCCTCCACTGCCTGCCCACTAGCCCCTCCCAAATCCTCCTTAGCCTCTTTCAGATTTCTCAACTCCTTTCTCGTGTCACCTGATCCTTGTGCATAAACCATTTCAGAGCTAGCGCAAAGCTACTAGCTACTGTTTTCATCCACTTTTGCAAACAAAAAATTCTTACAAACATGTGAATGGTTTTATGACAACAAAAAAATTCTTACACCTGCTATGACTATAAACTTACATGTGAGTAAAATTTCTTTTACTTTTACATAAGGTTTTGTTTCTAAAACCAAAAGACTGCATTATTCTTAGATGGATTTGTGCTTTCGGAATCAACCTTCTGTGCACATGTAGTCGAATCTGTTGACTGTTATGGGCGAGGGGTTAGTTTTGGTATCTCATTTTGGCATGAGCATGTTACATGCTTCTATTGGTGGTGTGAGTTTTCTTTAATTTTCCTTTTTCCTATTCTGGCTCCTGATTTGTGTTCTTGCAACTGGTTTATTTCTTTTCCATGTTGAGCCTTTATATCTTGAATTATAAATAAAAAAAAGAAAAACTATAGAAAAAATTTCATCAGAAAAATACACACGAAAAATACACACGATCATATTGAAGTGTTTGCCGAAATCAAATTTTTGAAAAAAGAATGCCATCATTCCACCAATACTATGCTCAAATGAGATACTAAAATTAGCCCGTCCATAATAGCCAATAGATTCAATTACATGTGTATAGAATATTAATTTTGAAAGCACAAACCCATCTAAGAATAATAGATTTTATGGTGGACTTCTTATTTTTGGATTAATCATGGATCTCCTATTATTAGTTATTAAATCAAATCATCTAATAAAAAAGATAATTATCTTATAGTTAATAATAAGAGATCCATAATGTATTTTAAAATTTAAGATCCACCTTATAATTTGCTGGAGTTTTTAAGTTTTAAAAACAAAACCTTATTTAAAAGAAATATTTCCCACATCTAAGCTTATAATCATAGCAGGCGTAAGAATTTTTTGTGGTCATAAAACCATTCACTTGTTTGTAAGAATTTTTGTTTGCAAAAGTGGATGAAAACAGTACAGAGGAAGTTATCGTCAACCTTGCAGTCTTCATCCGGATTCCGTGAACCAACACATGGGCCCACGTTTCTACAAGGCAATACAAGGGAGGGCATAGTGATCACATATTATGATGATAATTTTATTAGCTTTTTTTTTTTTTGGGTCCTTTTGCTATTGCTTGACAATACAAGGGAGGGTATAGTGATCACATATTATGATCACATATCACGCTTGATAAGGTGTGAGGGGCTTAGTTTCCAAATCAGTTAACCTCATCAGGATAACAAATGTAAATATAAGGAACACCACCATATGAATCAGGAGTTATATGGTACTCAAAGCATACCTTAAAGAAATAAATATTTCATATAGATATCCATTCTTTTTTTAGTGCGGATTAGTTCTATCGTGTACGGATTTTTATTTAATAAGAGTAATATTATTTATACTCATACTTTGTGAAACATCATATTAATATATTTTTATTTGTTATCAGACGATATCTCAAACTAAATAAATTCATATCACATTTAATGATAAATAAAATATGTTAATCCTATCTTATAAATAATATGTACAAATAACATTTATCTTTAATAAAACAAACGTGACGAGTAAAGTCAAGATAGGAAACTTATACAGACAAATGAAAGGTTCTCACTATAGTCAAGTGAGTGATTAAAGTCTTCGTCATATCGTGTGGACCAAAGCATGTTCCTACAAGGCGCGTAACTACTCAAATTGCATACATGCCAACTTTTTCTGATAACATTTTTTGTGAGTGATGAAAATGCCCCTAGTTCTCATGATCAACGTGGAAATGAAGATTGGAGACGACAGATCCACTACAATAAATTTCACCTAAAATAACACTTATTTTTTAGAAATAAATGAAAAGTGTTACTTTTTATATATATAGATAACACTTTTTTAAATATATTATTTTTTATATATAAAAAATATTATCTTCTCTATTAAAAAATATTACCTTAAATAATTAGCCACACTTGCTATAACAACACCATAAAAAGTGATGTATTAGTTTATAAGTGTATCCTTTTATTAAAAAAATATTACCTTTGATAATTACCATATATGATATAATAACTCTTAAAAAAGTGACGCGTTAACTTAAAAAATGTAACCTTTGCCATATTCAAAGCAACACATTTAAAAAAAGTGTTATCTATGTGTATAAGGACACTTTTTATGTACCTAAAACTAAGTGTTTTTTAGGTATAAATTTCTTGTAGTGATCTTAAGTCGAGAGATTTAAATATCTTGGATCTATCACACATCAATCTTAGGATTCAAGCTGGATGGACAGAATGGAAGAGTGTTTCGAGAGTTATTTGTGATGAAAAAGTATCCCTAAATCTCAAGGGTAGATTTTTCTGCACAACTATAAGGCCAACAATATTGTATGAGACTAATTATTGGTCAGTATATAGACAAATGAAGGTTCTCACTATAGTCAAGTGAATGATCAAATTCTTCCTCATGCCATGTGGACCAAGGTGTGTTCTTACAAAGTGCGTTAGTACTCAAACCATATATGTCCCTACATTTTGTGAGTGACGAAAATGCGCCCCTTATTCTCATTATTAACATAAAAGTGAAGATTGGAGATGTTACTGTACTGCAAGATTTTTTTTTTTTGTCTACACAGGTATCTCTAAAAATTTTAATTAGGAACCGATATGTGAAATGAAATATGATATCCTTCTTCTTTAATATTCTCTCTTTCTATTTACTCTCCCTCTTAAGTTCATAATTCTATCTATCCAATTTCTTATTCGTTACACACTTACACTAAGCAATTCTGATATACGTACTAGTAGTAACAACGCCCATTACAGTTATTGAAGAATGCATTAGTGGGGGAGCTCTTTGTGCACGCTCAATTAAATAAAATGGGTGTAAAGAAAATGAGTTAAACAATGGCAATAGCAGCAGTGATGCCCAGTTTAGTCAAGTATGATCTCTGGTTTGGTATTGCGTCTTGTTTGTACTAAGAATGTTCCCTAAATTAATTAATCTTGATTATATTTGACATATATCAGAATTATTGAAAAAAAAAAAATGCATTTGTCCCTTTATGGCCAAGTATCAATGTGAGAACTGGTATCAGCAGAAAAACAAAAGGCAGAAAATGATATGAAAGTCTCAGAGAAGAGTAATACCAGTGAAGTATTGCTCCCTCCTTGCTGTAAGTGGTGTAATATGTCAGAAAGAAAGAAAGAAAGAAAACAGTGTGTAAAATAGCAAATATTCGATAGACCTAGCACTCTACTCCTTTTCCAACTATCTCAGATGCTCTCCCCTCAGCACTCTCTCCTCCCATATATTTCCCACCCTCTTCCCCTAACAGAATCACAATGCATCCACCCCATCCCACTAATCGTGGCAGCTAGGCAAAGTTAGTTACAAACCCCTCCCTCTCCTTCTTGATCACATGCCTTACCCATGTCATCATTTCTTTCTACTATAAACCTTAACCCCAGGTAAAACAATATTACTTGGGGTAACATTACAAGGGCCTGGTGTAATATCAGCATTATTCATATTACTTGGGTCCTAACAACCAACTATACCTATCTATAAGCCTAACCTAGTAGAACCTTTCTCCTACCAGTACGAGTTACAGAGAAGTGACAGCAACTTGTTATTAGTGATTTGTTCGGATCTTGTATCCATTATTCAATTATCAAATCTTGAATTTTGTGGTTGTTGCAGATACTGCTCTGCTTTAAATAGTTAAATTTATGAATTATGATGAATAATGTCTTCAAAACCTGTAGATTTACTTTCTTAAGATATCTAAGTTTCATACCTTCTTCAACCTGCCAAAGCCCAACATCAAAGCGTTTTTTAGCAACTTGCACATGATCTTTCTGCTGGAATAGGAAAAGAAAAATTCATATATTTTTTCTGAAAATTTGTTTTTAATGTATGGTTAAAAAATAACGAATTTGTTGTTTATGATAAAAAAAAAAATTAACGCATACAACTGGCATATAATAAACCATAAGACATGGATTACATAAGATCAGATCTAAGTTATGATAGACACATATGCATGGGACACACCATGGCCAAGTTTATGTAAAAGGAGTGAATTACCAACATGGAAGGCTTCAAAACTTAAATGTACGTTGAGTATTCATCTGATTGGATAGTAATTCTTCACTTTCAGATGTTAGTATCAATTTGCAACCTTGGTGAGCCGCACCAAAAGGAATTCCTAGTTTTTCCAAATCAAGTCTTTCCTGAAGATCTCTTAAGATGAAAAGAATGTTTGACTTTATGTTACATGGATATGGGTACGGGTATGGGTACGGTAATAATAAGGGTACGGTACGAAAATTTTGAAAAATGTGAGGTACAAATACGTCAATATATATAAAAAAAAATAAAATTTTTTTATAAATTTCATGCAATAAAAACTAAAATTTTAATATAAAACTAACCAAAATTATTCAATATTACATTTCATATTTTCTAAAAAAAAACATTTGAATAGGGAAAAAGTTATGACTCAATAGAATTGGAATACAGAAGGAAATAAGGTAAAAAATATATAAAAAAAAGTAAAAATTCATTAACTGATTATCTAATTTGGTTACCTGGACATACCAGCAATACCCTAGTGCACCCAATTTTTTTTTTTTTAATTTGGAGTTATCAGGTACGTACCCAATCGTATCCATGTATATATAATGCCTACCCATACCTAGAAAGTACCCATATGGGTACTTTTGCAAAAATCCAGTATCCATGCTTCATAAGTTTGACTCCTTCAATATCCTATCATATACTTGCCTACCATTTTCAATTACAACCTTCTTGTTACCATCAGATAAGAGTAAGACCCATCCGCAAAATGCAATCTTGTATTCTTTTCCTTGTTATTCAAAGTTGAGACCTAACTCATCAGCAATCTCATGTTGAATTCTTCTCAAGTTTGGGCTCTTCTTTATGCTCACCATCACAATTACACCAAACAACAATTTGTCCCTCCTAACTCTCCTTTGAACTATTTGTAATAGATGAGCCAAATGTTAATCATCCTTTCCGCACACACCCATCATGTACATATTAGGATCTGTTAGTGCCTCCATAATATCTTTCAAGGCTGACATTTTTTATTCCGAGACCTCATAACCTCCCCCGAAAGCATGATCATTTGCTACATGCCCACATAACTCAGCTTGTGCGAATCTCAAAGTCATATCATCAAGTATCTTTTTCATTTCTTCTTCGTTGATCCTGGTGCTATCCATGTTGAGGAATAGCTTTGGTTGGAAAAAAGCTTTGTAACTAGCGAAACTAGAATGTAAATGCAAAAGTAAAGACAACAGAGCAGAAACAGAATTTATACAGAGAAATGAAATGTTATAGGCTATAGCTATAGTCAAATTCGTGTCTTCACCAGGTTGTATGAAGCAAAGCGCGCCCCTACATCTCCCAGTATTGTCCAGGTCAAAAGTACAAACTACAAAGGAGAGACAAAAGACCTAGTCATGTTCGAGATTTCGTGAGAGCAATGAAGAAGTGTCCCATATCCTGATCAATATTTTGTGTTTACTAATTCTAGAATTTGTAAAATGTATTCTACATTATTTTAATAAAAAATGTTTTGATTAAAAATTTTACCTTTCATTGACTTAAAAACGAAAAAAAAAAGGTCTCTGTACGCATGTATGGAGCTTGTATGATAATTAACGTAGATTTACTTGTGAATATTTTGTGGTTGCTGCTGCTTCACATTAAATTTATGATGAATAATATCTTCAAAAGCAATACATTTACCTGTGAATGTCCCCCCCCCTAGAATTTCAACTTTTTTAACCACGTATCCGTTGGGTTAAAATTGTCAATGTAACATAAAAGATGACAATTCTCCTTTAGCCTTGCTTGAGGCTACCATAACTGATATAGTTTTCCGGAACAGATATAGGTAAAACAACTGTGGTTGTGGAAAAGCAGAGAATATTAAGATCGACAAAAGTAATCTAAAAGTTCTGAAGAAAATCCACACCTTTAGATAACTAATCTAATATTCTGTTAACAAGTAAATGCATAATGGTCAATATATGCTTGGTATTTTATTCTTGAATAAGATTTTATCCTCCAAGTGAATATGTTCCTTTTGAATATGGTCTCTCTGTTATGGTTCCATTTACAATACATTTATAATGCAATATGTTAAAGTTGTTAAACTGCCTGGGTTTGTCCACTTTAATTTGATTAACCATACCTGTTTTTCTAATTAAATTCAAGCTGTTTAATCTCACTATTTCCTTAACTTGTATGTTGAGAGAATGTAATAAGATAGACAGGAGCACAAATAGTGGATATTTGCTAGGCCATTAGACTCCACAATGGAGGATTGCTCAACTTGCAGGAACTCTATCATCTCCATTGTCAGATGAAAAGGTGATCATGGAGTTTTTTATCTGTGCTCTAGTCTCTAGGTGCCCATAAACTAGAAAATGACTAATACTGTTTAAGAATGTGATATAGCTACAATGTGCTTGACCTACCTTTCGGATTTGGAATGGGAACACTGTCACTGCACTTGTGTAAACATGGTAATATTGTTATGATCAACTAGTCTTTATCTTCATTGCTTGTTTTGGTAAAGGATTCGTGCTTTTTTATGGTTGGAGTTTAGAATAAATACATTACATAAGGTACCCAACTTGTATATACCTCTTTGCAGACAAACTTGTTACAACTTACAAGCATCCTTGTCCGTCTGATGTTTCATGCCGACATGCACGGCAAGATAGCATCATGCATTAAAAGTGGCTTATTAAAAGACATGCAATAAAGAGAGAGCACCATCCGCTCATAAACCAACCAAACAAGATACAATAATAATAATAATAATAAGGAGAAGAAAAAGAAGAAGGAGAAGAAAATGTAGCAGGGACATAACAGAAAAATGAAAACTTAATTTCAAGAAAAAAAGGTGGTTTCAAATCTTGAACGTACGCCGGGTATTCATTTGGTTTGATAACATATCTTGGCTGTCAGATGTGAGTATCAGTTTGCAACAACCTTCGTGATGCCCATCAAGTGGAATTCCTAGTTCGGCCAAGTCAAGTCTTGTCTGAACAATACACAAGATGAAAAGAACATTTGGCTCTGTCTTGATCCGTTCAGAGAGTTGCCTAGCATTTTTAGTTACAACCTTCTTATTATTACTGGCCAAGTTGTAATATGTGCATTGAGTGGTGTGCTTAAGTAGAGCATTGAGTAAGAGAAAGTGAGATAGAGTGCACCCTCAGGTGTGCGAGATAAAAATGCTCCAGCAAGTGTAATAAGTGGAGTGCATTAAGTGAGAATCCTAGTGTGCTCTAGCCAAAGTGAGGTGCACAAGTGTGTTATTGTGTATTAAGTATAAACTATTTCAATAAATATTTAAGGTGTTTTATATCTTAGTGCCTCCTTCCTCTACATTCTTCTCAAATTTGGCTTCTCTATGTCGACTATCACTATCATGCCAAACAAAGAGACCCTCCAAGCTCTCCTTGTAGCTCCCTCTATTACATAAGTCATTTGGTTACCATCCTTGCCTCACAGTCCAATCATGTAGATTTCAGGATTCGTCAATGCCTCCGTAATTTCATTCAAGGTTGACATTCTTGATTCCGATATCCCGTACAATTCAGAACTTCGAGAGTCTTGTCACTCTCCGAGGTCCTTGCTCAGCATCACCTTTCCTTGTCTCTTCAAACATCCCATGTAGTTTTGTTTGAATAAATGCTTTGTGACTTGTCAAGCGATGAGGAGAACGAAAATGGAAATGATAAAACAAAGTCAACTGTGTACTGTACAAGCGATTAGGCCACCACCATAGACGAACTCAAAGCCTGAACAAAGATGCGGTATTATTGGATTATACATTATTATGTCCTTAACAATATTTGATCTTGACTTATATTTCTTTTATTCACTTATAACTACCGTTTTTTCAACTCAAAGTCTCAAACCATCCGTTTTTATTTTCTCAAATCACCGAACATCCATGTTCCATGATTCTTTTAAATAATGGTGAGACGAAGATTAGCACTCGTGCAACGCAACCAAACTCAAAATTAGCAGCCTAATCCGAGTGATTAGACTTGTTTCGTAGTTTGATTAAAATCTCAGCTACTACAAGATTTGTTAAAAGGTTCTGAGCATGAGCACAGTTCACATTACGTACCCGACACATGGTTACCTATAGATTCGCCCTTTCAAGTATTAATCTTTTCGCGTTTTTGCAGGGTGTACGACGACTTCATACAACTCAACTATGTTTCTCCAGACTGGGCATTCATTGACACCCTTCAAACAACAGCTCCCCACAGTTTGACACACTGTAAGCCTTCGGAAGTAGACCGGGCACGGGCATATTACTGGCCCAATCCTTCGCACTAAGACCCAACAAGAAATCAAGGGCTAAAATTCAATCCAATGGGTGAAAAATAGACAGAAAAAAGAGACTCAAATCCATATTTTCAAAGAAGGATTTTTAACATAACCACCAAACAATCTTAATGCTTTTTAGATAGTCTAATCGGATAGATATTCTGAAACATCAGAAAGTCAAAAACAATCGTTAATATGAATTGGACGGACTACTTTCTCTTGTTAGCTGATTCTGAGTTGAATGGAAAAGGGTTGCAAAGAACAAAAAAAAAAAAAAAGGCAGTGATTCATTCTATCTTTTTAATCAAGGGAATCACAGTTGAGTCGAATCAAATTGAATCAAGGATCTATTTCTTGCTTTCTCTTTCTCAACTGTGTTCTTTTGATCAAAATCATCCATCCTCTTTACAGCGGTAAGATGAAGATTTTTTCAGCAACCTATCTTGTAATCCTTTTTTTATTTGCTTCAAGATTCCTTCTCTGCGCATGTTATGCACATGCCTCACGTCACACTGGAACTTTTTTTTTTTTTGTCACTTTCTTTCCTTCTTTTTGTCAAAACCGTTTTTGATTCAGCAATGTCTGATCTCTGTTTTTGTTTAGAAAAAAAAGAAATTTGAACATGTTTTTGTGAGATTAAATGAAGCATAGAAACTAGCTGAAAGCGTGCTCAAATTGACAAAACAGTGTCTGAGGTGAAATTTCATTTTAGCAGCAAAACATAGCGCAACTCATATTGTCACTTATTTTATTCTTCTATGCAACTTCCTAAAGATGTTTAATGTATAGCATTATTATTATTGGCTGCTACTCCCTCCATTTCAGTTTAAAAATCATTTTTGGCTTTATTTTATATTTCAAAATAATTGTCATCTCACACTTCCAATAATATTAACAACCTTCTACCTATTATGCCCCTACATCCACTTCAATTGAGTGAATACATGTTTCCAAAAAAGAAAAGTGTCATGCAAAGTGAGTATATAACTAAGTGATACTAGTAGTAACATGAAAAGTCATTGGAGTGGAGAGAGAACGTTAAGTTGGTGAGAGAATGTTAAATAGTGTGAGTGGGGAAATGAAAGAAAGTGGAGAGAGAATTTATGGGATAGAAGTCAGTAGAACTGGAGAGATGAAGGGTATCTTAGTCTCTTAAGACAGTTTTTTCACAAAATCAAAATTAATCAATCATGACCTTAATTATTGTGCAATAGCTAAAAACGACTTTTAAAATGAAATAGATGGAGTAGTTTATTGTTGTAAAATTTACTTATTTCTAATGATTTCTCTGGTGACCGTTTGTTTTATTCAAGGTATGCCACACAGAAGGTATCTGCTCAACAGAAAAAGGAAGAGGATGATGCTGATAAGCATCTTGCTCTCAAGATCATGCAGAACTAGCAGTTTAGGGTTTCTACTCAGGATGATGATGAATATGACTTTGAAGATGGTCCAAGCAAAAAGAGTAGAAAGAAGCGAGGAGGTGATGATCACAAGATTATCCAGAAAAACACTCATGCAAATCGGTTCTTGACCCAGCAAGAGCGCTGCCTCTTTTGTTTAGAGAATCCAAATCGGCCAATGCATCTTGCTGTGTCAATTGCAAATTTCATATATATCTCATGTTGCCACAGTGGCAGCCTGTAGCACCTGGTCATTGCTGCATTTTACCTATTCAGGTGAGTTTAATTTATACTACTGTCAGTGTTTCAATCTTAGTTGAAGCCAATCAAAAGCAGTATGAGCTTGATGTTCATTTAACACAATCCCTCCAATACAAGTGACTAGTTCTTTGAATAATGAAAATACATGTCATTTAGCTAAGAATTCAGCATCTAAATATTTTTCCTTTAGGACTAGAATCAGTCCTAAATGAGTGGTGTGGACAAAATACTGAAATAGATCGTAGCAATGTGGATTGAAGTGTATTTGATGCATACTTCTGGAAATTGGGATGGTAAGTTGGTAAGATGTAGTATTATTGCTTGTATTGACATTAGGCTGTATATATATGATGTGAATTTAAAGTAGGTCAACATATTTTTTAGCTAGTTGGTTTGTTCCATAAGGAACTTTTTCTATTATTTTATCATCTAATACGTTTGTCACTTTGTCTTGTCCTTTTACATGACAGCATGAATCAGCTACAAGAACGTGGATGATAATGTGTAGATAGAAATTCGAAACTTCAAGTAATGCCTAATTATGATGTTTGCAAAGCAAGAGAAGGAGGTAGTGTTTTTCGAAACCGTGATGGGATTGGCACAACAACGACGTCATTGTATGGTTGAGTACATTCCTTTACCCAAGATATTGCCAAAGAGGCTCCTTTATACTTCAAAAAGGTGAGATGTCAAACATCCTTTTGTTGTGTAATATTGCATCCCTTACTACTCTCGTCATAATCTGTGCTTTTCATTTATGCATCTTTCAAATGATATGTTCATATAAGAGGTTGCATATATTGTGAAATGGGATGCATTTATGATGGACCTTGAAAAATGGTTCAGTCATGAACTTCTTTATTGATAACAATGGATTGTGAAAAGAATTAATCTCAAACTCGATAAATTAAAATTTCTAATGTAAGGTCATAACAAGAAGGTCCATAACTGGTATCTCTATATAAGGACCAGCATAAAACAACCCACTTGTATTCTGAGAACCAGAATGAAAATATTCTGGTGTTTTTTTTTGGGCGAGTGCTGAACTATCATACCAGTCTGTGTGGTCGTATCTGATGCTTGTCAGAAGATGCTGGGATTATGTATTCATATGATACAAGATAACGTACCTTGCAAATAAGATGCCTTATCATTTGAAACGCCTTTCTAGCTAATGGCTATTAGGCTTGGGAACAGCGATCCCTGTGAATAATACATTAAAATCTGCCATGTGTAGTGTCTCCAGTAATAGTCTCCCAGTTTGAGCTTCCTTAATATCCTCATATTTTAATGGAAAGAAATAATGAATAGAAAATTGGTGCAGGGGATTTCAGGGATGTTGGATCATGGAGTGAGGATCCATAGGAATGGTTCTTTCACATTTCCTATATTATTTATATGGGAAATCTGAGATCATGTAGTGAGGAAACTTGAGGATTGATTGTTTCCTTTACCAATTCCTATATTATTACTGTGATAAGAATTAAGATCCATTTTTTCTATATATGTTTTCCTAAATGCTTAAGTGGAAGTTACATGTACGTACAATTACCAACTTTCCAAGATATACGTGTGGAAAATATTTTCTAATATAAGTAGATACACATAAAACTCATTTATTAAAAATTCTCCCTTATTTTTACCCTCCATATCAAACCTCTCTCTCTTGACTGTGTTCCTTTGATCAAACAAATGTACGATGAACTTACTAGCAGCAGCGTAACATGGATATGCTCTTTCCTCCTTTACTTTTTTCAAGTTCTCTGCCGAAAAGAAGAGAGAATAGATGCAAAGAAGGAGAAGAGATAATAGATGCAAAGAAGCATTGATTCATTCCATTTTTTCAATCAAGGGAATCACACTTGAGTCAAGTTGAGGATCTATTCTCTCTCGACTTTGTTCCCTTGATCAAACAAATGAATGATGAACATTTATTCAACAACCTATCTTGTATCTTTTGCTTTTCCTTTTCTGCCCATATTATGCACATGGCTCACTTCACAGCGGAACAAACGAAAAAAACAAAGAATAAAATCGTAAGTCTTCTAGACTAACTCATTTCTTGGTTGCTTCTGGGTTTGCAGATGGAAATGTGAAAGTGAAAACTAAAGAGAAGAGAAGGAATGCAGACAAACGAAACTTTCTCGCCTTTTCCCCATAGTGAAATGAGTGATCAAATTCTTCAGATAGGGTGGCTAAAGCGCGTACATCCTTAATTTTCATGATCCCCATCAACATTTTGTGTTTATTGATTCTACAAAAAAAAAATTGCAACAAGCATTTTACATCATTTTAATGAAAACAATTTGACAAAAATTTCACCTCAAGTAAGGACTTCTGGAAAAGCTGTTAGGAATTGGTGACTTCTCTAATATGAGCTCGGTTAATACATTTACTTTCCCAACAAATGAGTCACTTATGCCTCCATGGACCTTGTATAATAATTAAAGTGGAATATCCTAGAAGAAAATTTGGGATAAGAGAACAATACGAGATTTTGCAGTGTCTGAGCTATAAGTAATTGTCTTCAATCTTCATCACATTTTATTGTCCAAGACAAAGTACAAAGTACAAAGGAAGCAAACGAGATATGTGTGTGTTTTGATAACTAATGTTTGCATGTCTTTTGCGGCTCCAACTTTTCTATTTTCTGAGAATCATGGGCTAATGAATTTACTTCAGCTTGGCTTGTAATTACTTGATGGGGATGAATCTGAATATTTCGAGAGACAATAAAAAATATGTTAAAAGTGTTCAGACCTACAGTAAGTTGACGTTCTCTTTTTCAGCTTACAACAGTGGAAATTGCTTAGTGGTTTCACCTTTAGTCCATCCAGTAATAACATCTACAAATCTACGATCCGTTTCTGAAATTTCAATTGGTATTCTACCTTAACTTTCAAAACGTTGACAAGATAGCAGCATCATGCATTAAAAGTGGCTTATTAAAGGACATACGATAAACACACAGCATCCACCATCCGCTCATAAACCAACCAAACAACATATAATAATAATAAGAACAACAATGAGAAAATGTAGCAAGAAAATAACCAAACAGTGAAAACTTCATTGTAAGAAAAATAAAGAAGTCTTCTCTATGCCAACTATCACTATCATACCAAACAAAGTCCCTCCAAGCACTCCTTGTACTTATCTCTAGAATAGAAGTCATTTAATTATCATCCTTTCCGCACAGTCCAATCATGTAGATTTCAGGATTCGTCAATGCCTCCATAATTTTATTTAAGGCTGACGACATTCTTGATTCTGATATCTCATACAATTCTGAACTTCTAGAGCTTTCTAATAACTTCCCATGCGTCGTTTTCAATCTCATCGTGTAACTCTTGAAGGCCCTCTTTATTCTTGCTCAGCAGCACCTTCCCTTGTATCTTCAAACATTCCGTGTGGTTTTGTTTGAATAAATGTTTTGTGGCTTGTGAAACGAAGAGGACAACGAAAATGGAGATGATAAAATAAAGTCAACGGTTAACTAAACAGGCGATTAAGCTACCACCATAGGCGAATTCAGAAAAACTGAACTTGGATGATATGCTGTATTATTTGATTATACATTATTATATATATCATTAACGGTATTTGAACTAGTCTTGCATAATATTTCTTTTGTTCACTTATAACTACCTTTTTTTTTTCAAAAAAAATAATAAATTGTTTACTATAAAAGAATATTAACTGATATTTTTTAAATTGAAATCATCCGTATTCATTTCCTCAAATCACCTAACATCCATGTTTCATAATTCTATTAAATAATGGAGGGATGAAAATTTGCACTCGAGCAACGCAACCAAACCCAAAATTAGCAGCGTAATCCGGGTGACTAGACTTGTTTCGTAGTTTGATTAAAATCCCAGCTACTACAAGATCTGTTAAGACGCTCTGAACACGAGCACAGCTCGCATTACGTACCCATTACATATAGTCACCCATACAAGTATTGATCATTCTGCGTTGAGTTCGAGGACTTCATACGACTCAACTATGGCTCTCCACAACGGGTGTTTCAACCAGTCTGGAATACCCATCTGCATTCATTGACACTCCCGTTCAAACAATAGCTCCCCGCAGCTGACCCACTACAAAGTCCAAAGCTGCTACAACCCACAAACACTAGCTAGCTACAAACCTAGAAATGTGTTGAGATCACCAATCCTATGAAATGAATCCCCTCGACAGAAGAAATTAAAATAAACCTACACAACTCGAGCAACGTAACAAAACTAGAACGCTAGCCATCAGATCCACAATCTATAACCCCCAACGTTCCCCGGCAAGCCAATCACCACAGCATCACCTGTAATCCTGTGGAAGCAGAACAGCCATGGCTCCAATCCTTCGTACTAGAACCCAACACAAAACCAAGTGCTAAGATTCAATACAATGGAAAACCGAAAAAACAGAGAAGAAAGAAATGGACAGATAAAAATAAACTCAGATCTATATTCAAAAAGAAGGAATTTTTAACACAACCACCAAACAATATTAATCACCATCGACAGCAAGTAATATTGAACTGAAAGTTTTCATAAGATATCACCAAAATGATGACACGAGTCAGAGCCTCCTCTAAAATACCCAACCACCTTCATTCTGCAATACATTGGCAGGCACAAACTGCCATCAGAACAAAGCTTGACACAAAGTATGCCAATACAAGGATTATTACGGTGCAGAAAAGATCGTAGACCATTCTACCTGCCTCATCCCATTCAAAGATATATGACTACGCTGCAGCCCTTCCCACAAGTCCAAGTAGAATTTCTGTTATGACAAAAAATAGCAAAATCAAAAAACGACCACCATCCCGAAACTAATTGTAATCACCTATGTTATAAATGAGGGAAAAAAAAATACTCTCATGATTAAGCCCAACAAGATGCACCAGTCATAGGTACAGATGCTCAGCAACTGAAAATGCCATATAACCAACCAACTGTCCAAGGCAAAACCTAAACACTAGGGAAAAACAAAACCTAAATCACTATTTCATGCTGATGATTGCAAGAATACTTCAAATAAAAAAATATTAATGAACCCTCCCTGTCCCTGACAGCAAAGGAGCTACAAATAAAAACACATCAGTAACCTCACAAAAAATAAATTGAAATGAAGAAAACAATAATCATTGATGTAAACAATTCATCTTGAGCAGGATAGATAAAGGAACTCCACTACTTTCCATTACCCTCAAGAGATATGCGCCAAGGTGCCAAAATCTGTATTCCAGAATTAACATCAGTTTCTAAGACAACAATAAGAACTTTAAGAAACCTCACAGTACAATAATTATAACATAAAATTCATGAAGATAGCATGATGCACTCTATCAATAGTATAAGAATCCATATTCCTCGTAAAGAGGAGTAAAGGTTGCAACAACCTTCTTCAACAGCAATGCAACTGCTATGCTCATCTCTTTCTACCACCACGCTCTCTTAAAGTGAGGGTTAATGTTTCTCCTCCACCAATATTGTAATGGGCAAGTGACACATTATCCTTGAGAAAGCCTGGCTTTCCACTCAATTTCTGCTTGTTAGCAGGGAGCTGGATCTCCCCAGCAATTTTTTCCTTCAGACTGCCAACAGTTTCAGACAGAGATTGCACTGTAATTTCCAGAAGTTGCCCTTTAAGATTTCCTTCGTCAAGATTTGGAACAGATACACTGATGTGTACAGGTCCCTAGAAAGAAGAAAACAAAATGCCAGTTAGGAAAAACATAAGTAGAAATGATGGTATACATGATGCTATTTATATGAAAATCATATATGAAAAGGTAATTGTTAAGTACCGGATGTTGAGCCAGAAATTGATCTTCAGGGATCAGAGCAGAGTCATCAAGCTTCTGCCTCTTCGGTTCTGGTTCATCTGGGAGCGGGGGAGGAGCTTCTTCAGGAGGCGGTGGTGGTGGCATTCCTTGAGGCAAAGGTGGTGGATGCATCATAGGCATACCTGATGGTGGAACAGATAGAGGAACAAAAGGTCGGGGAATTGGAACAGGAGTGTACTGGGATCCTGGTGGTGGAGGTATGGGAATTCCTTGGCTATTCATAGGAATTGATGGAGGCATTGGGGGTGGTTGACCAGCCATAATTGACTGCTGGCCAGAAGTCATTGGCATAGGAGGAGGTGGGGCTGCCCGAACAGATGGAATCATGGGCATCATTGGCAGTCTAGGCGGAGGAATTGAAAGTCCACCACTGTTAGGAGCAGAATATTGAACTGCATTGAGAGGAACACGAGGAAGATTCAATGCTAATCCAGGTGGAGGTGGGAGCGGACGAACCGAAGGCATACCAGGCCTAGGAGGAGGTGCAGCAGGGCCTGGAAGATTCTTGGCTTCATTATTAGAAGCATCATTTAGATCCTCACTCCCAATATTCTGTGAGGCTTGGGTTGCAGTACGGCCAATACTACCGGTGTGACCATCCCATATAACTTGCTTAGGTTGCTCGTCATTTTTCTTCTCAATCTCTGCCTTGACAGCATTAGAAACCTCTTCTTCTGTGGTACCAAAGATATCAGGACGGGTTCTAGCAAGTCCAACAATGTTTCTTGAGATTTCATCATCTTGTGCCAGAGTTGTCTCTCGAATTTTGGCAAACATCCTTTCTTTTTGTTCCTTGTACTTGGGATCAATGAGAGAAATTCGCATATGTTCTGACATTTCACTAATAGGAATCAGCTCACCAGTGATGGGAGAAACAACAAACTTGGTTGGATCTCTTTCCGCAGGAATCCTCTCTTCCGGTCTCTTCCAGTTTTTCACGATCTTCATTGGTGGTTCAGGGTCTTCAGTAATCCTGAGTTCATTCATCTTCACATCATCATTGTCTTCTAAACTAGGAACTCTCATGCCCTCTTCAACAAGTTGTGCCTCCTCTTCATCCATTTCCATTTCTACCTCCTTTCCTAGCTCAACAACATCTTCTTCCATGGCTGTCACCTTGCTTCTCCTGATAACCTCCTCAATGGTCATTGGTGGAGGCAACTCTTCATCCTCATCATCAGCAAAGTCTATTGTCTCAACCACCACAAAATCATGCCAATCAATCATTGCCATTTGTATCCTTTCCTGCTCTATCTCATCCTCGGCCTTTTGCCTGGCTTGCTCTTGTGAACGCTCCCATTCCAGCCTATTCACACACCTTTCAAGGACAGTAGTCATGTCTGAGACACTCTTCTTCAGCTTGTCCGTCAAACCCTTTGGAGGCATCAAAACCTTTGAGTATGCATCCGCAAGGGAAGTGAAAAACGTAAACATGCTGTGGGTAGGTTTCAAGAAATGGAATTGGGGGTTATTAACTTCCCTACTTGTTAATCCTGTCAAAAAAGATTTCCCATTTCGAGCCACAAACTGCGCTGTGAGCTTTATAATATCCAGCTCTTCCCCTGTGATTCCTTCAGGAAGCCGAACCGTGTACTGCTCGGCTTCAGGGGGTTCAAGTACTTTCTTGACAGGCTTAAACTGGGCAGAGATATCAGGCTTTTCTACAGCTACTACGCCATTGCTATCAGGGGCTGGTACAGATGGGACTGATTCAGGAGCAGCTGAGTCTGCAGGCTGCAAAGGAGGTTGCAGAGCAGAAGATTGATTCTGAGCACGAAATTCAGTCAGCCTGTGTTGATAGTATGCATGATAGGGATCTGATGAGTTCAGGAAATTAAACTTGACATTGCCTGTGTTATTTGCAATAATCCTCTTCTCAAATTCTGGGCCATTCTTGGCAACAAACTGAGCAGTTTTATCAACGATGGTCCTAATGTCTGGAGGGGGGTGTATAATTCCAATAGTTCTAGTATGAGTGGCTATAGTTGCCGGTGCTGGAGCAGAAGCCAAGTTCAAGTTGTTCTGCTCCCCATTGGAAGATTTCTCTTCCTCAGTTACTTGAGACTCAGGGAGAGGACCAAGATTTCCATCAGAAGGAGGAGCAGGGAGAGGCAGTATCGGCAATGAACCTAGCATTATGTAAAATACCCAAAACCCCCTCAAACTCTTACGTGTATTCACATAAACTTCAAATCGAAAGAAGCATCAAATCAGCCTCTTGCTAATCAAACTCCCCTGCAAACGACAACATATGAAAAGAAAAAAAAATCCAGATTAATTAACCCTAACAAGGTCAACAAACAAGCAAGAATTAAAGAAAAATCATGTTTTGCATGCAAGTGTGAGTGGAAACTCATAAAAAAAAAAAAACAAGATTCTGGATGGCAAAATAGCACAACAAAATTTATTAAGAAAAAAGAAAAGTTTAGCTTGTGTTCAGATGCAAAGCAAATACAAAGAAACTGGTAATAGGGTTCATATTCGTAGTTCTGTTGTTCAGACCTAGAGGCGGTAAGAATTAGAAAAAGCAAACAAGAAAACAAAAAACTATTATTTAGCAGATTCTTGCAAGCAAACATAAAGATGAGAAGATCCAGGAAACAAGATTCAAATCACCAAAACGAAAGAAAAAATCAGTGCGAGCACGAGAACATGGAATAAATATAAACAAACTATGGGCACAGTGGTGCAGCAACTTGAACACGGAACAGGGAAAAGAAAAGCGGAAATGAAATATATACCGCGCGGAGGAACAACGGAGAAGAGAAGAGAAGATGTGATGCTACAGTGAAAGAAGGGGCTGAGATGAAGACGCTGTTCCCTTCCCTTCCCTCGATTACAGGAAGACAGTAAGTTGAGCAGGCCTCCCTTATTATATATCGTAGGTTTCTTTGGGTGGGTCGGTGTCTATTATGGGCTGGGCTTCCTAACGCCTTGGGCCCGTTGTTCCCTGACCTCATGCCTCAGAACTCCGTGAGATGGCGACCCCCTCCCCCTTCTCATTTCAAATGTAATGTTGATGCAGCAGCGTTTACTCAAGAAAAGAATCTGGGGGTCCTAGCTGCAGTAATCAGGGACAACAATGGGAAGATTGTAGCCGGGGGTTATGTGTTTATGCCCTTGCTTTTCTCCCCTCTGTAGTTGCTTGCTGGGCCGTTGCCCTTTTTCTTTAAATGAACTGTTCAGACCAAAAGGAAAAAACAAAAAAAGAATATTTCAATCACTTGACAAAACCAAAAAGATCCACCACCAAAATATGTATGTACTAAAGCTTTTCTTGAGAAGTATAAAGAAATTGGTTTTTCTTATTTTCTTGAAAATCAGATAAAATTTACTTTCTTAAGAATTATAAACAATACAAGAGAAATAGAGTATGATATAATAATAAATGAGCTAATAATATTTTTAAAATTATCCTTCATATATTTTTATAAAATGACAAAAAATACCATCACATAACTATATAAATGTAAGACATTATATATTTATTATACATATTTAACACACAAAATGGAAATGAATTAATATATTCTTTATTTATGAATCCAAGAATTTTTTATAAAATTATATTTTATTAAATTTATTTTTTACTTACTATATATATTTAATTGAAATTTCACGTTTTTAATTATAATTTTATGTAAAAATATTTTTATATCTATCATATGCAGATAACTTAACAATTTTTTATTATGATAGTAATATTTTTATAATTACATTCTATTATAAAACAGATTTACTTTTTTAATTCTTCTTCTGATTCTGTCAATTTCTTAGAATTTATAGATGTAAAATCTCGTATGTCATACTGGTGAAAAAGTAAAAAATTAGTTTACATAAATGGTACTTAACGGATCCCTGGTGCGGGACATCTTTTTATTTAATAAAGGGAGCAAATGTCTTACTCGACACAAAACCAAAACATTGCATTTAACTAGATGCAACAAAAAGAAACTTGCATTTGACCAAAAACAAAGGTTAATAATAACTTCTGCATCTAAGATTATATACATGAGTAATTCACGAAATTTAAAATCTGATTAATAAATCTATGACTTTATAGTTGTAAATCACATTAATTATCCCTGATGAAAAATTGTTATAAATTATTGGACTAATTTACATTTAAATTATTATTTTTATGGATTAATTTGATTTAATGATGCATATGCTTTCAAAAGTTAAGGTAATGCACAATTACAAAATTAAGGACCTATTAGTAAGGATCTAAGACTAAAATATTCACGTACGCATCATTAGCGAAAAAATGGCACCAGAAACATATGATTATTCAAAAGAAAAAATAACTATCGAGTATTGAGTGAAGTTTATGATTTTTTCTTTTCTGAACAAAAAGCTGCTTAGAGTTTAAAGAATAAAAAATGAAAAAAAGAAAAACAATTGCGTTTAGTTTACGTTAACCCACCGACTTGAGTAAGCTATATAATACGTCTTCTTGGGTGAAGTTCCATATTCACGCAGGCTCGTTCTTAAGGTCAATTGCAGTCTCAGAGCAATCATTATTGTCTACTCTCGAGATAGCGAGTGTAGTGAGTAGTGATGCATGCTGGGTCGTCATGGAGAGTGAGTACTGAAAACAACACCACCACCAGGCACCAACAACAACATCACCAGAGCAATCCCCTAACAATAATGCCATTTTCATCTTGGTCAATTTAATTTGATTCAACGATGCGATGTTTTGTGAGGACTCCGTAATCAGAAGCTCTTACCCAAGATTTCAGAAATAAGGATTCAAGAAAAAAGGACTAGAGGCACTTGGGTTCTGGGTTTTGGAAGGAATAAGCAACTTGATGACGGGAATTACAGAAGTCTGTTGAGTTCAATTTTTTATGTGCCTGAACCGGTTTAGTGCAAAGAACTCGTGAGTATGTACTTCAACAGGTTTAGTGCATGTTTTTGAAAACCCGCTTGTCCATTGTATACGTGGTAGTTTTTCACTTCCTTGATGTTGTGGGGGTGGCGTCTTTTACCCACTTTAATTTAATTGCTTCTTAATTAAAATCTTGGTCATTTGATTCATGGATGCGAATTTTGAAGATGAGTGGAACAAGAACTCGTTCAAGATTCAAGAAAGAAGGCCAGAACTAAGCAAACAATATTCAAGAAAAGATTAAAGATTGAAAGAACATGTTGAAGAAGTGCTGTATCTATTAACGGGAGTTCAAAGTTGGGACATTAAACAAACAAAAGACAGTGAGAAGAGTCTTGCATCTGTGTTCAGACGGCAATTGACAAAGGCAAACAGCGGCAGAGAAATCCTGAAAGCCAAGGAATAAAGACGATATGACAGTTCCAAATTCTTGCTCATTTTTTATCTATGGATATCAGCCTCTTATCATACGAATCAGAAATGCATAAAGTTCGTGAGCTTCTCATGTGGCAGTGTTTTACTTGATGATGTTATTGGGGGTGTCTTTTCTTTTCCCAGATTAATAGTTCTTATAATGACGTTACCTGTGTTAGTGGAGTTGGCAACAGGTTGTTCCTTCCTTTGTTATGTCGTACCAAGCTTATCTTATATAAATCAGGAATTTAGAATTTTAACTCATTTATGCGTTTCTCTCTTTTACAGCAGGAAGAAAAGTTATTTTCAGGGCCAAGAATTACAGTTGAACAGTTATTTACATGGGGTAATTAATGAAACATTGCATGAAGCTTCTTCTCGTGTTAATTAATTTCCACTGCCTTCAACTTGGTTTTCAATTGTTTTAAGAATTAAGTGTCATAAAATTTTGTGCGTGCCGATAAAGAATGTAGCATAGAACACACGAAAATAGCTACTAGTGGATTATTGCGGCAGGGAGTTTGAGCTTTTGAGCGATTGTGATAACTACATATCCCTGAACAGGTTTTTGTGCAAAGAACTTTGAGTTCCTGAGCAGAGGAGATGTGGTAATGGAAGATGAGGATGTTTTCATGTGTGCAGTATGCTGCTTGGAGTACATAGTTCGGAAAAGAAAGAAAAAAACTTTTGTATTCACTTGAGGTAATGATATAATAACTAGTTTTGTACCAAGAGCATTAGTTTAAGATTATGATAAGTTTGTCTCAAATTATTTTTTCTTTAACAATTTTTTTGTATTTATTGATAAGTACCTTATTCTATATTCTCATTTTCTATATTTTTTGAAAATTAATAACAAATAAATTTTTAAAACTAAAAAGACCATTTAAAATACTTAATTTTCTAAATAAAGGAATCATAATTTTATCTCCAAATATCAAATTAGTTGATAATGACATGATTCGTAAATTTATATATGTTAACAATGTGTGAGGGAAAAAAATCAAATTCATATTTATATTTACATAACTTTTTTTATCTTAAACGACAGTTGTAAACATACAACTATTTTGAAAAAATTGAAATATCGAGTAACAACTATAAAATCCCGTTCAATACATTATTTAATGTGATATATCACAAAAATGTTTCTAACTAAAAAATTAATCAAGTATGAAAAGCAATGACAAATTGATCATGAATTTTGTCACAGCATGGGATCGTCTTGGCTTGAAGCAGTGAAGCACACTACGTCGCCCTCTTGAGACGTGACATTATATATAGGGTAAGCTGAGGAAATTACATTCATACCAATGAAAAAATTGTGTTAATAATTCACGACATCTCAACTCACATTATTTGATTAAATTTTATGTGGTCTTCCCGTAAACAAAATAACAGAACCAATTGTCTTCGCGCAAGTCCTTTCTAGTCCCATTTCCCCACCCATCTTATCTTCAACTACAACTGGACACGTGTCACCCATGCTATTCCTCACTCGCAAAACGCCGTCGTTGCAATCCGATATTTTATCTTTTCCCTTTGATACCCACCCAATAATATCAAACAAAATCTCTCAGTTTATCACAGTTCACAGTGAAGTGAGGTGAAAGAAGCTAGTGCGTGTAGACGATAATGGTGGGTTTTGGCGGGAAAAAGATGCGCCAAATGGTCGTTGGCTTCGGCGGCAGCGGTCTCGGCCAGCTCGTCGCCGCCGTCGCCGTCTCCTTCCTCGTCCGCCTATTCTCCTCTCCCGGTCCTGTTCTCTCGCCGGACGACGATTATGACGACGACGGTGTGCCGGAGAACGGCATCCACGACGCCGAAGCTCCGCCTCACTCCGGCAAGGTCACACCGGTCACAATCCGCTGGAGCAACATCAATTGCTCCATTTCTGATAAATCCTCCAAGTCCGTGAGTTCCTTTTTCTTTCTTCATTTCGTGAATGCTGAGCTCGTGCTTTGTTGCTGAGAAAATCTGAGAAGGAAAACTCGATTATTCTCTTATATATATGCCTCGTGATAAATTGAGAATATTTACTGCCTGCACTTGTTGGTTCAGCCTTTGTAATAATAGTCCTATTGCTTTATGCCAATTTCGGTCTTCTGTTTAAATTTGCTGATAACTGGAATTTGATGTTGAATGAATAAGTGAGGTTTTTTTCTGAAATATGTGAGTGGAGGCTTTTTCGATTTCCAGACGGTAATAAATTGAGAATATAGTTACGTGCACACTGCACTGGTTGGTTCTACCTTTTGAATTAGACCTATTACTTTATTCGATGTTTGTTCTTCGGCTGTTTTAATTTGATATTAAATGAATAGGTGAGGTTTTTGCTGAAAAATGTGACTGGAGAAGCAAAACCTGGAAGGTTATTAGCTATAATGGGCCCTTCGGGTTCGGGGAAGACAACTTTGCTTAATGTTCTTGCGGGTCAGTTGGCAGCATCGTCTCGGTTGCATTTGTATGGCCTTTTGGAGTTCAATGGGAAGCCTAGTTCAAGGAACCCTTACAAGTATGCTTGTTAGGAAAGTTTGCTTGCTACAATGTGAAGGTCTTTTTTTTGCTTTTATTTTGAGTCACCAAATAAGGAAAAATTAAAATGCTGTTTTGTTGCTGTAGGTTTGCTTATGTTAGACAAGAGGATCTATTTTTCTCTCAGCTCACTGTGCGGGAAACATTGTCTCTTGCTACAGAACTCCAGCTTTGCCACATTTCTTCTGCAGAAGAGAGAGATGAATACGTGAACAATCTCCTTTTCAAACTAGGCTTGGTGAGACTCCCTCATAAGCCTTAACAATCTCTATTTCTGTTTTGTGCTTTCCCATTTTTAATGCTTGACCTCCATTATCACATGTTTCATACTAAGAATCACTACTGGGAGTTACTACTTATTTTTGTTTCTTATCCAATTATTTTAAGCTTTTCAT
Source organism: Dalbergia oliveri (assembly GCA_030441495.1). Classification (NCBI taxonomy): domain Eukaryota; kingdom Viridiplantae; phylum Streptophyta; class Magnoliopsida; order Fabales; family Fabaceae; genus Dalbergia; species Dalbergia oliveri. Next base: position 34,525,926 of record JAMLFY010000007.1, read on the forward strand.
TTGTTATTTAAATTGTGTTACTCTTTTAGATAGTCCTATGCTATTGATATTGCTCCCTTTGACAATTGCATGCCTTTTACTTCAAAAGGTTAGTTGTGCTGATACCAATGTTGGTGATGCAAAAGTTCGTGGAATTAGTGGTGGTGAAAGAAACGATTATCCTTGGCATGTGAACTGCTTGCAAGCCCATCTGTTATATTTGCTGATGAACCCACAACAGGTAACATGCATTGGTAGAATTTGTTTGCTTTGCAGTGGATTTTAACAATATATTAACAACATGCCCTTCCTGGTAGGCTGGTAGCATGCACTCAATCTGCGTAGCCATTGACATATATAATATACGGTGTAGTAGTTTGCATAGATACACTTCGTTCTTGTTATAAAACTCTGGTTTTCTTTGTAAATCTTTGAAATGATAACTGTAAATGGCTTTTCACTGTCAGTAGCTGCTGCCAAATGTGGTCAATTTGTTTGTAAAGACAAATATAACGTCTCATTCTTTCTATTCTCATAAAGTTACATGATGTACTTCCAGGACTTGATGCTTTCCAGGCGGAGAAAGTCATGGAAACTCTCCAACAACTTGCACAAGATGGTCATACTGTAATTTGCTCTATACATCAGCCAAGAGGTTCAGTGTACAGTAAATTTGACGACATTGTCTTGCTAACGGAGGGTTCACTTGTTTATGCTGGCCCTGCTCATGATGAACCATTGGCATACTTCTCAAAATTTGGGTCCTCATCTTAACCTTCTTTATATTATGCCATCTTACATCCTTCAAACTATGGGAATTCTCAATTAAATGTTATTCACGAAATTGTGCATGAGTTAACTTCATTTACTGTTAAATGACCTATTCATTGTAGGGTCATGTTATAAAGCACAAGAGCACATGAATGTTCTATGTTTTTATCTCATGATTTTTCAACTCTAAATTTTAGATATAAAAAAAATTTACTTATCTGCCCAAAATATTTACTTACCAGTTCTAAAACTTTTTGATTGTTAGTTCCAAGTAATTGGCTGATAATTGTTGGTGTAACAGGTATCATTGCCCAGATCATGTGAACCCTGCTGAATTCTTGGCTGATCTCATATCCATAGATTACAGTTTTGCTGATAGTGTCTACTCCTCTTAAAAAGGATTGATGGTCTTGTTGAGTCATTCTCACATATACTATCTGCATCTGCAATAATATATGCAACTCCAATTACTGTAGATGAGCTCTCAAAAAGTAGAAAGAAAATCAGCAAGACGACTGTAGCAAAAAAGAAAGGAGGGTGGTGGAAGCAATTTTGGTTGCTTCTTAGGCGAGCATGGATGCAGGTGTGCCCTTTTGTTTTCATGGTCTGTCTACTTATTGGATGACAGGACCTGGATAAAGATTTCCTTTTTGTCATGGTGTTTCTTAAGAAAAGACTTCCAATGCTTGCTGCAGTCATTTGGCAAGACGCGACTACAAGCATGGCACAACTGTTCTTTTATATTTTCATATCTTATATGTGGTGCAGATAAATTATTTAATTTCCCATCTGGTTACAGCTTGAACAATATTACATTTCGTTTAAATTCTTCATCCCTTATCACTGATGTTTGATTTTTCCTTTTAGTTTTGGACCACAGAAAAAAGATGTCTACAAGTAATTTATTTGTTTAACTGTTAAGGAGAATGAAACTTATATTTCTCACTTGTTCATGATTCTCTTGCTGGCTAGGCTTCCCGTGATGCACCGACAAACAAAGTTCGAGCAAGGATGTCAATTGCATCAGCAATTATCTTTGGGTCAGTTTTTTGGAGAATGGGAAAATCTCAAACTTCTATACAAGATAGAATGGGGTTGCTTCAGGTTTGAGATGTTCTTGATTCTTGCAATCTTATTTCTTTAGAACAATTTTGAAATGTTTCTGATGTTAGATTCAATTTTTATTCTGATATAATCGGTGAAACTCACATCTACCTGTAAACTTAAGCATATTGTTGGCTGTTTGTTATTGATTATGCATAATTGAAGGATCTCCTATGAAGTAATATACTACAAATTTTGTCTTAAGTTGCCCTGATTTGTACACTAAGTCCTTTCCTTTTTGGTTTAAGCACCTTTCCCCAAGTATTTATTTATCTTTTCTGGTAGATCCCCAAGCATTTATTTTGGTTTTCTGTGCACTTTATGCATGAATAATAATGTATACCTAAATAAATGCTGGTGATCCTATGTTAACCAATTCTTTTTTGATCAATACTCCAGTAATTAAGCATTAGAATATCAAATAATTAAGTTCAAAAATTGAACATAGGAAAAGATAGTAATGATAAGTTAACCAATCTTTTATATGATTGATTGATCTTTTCATGATGAAGAAAATAAATGAGATCGATGGAGGAAAAAGAAAAACATTTCATTTGATATTTCTGCTACAAAATTTTCATCCAACACTTATTTTATTTATTTGGCTTATTAATCCAGATATGATTTATAGGTATATGTAATTTATTAAAATAAAATATTAATGAAACTTTTGCTTATTAACCTGAAACTGAAATATTATGGACAGCACCAGTTAATTGTGCGGGGATAGAGCTTTCATCCAAAATTTTTGTACACTTGACTGCTTGAGGTTCATCTTTTATTGTTATTGTCTTCAACAATGCTTTGAAATGCTTTAAACCTGAATGTCATTGTGCTATTAAAATGACAGTCTCATTTGGCTAAGCTTACCTTCCGTAATTACATGGATGGCACTCACAGGTTGCTGCAATAAATACAGCTATGGCTGCTCTCACAAAGACCGTTGGTGTGTTTCCAAAGGAAAGGGCAATTGTTGATAGAGAGCATGCAAAAGGCTCCTATTCCTTAGGTCCCTATCTGTTTTCAAAATTGTTAGCTGAGATTCCCATTGGAGCAGCATTTCCATTAATGTTTGGTGCTGTTTTGTACCCCATGGCACGTCTTCATCCTACTTTGCTGAGGTCAGTTTTCTATCTTGACCTCTATGAGAGTTTTTGAATTAATCACTTTGCAATTTCTTTCTTTTCTTTTATTTTGGGGGTAGTATATTGAAAATTTGTATAATGCTCTATAAGATGCGGAAATAGTGCTGATTGCTGAATAGGTTGGAAGTTTCTTCATAGCAGTCCTTGGGCAGGGTTATTAAAATAAATGGTTCCCTCTAAGGGGCCAAGAAATTTGAATGATTTGCCCTTCAAAATCCATAAACTTGTTTCATTTTGAAGGATTATCTATATGGGCTTATTCCATAGGTTTAATACATTGAGACACACCTATAGATGATACATGAATGCTCTGCAGAACAGAAATAACAAATTAAATACTTTTCTTTTGATCTTTTGTCGAAATGGTGACCAGGGTATGTTGGTTTGGGAGGGGAGAGAGGAGAGAGGAGAGAAGGAAGGGGGGGGGAGTGCTCTACATCACTCTCTTTCCTCTCTGCTCTTTATCTCTGTCCTGTTGAGAACTTTATTTCGGCTGATTCTTTCTATCTCATATATTGTTTGACCTACTAGTTTGACATTTCAGATTTGGGAGATTCTGTGGAATTGTTACCATGGAATCTTTTGCTGCATCTGCAATGGGTCTCACTGTTGGTGCTATGGTCCCAACCACTGAAGCTGCAATGGCAGTAGGTCCATCTCTTATGACAGTTTTTATTGTATTTGGAGGCTACTATGTCAATCCTGAGAATACCCCAATCATCTTCCGCTGGATTCCTAGTGTTTCACTGATTAGATGGTAAGCAGAATTCTGATTTATGAGTAAGCAAGAGGAGTTAACATCAAGTCTAAAGATCCTCCAAAGTTGAATATTGGTTTCCCTTACTGGTACTGATGTGTACTTAAATTACTCATGCACACTTTCAGGGCGTTTCAGGGACTTTGCATCAATGAATTTAGTGGTCTTCAATTTGATCATCAGCATTCTTTTGATATCCAAACTGGTGAACAGGTGAGGATAGAGCCATGAATCTTTTTATTTCTATTGGAAATAAGATCAAGCTCAATAGAATTGAATAACAAAATCAAAATAACATATATTATGAGTTGTGCACGCTGAAAGTAAAGAGAAAATTTATCAAGAAAACAACAAAATACAGCAAGGAAGCCTGACAACATGGTAGCTTTAGGATGTGACAAGGATGTATAAGTGAAGAAGAAAAATGAAAAAAAATTTAAAAACCTTGTATCCTGGTCTGATGGAAGAGACCAAGTACCATCAGTTTTTACTCAAGTAGTATGTTGCATACCATATTACATAAATATAGTTGTTCCTTGTGTAGTAGTGCTTTTGCTCTCACTCCATTACATAAGTGCTGAATTTACTATATTGTTACACTTGTCAATATGTCCCATTTAACTATTTCTGTTTGAGTTAAAATTAACTTGTGATCTATTGTAAACGTTTCTTAGATAGCTAATTTTGTGAAAGCATATTATCACACTATTATACCATATAGTTATCTGATTTTCCACTTTCAGAATATCTGAAAAAAAAATGTAGTTTATTGGAATGTGCTCTTCTTGAATGCTTATTCATTTTCCTTTTCCATACCCCCCTTCCCTCTTTCACAGGCACTAGAGCGAATTTCCTTTGGAAATAGTAGGATTAGGGATACGGTGGTAGCACAAAATAGAATATTGTTCTTTTGGTATTGCGCCACCTACCTTCTCCTTGAGAAAAACAAGCCTAAATACCAGCCACTTAAGACAATCCCTCTCGAACACAACAAACCGCATTTGAAACTTGAGGAGTTAAATTCTGAACAAGTTGATCAGACACTTGAATCTCCACCGGTCAGCCAAGATGGATCCAACCAACCACTTGAATCATCTGAAGTAGATCCTATTGGCCCTTTTATCCTAGAAGGTTTGTAATCAGCTGGGCACTAGTGCTGTTCTTATCAGATATTCATCTATTTATTGATTTATACAATACAGGTGCAAAGTAGAAAGATATCAATACAAAGGATGACCTCCTGCAATTACTGAGGCAGTAAATCGTCTCCTATAGAACTGGACCACAATCAAGATGTGATTATCGGGCATCCGAAACGTCAGCCTATCTTTCAAGTTTTTACTTGTAACAATAAAACAGTGACAGTGGATCTTGGTCTGTATCATGTTTGATTATAGCAACTATTTTCATTCAGTGATTAGCATATATGGAAATCATCCATGAGATGGGCTTTTCTTGATTGTGAATATTACTCTGATCAGCATTGCATGAAAGTTCAAGCGAGTACAGGTTTGTTTTCTTTTCAAGTACTTAGTTTGGAGCTACATGCGCCTAATTGATGGTAGCCTAATTATCCCCTAATATACGTTCATGGCTTGCTTTTCGTCGCTGAGGACTGACCTTTTGAAATCAGCAACACGGACCGATGCCAGTTGAAATTATGAACTTTACCAATTCAGTCTACATTCGTTTTAATTTTTTTATTTGTCTCGGTTCTATCAATTACATTGAATTTGTTCTTAATAGTGTTTTTTATTTTTTTACTGAATGTCATGCTAATTTTTTTTCGAAGTATTATATTGATGGTAATTTTTTTACATGCATATATTGGTCGTCATTTGATGCATTGGTATTAAGTAAAATCATATTTTCATATTGTGCCGCAGCCTTTGCTTCACCAGGGCTCATCATATATTTTATCTATATTTTTGGATGATAATTAACTATGTATATTTGCTTTAAAAATTGGAATTTCCAATATAACATGCTGTAGATATCAAGCAACCTTAGTACAGTACGCCAAACAATCCAACGTGGGGATATGGTGTGAGACAGAGAAGAAGGTTCTTAGAGGCAAGAAACAGTGGGGTGAATCAACACGCTACCTTTTATTCCAAATATATGGTGTGCCGTACTTTCCTATTCGTCTTTCTTGGAATCCAACTTCTATTTTTCGCCCTAGCTTCACTCCACCGGCCTTTAACCCCTCACGCTGCCACAACAATAACAACACTCAAAACACATAATCTATTATATATACAACTTGATCATCTCCATAAATATGTCCAGCAATAAGTTCCAATCACGAGATACAATTCAAGCATACCTATAGCAACCCTTTATTTTCAAGTTCAAGAAAATGCAAGCAACCTCTCTATGCTCACTTGGGCTTCCATCACGCCCTCCTTCGGGCAAATCACTGCACCGAAGTGTTCCATTTGTTTCACACAAGCTGGTCACCGCAGCCACCACTGGTAGGAGTTTTGCTTTCATCTGTGCATCAAAAAAAGACTCTTATGGCCACCATTATGATGATGGCAAGTTAGTGGATGAGAACATGATTATTCTTAGATTGAGAATCCGGGAGATTGAGAGGGAGGAAATGAAGAGTGAAGCTCATTCGGATTGGAGTGAATGGGAGAAGAAGTATTTTGCAAACTATCGCTCGGATGTATGTGATGCTGTTGGATTGTTGCAGAGAATGTTGATGGACACTAGACCTTGTGTGGCATTGGGCATGATGGCTCTGATTATGCTAAGCATGTCAATGTCAACGTCACTAATTCTGTTTAATCTGGTGGATTTGGCAAAGGGAATCATCTAATGTCAGAAAGGGAAATTCGAATACACACCATTCTCTCAAAGGTGATAGCAAATCTTACACTGTACTGTCTTTAAAAATATAATAAAAAAAAACTTGAAGATATGTGTTTGTCAGCAAATGCCAAAATCATATCACCCGAAATCTTTTTCCTTGTGGCATATGTTTTATTTTATTTTTTTATGCTGAGACGGTTCTTTATAATACGTGGTATATAGCTGCTACTTAATGCCAAATATACAAATATGTTCATTAATTGTTGCCCAAATATGTTGAATATTTTTTTTTATTTAAAAAAGTTTAAGTAAATTTGACTAGGCATCCAACAAGCCCAAACATGGCCACGAGGCTCTGAGACCAATCTTCACAGCAGTAGCAGGAATGGAACTCAAATCCTAGTGGAATATGAACCCGCATCACCTGTGGTTTATATTAAATCATTTTGCATCTTACAATTATTATGATATTATCTCATTAGTATACACAACTAGAGCAAATTATCCGTTTTTTCCTTTTGAAAAAAACAATTCTCAAATAGAATAAAATGATATGGCTCCCTTACTAATCTGTAGTTGCCATGTCATTCCGACATATAAATCCAGAAAAATTAAAATATATGGCTGTTAAACATTTCTCCTAGCTATTATATATTACATTTTGACTACTCTATATTACAATGGTCTATTGTGATTCTAGATAGAAAACGATAAGTGGAACCTTCGATATATAATATGGGAGAATTGGATCTCTACTGATTTTTTATCTTTTCAGTTGCACAATTTACAATAACAAGCTGATGAAAAAAACACGTTTTAAATTAAAAAAATCAGCTTCTAGTTATCTATGATTCTTTATGACGAAAAGATGAAAACTTAATTGGCTGAAATTTTGTATACTACTATTATAAATGGCGTTATAGAGTTGACCATTAAGTTGTTATTATCATTACACCTCCAAACAGATCAAAATAGTATACGTATTCTTTTTTTTTTTTGGGTGCACGATAGTATCCGTATTCTAGATTGTTGAGTTTCCAACGGGGAAGAAAATAATAGAATAAACATATAATTTAGTCCCTCAAATTTATAGTAGAAAAATTAATTCCTTAAATTTAGAAAATCTTATATTAAAGATAAATAACAATAACACTCCTTAAAGTATTGAAATATGACACACAACCCCAATCTTTATAAAAATGTACATGCACTCCCACAAATCACTATCAATATGCTAACCTTTCTAATTAGCAGGAATTAGGCCAAGGCTTATTCAATACTGATATTGAACATCCTGTCAAAGTGACTGTTATTGACAAGATGTACCATGGTTAGAAAGCGTTAACATATTAACGGTGATTTGTGGGAGTGGGCGGAGTGCACATTTTACAAAGATTGGGGTTGTGTGTTATATCTCATACTTCAAAGGGTGTTATTGTTATTACCCTTATATTAATCCCTCCAATTTTATAAATGGAAATAATTATTCTTCATAAATTATTGTCTTGGCTATTCAGAAATATCATGTTATGTTAACTGATTAATGTCCTGTTAATTTTCACAATGGGTCTTAACTAGCTTCACTTCTCTATTATGTCAGAATAAATGATAACTTAAAATTAAAATATTTTTTTAAGCAGAGCTATGATAAGAGAGATAAATAAGAAGATCTAAATTCCTTTATTTAAGGAGTGAGCAAATTAGGATTACCATGAAATTAACGTACATGTAAGTAAGCTAATACACATTCAAATGATAATTTTATAAATTCACTTGATCATTTATAAAATTTGAAACTAATTATAATAGAAATTAATTTATTCCACACTATAAATTTAATGAACTAAATTGGATTTTACTCGGATAATATCAGCCCAGCCCCTAACCCCATTCTTACGTGCCGTTTGCATATCAAGTTTGTATTCAACTTCTTCAACTTGGGCAGGTCACTATATATGCCAGACGCTACAAATCTTGTCGACAAGGTCAATCCTTCTAGGCTATTGGACAACATGTTCGGTTTTTTTAATCATAGTTTGTTTCTATCTCAGAATTCAAGAACAATGAGTCATCTTGAACTGGAAGCCTAACAACGCTATCATAGGCACAACCATATGGATGGGTTGACCCAGCCCATTGATCTTGATAAATCACGTATTTGTATTTTGCTGCTCCATAAATGGTTCATAAATATACATAACTAACTCAAGACTTATTATTGGCATAACTACTCAAGACTTATAATAAAAAAGGACCTAACGTTATTAGAATGTGTGCTTGGTATGGAGGTAAATTCATGAATAATCTCTCTCTCTCTCTCTCTCTCTCTCTATATATATATATATATATATATATATATATATATATATATATATATATATATATATATAGTAATGCATATTTGAGCTTATCTACAAAAACTTTCTTTATTTTTACCTCTATCGAAGATATTCTAAAAATTAAGGTCAATGCAATGTGATTTGGGGTTTTTACCTATCGTGATTTCTTTAGTTATTTTATTTGTAAAATTTCTCTTTAAATAAAAGAAGTTATTTTATCATCTCAGAAGGTGTTGGCTTAAAGAATAAAAATAGAAAATATACTAATTAAAAATTTTAATGTATTAACATATATTCAAAATTTTTCCTTTTCTTTTTAAATTAATACCTTAAGAATATTAATTTAAAAATTCATAAAAAATAATGTTGAACTTCAAGTATCCCACACCATACGCATGTACTAAAATTCCTTATGTTTTAATTTTTTTTAAGAATATACGAAATTATGACATCAAATTAGTATTCTATAGGAAACTTTAGTGATCGTTTATTTCATTTGCCGAAACAAAAAGAATATGGATCCCTAAACTATAACTCCACTGATTTTTTTTTTTTTCCCTCTACAAATGCAACAAACGTATACGTTGAGCTCAGGCTGCCTAGAGATTTTGGAGGGTATTGGATTTGAAATTGGACCTTTGGATTTGTGTGAGAATCTTCGAACTTTAAGCTAAAGCATGTATACCTCTTCGGCTTTGCCATATGCACAAACCTGCAGGGAACGGCTTGTTCATGCCGTCTCGAAGTCCAATAGAGCAGTAGCTATCCACCTATCACTATCTTCACTTAATTTGACAATTTTGCTACGTGTTCTGTTTGTTGATCATTTTGCAATGTGATTGTAATTACTTAGAAGTCAACAGTCTGACTTTAATTTTATAGTCTTATATTATTATTTCCAAAATCCCGAGCTTCGATTGTTTTCATATTTTTCTTTTCTGAAACAATCCTGGGTCATGAAAAATGTTTCATATAATTCGTTTAGATCCCTCGTATTTTATCAATCGTTTGATTTGATTTCAATTTTTTTTCTATTTACGTTCATAACGTTTTCAAGATGTTTTAATCTTGCATTTTCAAAGGATAATATTCAAATTATAAGTAGAAAAATTAACGTAGAGGTCAAATTACAATATTCAAAAATCACAATAAAAATATAAAATGTTAGGAATTATAATAAAACATAAAATATCAAGTTTGTGTTTCACAATTTCAGTGCTATTTACATTATGATAATATTAGGGACATAAATAGAACAAAAAAATTATGACTAAATTTAAACCTTCATAAAATATGAGAGACGTAAATAAAACTTTACCCTATTTACAATGGTACTTTTGAATATATGTTAATATGTTTGAAAATTTTCTTGTTATTTTCTATATAGAATATGAATTTGATTTATATACACTATAGATAATAATAGAAAAATAGTTACATAGATATCTAACCATCTATTGCTATATCTTGAAGGTCTTCAAAAATGAAAATTTATTTATTTATTTATTCATTTACTTATTTATAAACTTTGAATAACAAGCATTGATTATTGTCATTAACGAACACTCTTCTTTAACAGAAGCCTTAAAAATTTAGTGCCGATTACATTATTTGTCCATCATAACACTGATAATAATGGAGTAGTTCAAATCAAACTTTAAAGAAACCAAATACTACATGAATATATTAAGCAGGCTCCATACAAAATATGCATAAAAGGAATCTCATGTTAAAGAACTCTAACTCTAATTCTAATTAAAGAGAAGGAGTCCACCATTACTTGCATCTGTGGGGTTAGGGCGTTGTCGGCCATAAAATCTTGTCGTTTCTGGAAATTGAAAAATTCATCATCCTAATCTATAAAGCTTAGTACTAATATTAGTATATTTATTGAAAACAGTTAAGATACAGATGAACCTGACGCTGAACTTTAAAATAAACAAAGCGCCGTCCTCTGGTTTCTTTATCATTGTAATTGATATAAAGGTCAAGCCTATGCCCCATCACCCTCTTTGCCCCCACACTACCTTCTTGCATTTTTCAACTTTCATATATCACTATTATATATTTAATTGCCGGAATCTTCTCGTTGGGCTATCTCCATATGCTGCACACATGTAAGCTCTAATTGAATTTTGGTTCATACAAAGAAAGAATATGAATATGCTCTAATTGTTGTACGCATAAATTTCCATCCATCCATCCATTCCTACGTGATGGTCTTAAAAAAATCTTATAAAAAACAGATTAATAAAAATTAGAAGAACTTGATCCATATTAGATACTACCTCCGTTCAAAAATAATTGTTCAAAAATTAAGTATCTAACCATTAATTATAGCAAGACATATTAATTTTTGGACCATTATTTCTAGCCAAATAGGAAAATCAATTAAGAGTTTAATTCGACATATAATCTTTTTTTTTCCTTTCTTTTAGATTACTGTATTGCTCAACTTGTGAAATTTTAGCTACATAAATGCGACTACATTATCATGATTCTAACCTCGATTCTCAACTGCCTCATTCAATTATTTTTTCAATTCTAATTACGACACTAAATAATAGACATAGAATTTAAGAATATCTTATCATGAACCTGAACACAGGGAATCATCACCCAGTACTAATCTAGAGACAAATGTCACTTTAATAGTTTGACACATGGCTCCTTCCCCGAATCCAGCTCCACATATAATAGACTTAGAGACGCGGTTTGATGCAGATATTAACTGTCGATTAAAAAATAAACACGGTTTTGCTACATTACTTCTCCTCTAAGATCCTTCCTTCTCCAAATTAAATTATTTAAAAGCACCACATAAAATAATCTTCCCCCAATGCTTATAAATATCATAGGACTTCTCTTCCATTTCATTCACCAAATCAACACATTGGACATTTTCCAAAGCTTAAAAAAAGTTCTTCCAACTTCATTATATTGATTCCAAAGACAACACAACAATATGCAATCCACATCTTTCATGATCAATTCCTCTTCAATATTCCATCCATTTTCAACCTCCAAGGGTGGCTCTAATGTAAGGAAATCCAGAACTTTTGCTCCATCAGTTATTATGGCATCAAGGAAAGAAGCAGCAGATCACCAGAACTTTGGGGGGAGGTTGGTGGATGAGAGCATGATTGTGCTGAGGCAGAGGATCCATGAGATGAACATGATAGAGAGGAACTATGAGCCACCTTCTGATTGGATGGATTGGGAGAAGCGCTACTACACCAGCTATGACTCCATCATATGTGAAGCAATGGGGGTTCTGCAGACCCAGTTGATGAACACTAGGCCAAGCTTGGCTCTTGGGGTCATGGCCTTGGTTGCTATCAGTGTCCCAACTTCCACTGCGTTGGTTTTGTTTCATTTGGTGGAATTTAGCAAGGCTGTTTTGGCTCATGGGATGATTCATCTTAGCTAGATTAATTGTTCATTGAATATTGCATTGAATTAATGGTTTGATGTATTTGGAAAAAAAAAACCATTTGATTCATTCAAATTATACATAGAATGATAGAATAGATGTATGCACAATTAGATCACCTGTTTACATCCGGGGATATATATGGGGATAGATATGCTTATCCAAACTTAATGTAATCGTTGTTTCTGATTTGTGATCTAGAGTAATATATGTCGTTATATACTACTGATTTGACTCTCTTTATATCAATTGCTTTTGCTTGAAGTAACTCAGGTGAAAATCAACAAGAGGGACAAATTTTTTTGGCTTGACGGCTGATTGATTGCTTCATATAGCTTGTTCTCTTTCTCTTAAAGCAGCCTCAAACGAAATAAAAGAAAAAGGAAGGGTGTCTTTCTATTCCTGAATTGATATTTACTTAAATCAGAAAATTCCTAGATGAGCGCACCAGTAGGTGCTGAATCACCCCTAATTAGCATAGCACGTGAACATGACTAGTTTATTTCCCCCATGAGAGTGAGAGTTAGCTCTTAGATCTCAAAATATTTTTCAGATTTTTATTTTTTTGGAGTAATTTGTCCAATATATTTTGGATAAGGGTCAATTTCTAGAGTTTATCGTAGCGTTTTAGCCTTTCATTGGCATCTTACCGCTGTGATTAAGAGATTTCTCAAGCAGTTAGCTGTTATGAAGTTTGTAACTTTATTTTTTCTTTAACAGTGACACGCAAACTTTACTAATATAATACTATTGTTTGTATATGAAAAACATTTTAGACAAAAAATCGTGAAAAAATAGAATTTGATCCTTCTTTTCCGCTGGTTAATTGTTTCCCAATGTGGGTTGAAGGCAGCAATGGCTAAAGCCTCCACGACAATCACATTGGTGATGATTATGACTCTACCTATGCATTTCTTGCAAGTTACTAGCTAGTTGCTTATTTTTGGCTGTGATACCATAACTTACTAATGAACGATACTGATAGTATATTTTATTTAATTTGTTTCCTTGGTGGTGTTGATTTGTATAAAACTGAAGGGAAAAAAAAACGTCAGAATTCTTATTGCGGAAACATCTTAGCATATAGTTGTCCCTAGCTATCAACTCCAACTTGAAAACTGTTGGGTACATGAAAATAGTATTTGGCATTACATTTTGAATGTGGCATTCTGTACACTGAAAATGATTTTTCTGAACCCTTCACATGTTTGTAGACTTTGTGAATGAAATAGATTAGCTCATAGTTATTATAACATTAACTATGACGAATTATCACAATCTTTTTCAACAGGAATGTGCCCCGATATAATAACATTCCTATGGCCGTTAATTTCTATGTTGTACGCAAGTTGGATGTGTAACCTCCTTCCGGCAGAAAATAAAAAAGATAAATGTGTGACTCAGTGGTATGATTTGAAATAAAACTGTGGCTTGTCTTCGCTCTTCTTTGTGCGTGCCCCTTCTATAAATCCAATTTCTAATTATGTTGCTTATTTTAGGAGAAAAGGGAAGATCATGAATCAACTAGTGAAGATATAATTAAACCCTTGCTTGTTTGACAAAACTTTGCCCGTGTCCGCAGCTCCATGGAATAGGACACCATTTCAATTACCAATGCAAAAATTAGCACTACTATCTCTATCCTTAAATAATAATTCAATTTTAAATACTCATTAAAATTAAAATATATATATATAAAGAGATATCAATATTAGAAAAATAAAAAATAATTTATTAAATTATGCCTATTCACTAATGAGAATAATATTTGATAGAAATATTATTAAAAAAATAATTAATAATACTTCAACTTTTTAAAATGAAAAATCATTTCTAACCAAATAAACTTTTTTAAATCTTACATTTATGCAAAATCGGAGGAGTACAAGAAAATTGTCATTAAGTTTGATTTTCGATTTAGTTCATGACTTTATACTTTATTATATTATTCTCTACTTGAACAATTATTTAGTTTTAAATATTTATTTAAATTTAAAAAAATTAATATGAAAAAAGATTTAAAATAATTTATTAAATTATTTTTCTCATTAAATTATTTTACTAAAAAATTTTAAAATAAACAATTATTTCTAAATAATTTTTTTTAAAGTAGATAATTATTCAAAAGTAAAGAGTAATTATCATAGCAGTAAATCTTTCTGGTGGTCAATGATAACAGTAATACTAAAATGATCTTGTGTGACTAGACACAAGATAAAACAAAATTATGCATGAAGTTAATTTGCATAAGTGTTATCCTTATTTTTCTCCTAAAAACTAAACCTAGACACAGTTGTTTTTAACATTTTCTCTCTCTTGCATATATATTATTTGGTGGCTTCTTGTAAAATCCCAAGAAATATATGCATATGGTGTGCCATTTCTGATTCTTCCTCCACACCCCCCCCCCCCCAAAAAAAAAAAATCTCTTCTCCTCTTCCTTCCTTCTATTGTAAAAAGAAGCTAAGCGAAATTACAACAAAAACGAACGAGGATCAATTACAATAAGAAATTTACACACGTTTTTCTCTGGGAAACTCTGTAGCCGGAGCATCATTCCATCATCATAAACTAAGATCGTCTAAATCACTGTGTAAGGGACATCAATTAACAGCAACCAATGATGAGGGAAATGGCGTTCGTTCGTTCGTTGGTTGTTAGGCATGATATGTGGTGTTGAGCTGAACTTATGGAATGAGATCAACATCGTGCATCGCACAGTTCCTTAATTATCGATCGATAGTTGCAAATTTGCCTTCCTAGTAAAAACTAAAGACTCTGAAGTAATCACAATGGTGTGTGTGGTTTTTGCAATAAAACGACATGCAAGCAGTGTCACTCTATTCTCGTTTTTAAACACGGGAGACCAATGATCAATAAAAGCCAATGCTTGAAATAAAACAAATCCATGAGTTGCAGATTAAAATTAATGAATTCGCCTAGCTTGAGGAGGGAAAGAGGGAGATTGCAAAGGGCGGCACAGCTGCCATTTCTGGTAATCTCTCTCAATCACTTACCAATAATATCGATCGTATCATTTATTTGATTGATTCCAAAACAAAACTTAAATTTTCCAGTTTCTGGCAAAATTTTGGCCAGATGATTAAATAAAAACTAGAACTAGTGCAACATTAGTGGCCCAAAATTAATGCAAGTGGCTGATCGAGGCAAGCTTCCAATGTGTTTTGGTTTATGCGTTGGGAAGCATGCAAAATCGAATCGGTTTTGAACCCCAAAATCGACTGTGTATATTTTTCAACGCGTTTGGAAATGGGTTTTGGCCCAATTTCAAAATCCCATAATTGATTCCAGTAAAAACGATAAATTGTTGCTTCTGAATTTTTATTCCATAAATTTTTATCAAAATCACAAATCAGATGAAACTACTAAACATAAATTAATTTATTATAAAATTAATTTTAACAAAATCAATTCTATTCAAAATTAATTCTATAAATGCGGAATCAAACACACGCTTCACCTGCTTCTAAGTTTAAAGATCTCCAACCTAGATCTTTCGTTAGAAAGGGAATACTAATGAAAGACGTGAAAATTAGTTTAAATACAAACCTTAGTTCTCCAAGTATTTGGTAAAGCAAAGGTAATATAAAAAATTAAAAAGATAACTGAATCTGGTAAAGCACATATATACAGACAAATCACAATTATCAACATTGAAACTTACCATTAAGCTATATACTACAACACGTGAAACTATATTATTAGAAGAGGATGCAAACCATTGTTGGCAACATCAATTAATTTAATCTGCATGCGATAATCGATCACATAGCTGAAATCTTAATTACCAGAATGCAAGATCCATAGACATGTATTGGGGATCGACACCCGAGAATAGCAGTGATTGTGACAACTCTCAAAGCGCTGCTGCTGCATCTTAAGTCTAAATTTGAATTCTGACATTGTCCAAGCAGAGATTTGCACTTGAAAGTGAGGCTTAACTTGTTGTAACATCTGTCATCAGCACAACATCCAATCCATTGCATTTAATTGTGACGAGGTTTTCTGCAAACGAGAAAAAATGGAGTTGTTTTGAGGATACATGATGACTCTTCTATTTAGCGTAACTAGTGCACAATAAATTTGGGCTAAATTAATTCAACCAGTTGTATGAAGATCACATACACATACCCCTTGCTGAGCAAGCCATGTCGAACCACTAGGAGTCTAATTCGCATGCTATAGGTACTTAGCTTCTTACCCTATAACTTTCTTGAAGAAAATTAGTCAAAGGAGATATATATATATATATATATATATATATTGACGTTGTTCAGGTTTTTTAACCATCAAGATGAACATAAGAGAAAAACTGGAGGTGATTCATGGCCAGCGAATTATTTTCAGTGATAAGCAATTTCGTGTAGTTTCATGTAACTAACTTACAGATCTTTTCCAGTACAAAAG
This sequence comes from Dalbergia oliveri, assembly GCA_030441495.1. Lineage (NCBI taxonomy): Eukaryota > Viridiplantae > Streptophyta > Magnoliopsida > Fabales > Fabaceae > Dalbergia > Dalbergia oliveri. Next base: position 34,542,699 of record JAMLFY010000007.1, read on the forward strand.
CACGCAATAAAAATGGAAAATACTGTGTACAACACAAACTTACAACATATTTATAAAAAGACATAAAACATTTTGGTGCAACCATTTGCTTTTTTTATTTTTTTTCCACACGAGCCTCACAATTTTATTTGTCTTCTTGTGTATGATGTAAAATATTATATGATTGCGTTGTACACATAACCCTTCTCAATTAAAATTTTCTTTTTGCTGTAGACTACTACACACTAATGCAAGATAAATTCCAGAAAATCAAAGGGAGTTTCATGGGCTGGTAAAATCATAAGTTTGAAAAACTTTCACTTCAAGAAGGAAATGCACTATAATAAGGAAACCAAACAATAAATTAAGCATGAAATCATATGGTAAGTAAGCATCACAGAAGGTAGTGGAATGAATTGAAGAGGCCCCTTCAGTCCAAGACGTGACAGTCACAACTGAATTACAGCTCCTGCGTCGTTGGATCAGAAGCACACCATTGTGATGGCAGCCTTTAAATGGTGAGCTCTCGAACCAACGAGTCAGCAGCTGAGTCTCAGCCCTCTTCAACTGCCTCGGACTGGACTGAAGTGAGCCCCTTCCCTTCCTCCACAGCCCCCCACACAATCAAGATACAATTTAATTAAGCCTGATATGCTTTGAACAAGACATAAAATAATCAACTTGATTCATCCCAAGAGGTGAAAAGCCACCCTTGCGCGCATAAGAGAGCACACGGCTGTTGTAGTAGGTAATAAATGCTTGTAACTGATGCATTACACAAAACGCAAGCTATGCAGGATTATATATAATAAACATTTTGCCCGTCACATAGTATTGGTTACAGAAATAAGTCACCAGTCACCCCATGGATAAAGCAACACACAGGCACAGCCAGACAGCCACGGCAATCATATCTTGTGCAGAAAGCAACACACTTGTCTAGGCTATTTTAATAAGAAGAAAACAAGCTAGCTATGCATAGCTAGGGCTGTGTGAAATGTGTATGAGAGCTAGGGATGGCGGTGTGTGAATCCTGAGATGGTACGAGGAAGGCTAAGGAGGTGAGGGTAGGGTTTGTTTATTTAAATAAGAATAAGAAAAATAAAGGAAGGGATATTTTGGGACATGCAAATCTAGAGGCAGCCTGAGATGGAGATTTTGGGGCAGTGAGTGAATGATAATGGCGTTGAAAAATATTTTGAGTGAGTGAGTGAGGCCTTTTCAATTCAAGAAGACAACGCTCATAGCTATCTATTAAGATCGTACGCCCCAGTTATATCTAATCAAACAGCTGGAAGGCTTAACATTATTATCTGTGGCACTTGTAGCTAGAGACATGCATAGCTAGCTGTCCCAGTTGCATTTGCACCCAGCAGATGCCAGATCTTTGGGATGCTAGTGGTGTGGGTTCATCAGACCCCATAAGCTCTTAGCTTGCTAACCCTAGACAACCATGTGTTGTACTTTTATGCCCGTCAATTAACTTGGTAGATGAACTTTAGCACAGTAAATAATAAAATGTTACTTATGCGCTGTCAAGTTTGCATGTTGTAAAAGGCTGCTTTTAAAAAAAGCTAGTTAAAACGCATTCATCATATATGAAAGAATACTTTTTTGATTTACATATATTACTTTCCCTCCTTAATTATCAATAGTTTGGCAAGGAAAACATAGATACTTCCCCTTTGGTTAACATTTTTACTGAATGGACAAAAAAGAATTAAAAGATCGATACGGGAAAGATGCTTATACAAAGATCATGAGAAAACTTTGTGACGCTGTACGTCAACTTGGTCAAAAAGGCAAGGTGATGAGTAGAGTTTTTGGTAGCTGCTCCTGCTAGTTCGTTTTGGGAGAATACTTAAGGAGGCTAAGGTGAATGCGGTACAGCTTTATTTAAGGATAAGGGTAGTTGATGAGCTGTGGCGATTTAATTTTCACCAATAATATTATTTATACATCATTTTTTTCATGCATCTATGCTTTCACCATATATGAATGAAGGAAAATAACAAAATAGTAGTATACAACAAACATCACCATTATTTTTTAAAGAAATATTTGTAGAATAAAAAATATAAACACATCTCTCTATTATGCAGCAACATAAACTCATTCTCTTTTCTCCTCTCTGAGATTGCCACCGCCATTGTCACCACCGTGTCCATCATTGTTAGATGTTAATAATTTATCACTACAAAGAAATTTGACCTAAAATAACACTTATTTTTAGGTACATATGAAAAGTGTTACTTTTGTACATAGATAACATTTTTTAGATATATATTGTCATCTAAAAATGTTATCTTCTCTACTCAAAAGTGTTGTCTTAACAATTGGCCATATTTGATATAACAACACTATGAAAAGTGATGCATTAGCTTAAAAATATATCATTTTATTAAAAATGTTACCTATGGCAATTGGTCACATATGATATAACAACTCTTCAAAAAGCGATGCATTAACTTAAAAAAGTGTAGCATTTGCATATCGAAACAACACTTTCTATATGACCAAAAACTAAATGTTCTTTTGTTAAAAGTTACTCATCTTAAGAAATAAGAAATACAACACTTTTTATATAGCATTTGCATACATACAATACAATCTTTCTCAGTGTAATGATAGGTTACTCATTTTTCTGCAACTATATCTTTTTATAGGTTTGTGATACTTTATTTTTTTACAACAATTTTCTTTGGAAGATATGTGAGTTTTTCATTTACACTTTTATTTTGATGGGTTTATGATATTTCTCCTAACACTTTAATTATTTTATTGTAGTTGTGGGTGAACGCATTAGTTAAATTCTATTATTGAACTAAGAATGAATGGTTCAATAAATTATAACTGACACTAAACTCGTAAAATAATGTTAAAATCAAGTTACAAGTTTTTTATATTGTTTTACAAGTTTTTTACTTTTGTTTACAAGTTGAAAACAAGGAGTTTAGAAGTCTTATAAACCAAGAGTACAAAAATTGTAAAACTAAGCATTACTTAAAACTTGTAAATCGATGGTAAATTTGTAAACCACTTGCAAAAAATTTGTAAATATGTGCTTAAGGCTTACAAACCAAGTGCAATAAGCTTGTAAACCAAGTTGTTTTTGCACAAATGACGCTACAAAGTTATAAACTAGTTGTAAATACTTGGAATCCGATTCTAAATATTATGAAATTAATGGTAAAAGTTGATACTTGATACAAATACTTATAAATGCTATAAAAACTTATAAATGGTACTAAAATTTTCAAAATGACGCTAATACATAGAAACCGATTGTAAATAATTTGGGAAGTGCTACAAAGAATATCGAATTTTCATATTAATGAGTAAGTTGGTTGCGAAAATGTTATGTAAATTAATTAGTTTTTATTATTGTTCTTCTATGATTCTATTTATTTTGAGAAAATGGATGTCTGTCTCTTTTACAACTTGTTAGTAGCTATGTTTAGAGGTTTTCAGGACATGTTTATAGGTTTTTTAACTTTTTTTAAGTTTTCTTCCAGATTATAAGTTTTTTCCACTTGATTTACAAGTTTTTTATTTTTGGTTTACAAGTTTTTAGCAAGGTTTACAAATTTTCAGCATGGGTTTGCAGATTTGTTGTATCTTGATTTACAAGTTTTCAATACAGGTTTACAAGTTTTGTCCATTGGTTTACAAATTTTTGCACGAGTTTACAAATTGTATTTTGGTTTAGCACATGTTTGGCAATAGACTACCTGATATTATTTGATGTAGATGATGCATGAATTTATTTGTGTCATTTTTTTTGTACAAACACATAACCAACTAGGAGTTTAAAAATGCAAAGCGCATAAGACAAATGGAAAATAAGACAAAACTCCAAGAAGGCAAAAGGAGACGTGAGCATAACATGATATAATCAAGGTAGACAAAGGCATTGGTAGTGTCAAGGAATTATTTCAAAAGAATACATTAGTAAATAATAATGGTGAATCAATAGATAAGATTGTAATGAATTTATAAATAATGATAATGGAAAAAACTAAATTTTTTATTAGTTGTAATAAATTTGAAATGTATAAACAAATTAGTTTAGTTTTTGATCATAACTTCCCTCTCTTGAACATGCAAGTATCATGTAATTGAGTTGTCTATCCAACTTCTTCATTGCATTTTTTATTTTAATCCCAAAATCCTATCACTTGAATAATTTTTATAGAATGATTTCATTTCTTCTTTTGAATTAAATATCATTTCAACATAACACACAATCATCTTATAATTTCCTTCACAATCATCCATCTCAAGTTTAACATGAAAATCCACATCAACATTCATTGAATTCTCCATACTTTTCCTATGGAGTATAATACAAAACCTAGAACAAAAACAAACCCAAAAAGTTATAATATAGTTATGACACAAATCCTACAACAAAACTAACCTCAACAAGGAAGCATATACTACATATACAATATTTAGCACTTTATTTACAAGTTTTTAAAACGGTTTCTAAGAATTTATGACTAGTTTACAAGTATTTTACTCTAGGTATCAACTTTTGAACCACTAATTTCATAATATTTAAAATCAGATTCCAAATATTTACAATTAGTTGAGAACTTTGTAGCACCACTTTGTGCAAAAAACTTGATTTACAAGCTTATTGCACTTTGTTTATAAGTCATAAGCATGAGTTTACAAAATTTTTGTCATTGGTTTACAAGTTTTTACCATCAATTTATAAGTTTTAAGTAATGCTTAGTTTTATAATTGTTTTGATTTTGGTTTACAAGACTTGTAATCTCCGTGTTAAAACTTGTAAATAAATGTGAAAAACTTGTAAAGCATAGGCAAAAAACTTACAAATAAGAAACCTATATACCTTCTAAAAAAGATTGTTGCAAAAAATTGAATTATCACATACCCATCAAAAGTTATAATTGCAAGAAACCTATTATTATACTCATCAAGGGTTGTTGATCTTACTATGAAATGAGCAACTAATAACAACTAATGACAGTGAACATGACAGGTAGCAATAGTGGTGGCGATCTTTTGCACGCGAGAAAGAAGAGAAAAGAGAATGAGTTTGTGTTGTCGCGCGAGAGATAGAGATGTGGAGAGAGAGATGTTTTTGTGTATTTTTATTCAGAAATATTTTTTTAAAAAATAGTGGGTGATGTTTGTTAAATACCATTATTTAGTCCTTTTCCTTTATTCACATACGGTAGAAGGATAAGTGTATGGAGAAATGATGTGCATATAACATTATTGAATTTTCATAACCTTGTAATCTAGTTTTAGTAAATGCATTTCATTGTCTCTTATTCTTATGAAAACTGGTTTGCTAAGGATTTCTTAAAACATAAAATAATAAAATAAATAATTAGGTGTCTGAAAATAAGAGAGAGGACTCTCTTATAAGTGCTGTACCAAGCTCCAAGATACTATAATAGCTAAGGTAGTGTTTGTTTACTATATTGAGATAAAAGCAGAGATATTGAGAGAAGAAATTGTTGATGAGAGAGAGAAAAGAGAGAAAGATAAAAAAACACAACTTATGTACCTTCAAATATATATACAGTAGCGACGAGATAGAAAGAGAAATTTAAAATATTTTGCTTTTAAATATCCCTATACATATCTTTGTTTATGTCTCAATCGCTATTTTTATTATCCCTGATTTTTATCCTATCCTAGAATAATAAATAAAACCTAACTAAGAGACAGCGATAGTGCGCAATTTGAGAGTGCAAGCTTCTCATTTTTCAGGCGTTATATTTTGCAAATGGTGCACAATATATACGATCTATATATTGCGTTCCCATGTTCATATTCCTCTCGTTTATCTCTTGACACTTCCACCCACTTGAGGAGACCTATATGCTGTCTGATTGTTATCCGGACGAAGGTCCACTGATTCAATTCGAAATTAATATTAATTAATCTCGCTGTTAGGTTAATTTATTCTCAAATTTGTTCAAACTAATTTTCTCCATATATCTAGTGACTCGTCGTGCAGTGTATAGTTAAGTTAGTCAAAGGGCATGCAAAAGAGGGCGTCTCCGTATAGCCAAATTAAAAGAGAAGCGAGAGTATAGGAGAACCTTTCTATTTGTTAGGTGTAATTTGAATTTCAACTCTCGTTTAATTATTTATGTTGATTAGAAAATTAGATTTGAACTAAAGCTAGACTATTCGACTAGACTATACAACTTAGTTAGAAATCTGGAAACTTTGATTGGTCCAATTAATGATTGTGTGTAGATCTAGTTCTTGTTGAATCTATTAAAACAGCTACAACAAATGAAGCACAGGTGCTTCGACAAGTTGTGTTTATAGATTGGGAAAGATAGATAGGCTTCAAAAGTAATAGTATGAAATTGAAAGGAGGAGGACTGATTGGTTTGAGTTTTCTGGATATGTTTAGTTTTAATTTTCAATTTTTATTTTTAATTATTTAGTTTTCAGGATTTTGTAAAGGAAAATTGAAAATTGGATTTTATAGTTTTTAAAATTTTCAGCCTTTCACAAAATCTAAAACTGAAAATAAAAACTAAAACTCAAACTAAACAGCTTATAAATTTCAATTTCAATTTTTATTTCTACTTTTAGGATTTTCCTTCATAAAATTCTAAAAACTAAAAATAAAAATTAAAACTAAAATTAACAGGCTCTTGGATATTATGGCACCTGTTGAATTAATTTCATGAACAATTTAAGAATAAGCCATATACATATATAGCCAAACTTAAAAAACTTAAAAGCATATTAAACTTAATGCACATATTATATATATAATTTGAATTAATTATTAGGCCTAGTACAACAATAATTTGTTGAGCTCCTTAAATATTTAATCAAAAATTTAATTTCTAACCGTGTACATTGATAGAATTTCATGGCCTGATATACATAATCCCTATATAAAATCTATTTCTAGAAGAATTAATTATTATTTTCGATACTAGATATGGTTAATGCATCCAAAATAATATATAATTTAAATCACGCCGGATACAATTAATAAATATGCTCTCCGCAGCCCATATACTGGTGGCGACGGATGGACTGTTTAGTTATCAGAAAAAGTTAGGGTCCATCCTATCCCAGACGAACAAATGATTGCACCCTAATAGTAATAGTGAAACCAATTAAGTTATTGCAATAGCTGGTTCCTTCCCAACCATATGCTGCTTCATGTAAAATTCCATAAACCGTTCCTTTGTGAATCCCGTACTCAGCAGTAAATGAAGTTCCATCACTTAGCATTGCCAGTAAACTTTGGGAACTGAGCACATTGTGTACTTACGGAAACTCAGAAAGACCTGAGTGTAAGAAAAGTACTCACTCACGCTCAGCCCGTACTCCCAAAAGATGAAAACACTTCTTTCTTTATTTCTTAAAGAAAAATGGAAAGTACTTTTCTGTCATAGCACTGTTTGGTTGGAGGCATCGATGGCGTTGATGACTTATCAGGCAGTCTCACTCAGAGTCTCCTACCTCGACTTATGATTGAGTTGAGAAATCGTGGGAATCTTTGTTGTTCACACGTCTTGTCTTCCCCCTTGTTATTAGTCCCAAGGTGAGAGTAAATAATTAAATTCAATATGGTACTATCTAGACCATGTCTGGGTAATTTGAGAAAAAGGGAAAGGTTTACGCATATTTGGTTTTGATTTCGAGTTTTTAATTTTTTGAGAAATTCTTAAGTATTTTTTAGAATAAGTTAAAATATTTATTTTATTTATTAATTAATAAATTAACTATTATATTAAAAATATAGAAAAAATAAGAGATAATAAATTTATGTATAAATTAATAAATTGATTAACAAATCATTTCACTTGTTCTCTATGCACTTAAGTATTTCACTATTTTTTATTTTCAGTTTTAAAATTTTATAAAGAAAATATTAAAAAATAAAATTAAAAATTGAAAACTCAAACTAAATATGCCCTTAATTTTAGTTTTCATTTTAATTTTTTAGTTTTTAAGAGTTTGTTAAGAAAATACCAAAAATGATAAATTAAAATTTATAATTTTTAAAATTTTCAATATTGTCTTTACAAAATTTGAAACTTGAAAACTGAAAACTAAAACCAAACAGACTTGTAGTTTTCATAATTTTTAATATTTCATTTACAAAATCTGAAAAAAAACTAAAATGAAAACTAAAAATTAAAAACTCTAAATTAAATAGGCCTAGACTTTTTTTTTCTCTTAAATAAATTTTTTTTGTTAAATCTAATATTTTTCATAATGTTATCTTTTTTTATTTTTCAGTATATCTATATTTAGAGGACTAATCACTTCCCATACGGAAACTCATTTAAGGAGGATAAATACTAGCTATCACTTTAAAACCTTTATTCCTAAATGAATTTTAATATAGTTGAGAAAAAGATAGTCCCCATGGTTTTTGAGAATGTTATCTAAATAGCTTATAGTCAATAGTTAATAATTTTAAACTAAAAAAATAATATAAGCCTAAATAATTTTTTTAAATTTTGTTGTTATAAATAAAAATTGATTATTTTAGAATCATGATACTTTTTACTAAAATAATCTTAAATATTAAATATTATATAATATAAATAATCTTTTTTAGTTACAAATATAATATAAATATCTTACACGTGTATAAGGCATAGTTCGTTTTTTTTAAACAAATAAAAAATTAAAACCAAAAGAATACAAGAAGATCAACGACTTTGATCATTTCCAGCTGAATTCGTAGTGCACAAAATCGAGCTATAAATCATCTTCCTTGCTCAAATAGTTAGCACTTTTATTCTTTGGGCCTTCGGCCTATTGCACCCAAAAAATGCCGACAAGTAAACCTATTATGTCATATTGGTCCTTCTTTGTATCTAAGCATAGCAATGAATTTCTATTGATAAAAAAAGAAATTATGTTAGGATTCAACTCCTTTAGAATGAAAAATTAGTAAAGTGAAAATATGATGGGTTAATTTAGTGAGTCCCATACATAATAAAAGCTATTAATCTAGGTGATTAACATCTTACTTTAATATTCCTACCTCTTAACTTTCTAGGAGCCCAATCCACTGTGATCAAATGTTCCTTTCGGTCGACTGTTAACAATTGAAATAATGGCAACGGAGAGGACCATCCATACTGGTGTTGGGGTAAAAAAATAACTACCGAGTTTTAACTTTCTTGGGCCTGAACCAACTTTAACTTTAAGCTCGATCCAATTTACAAATTATTTTATGCCAATCCACCAAGACCCAAATTACTTCGTCTCTTTGGCCCGACTATCCAAGACCAAAAGTCAAAAAAAAGAGTAGAACGAAAAGAAAAGGTTGAGCGAAAAAATGAATTTTAAGGGGCTGTTTGAAAAACTGAAAATAAATTTTTAGCTTTTCCTTTATAAATTTAAAATATTAAAAATTGAAAATTAAAAATTAAAAATGAAATAAATTAAACATCTCCCCTTATCTTTAGTATTATTCCGTTCAGCTTGTCTTTCACCGCATTTATTATTGATTCTTATAAGTTGTAATTTAGTTAAAAACTTAAAATGATTCTTATAAGTTGTAATTTTGTTTGTTTGTTTGTTTGAATATTAGTTATTTAAACATGATATATTTTAGACAACAAGCAACATTTTAATCGAACATAAGGCTGGTTTCGATGAACCTTTATAAAACTATACATTTTTTAATTGATATTTTTAAATAAGATATTTTGAAAATGTAAAACTTATTTTTATGTTTGGATAAAATCAATTTATGTTTTAAGATAATATTAAAATATTTTCATTTATTCTCAATTATATATTTTATAACATAAAAAATATCTTTTTTTTCAAAAGATGAACAATAAACTTTTGAAAAAAAAATTATACTTTTCTAATGATTATGTGTTTTATTAAAATGATTTATAGAAACATATAAAAAAATATTAAAAAATTTGTTAATATTTTTTATCAAAATAATAAAATAATATAAAGCTATTAGGAGTATATTAATTGTAAGAACCTTGACCAATTTATTTGAAATCATAAGTTGAAATAATAACAACCATTGTTTTTATGGGAAAAAAAATACAAGGAGCACTAGTCATGAATAATAGACGTGACCGATGAACCAAAGTTCGGAGTTCGAAATTAATCGGCCTACACAGCTCGACCAGAGCAGTGGCCAGCAACTTTATTTATATAATGGAGAGATAGTGATCTATTATAAAAGAAGATATAAATATAATTACAAAGAAGATATAACAGAATATAATGAGAACTAAGTCAAATCTAAACTACATAGCAGATATGGTAACAACCATAAATCAAAAATAAGAAATTATTCTCATCTTCATAAATAAACAAAATGCTGTGAAGTTTTTTTTTTAAAGACTTTTCAAGGTATCTCTAGTCTCAAATACTGTAGCATTTAAAAAGTCCTCCTAACAATTGCTTTTCCTAGGTTTCGAATGATCAATTTGATTTTACTTTCTTTTAATTATGTGTGATATGACTATGTGATAATATATACATGAATTTAATTTTGAAGTACTCAAATTATAAGAGTGTCTAATTTTTACAATTATTGTCTCATAAGTCAGATATTTGATATCATATGGTTAGATGACAATGTATTAATCTTAACCTCTATATAAATTTCAAGATGCATAAATTGGATTTATTAGATGTGAATTAATACTAAATATTTAAGTAATTCATAAATTAAAAATTACACAAGTTCAATTATGATTTATGAGTATAACGTATTTTCAATTTTCTAAAAGTTAATGATTATTTAAGACACTACTCATCATTTTTTCATATTTGCATGTTGCTGGTAGAGAGAAAAAATTATTACTTGCTAAACAAAGATCAAACATTCCTTAAAAATCTTCTATCTTCAAATGGTATTCTTTTTCAATGTTCCTCATTATTATTGACACGTAAAAAAATAAAAATAAAAATAAATTTAAAATTTATAAGTTCCTAAATATATAATATGTATTTTACCCAGTATCAATTGATGATAAGAGGAGATGCAATTTGGAAACTGAAGATTTTCGTCCGCATTGATTTTGGTTGACAACTTGATATCTGTAAATCAATTACAGTCTAATGTCATCATCATATATTGCAACACTTGATCATGAACACCTGAACATCTGGCTGAGTCTGAGCAATTCTCATGCTGCCAGGCCTAAACTTTCTCTGAAGATTGTTAAGAATTTCGTGAATTGAATCTTTTCTTCCTTGGCTGCAGCTAGCGGGTTAAACGTGAAAGCTTTGACCTTTTCCAAAGTGGATCTTGAAATTTTGTTGTATCTTCTCATAAGTTGTTAGCCCTTCATTCTCATCAGTGGCTTCTTCTTCACCTTGTCATTATTCGATGATCACCAATGACCAAACCGTTGTCTCATTCATTTTAATGTTTTATTAAAGCTTGGGTCAGAGTCATAGGATCCTGAATATTATCACAATTTACCTTGATTTTTGTCCCCGGTAATTTGCACACTCCAGATATATTCATATTTCATATAGATACTCTCACACTTGTCTTCATCTATAAACCCATCATCATTTCTTGGTTTTGCTTCTTCTTGTGATGAATGCGGAACCAATTGTGTCTTTTCGTATTTATCATTTTTATATATTATTTTGATGATATTGATTTATTGGCGTGTCATTTATGTTGTGCAACTGTCTTTACTCCAGTTGGTACTAGAATATATCTGAATTTGTCTTGAGAATAATCTGTGATAAGTATGCTGTCATGTGATTTAAGCTTGTAGGTTATGCAAGTTCTTTTATATATGCTCACCACTCCATGGTTATGTTGCAGGAGATTTTGTATGTTTTTCAAGTTGTTGAGGCAAACATGTCATCAGAAGACTCTGTTGGTTTGCATGAAAATATCATGAGGCCTAGAAGTGAAGATTTTCGAACAGCTATAGAGCCTTTGTTGAAGCTGCTCTGCCTAACAGTCATAGGACTACTCCTTGCAAACCCCAAAATGCAATTCATCCCCAAAGCCACATTCAAACTCCTTAGCAAACTTGTGTTTGCTCTATTCTTGCCTTGCCTAATATTTAGTGAACTAGGTGAAAGCATCACTCTTCAAAAATTTGTTGAGTGGTGGTTTATCCCGTGAATGTGCTATTGAGTACAGCTATTGGTTGCATACTTGGGTTCATAGTGGTGGCCATATGTCGCCCACCTCCAGAGTTTAACAGGTTCACTATTATAATGACTGGATTTGGAAACACTGGGAATCTCCTCCTTGCTGTTGTTGGATCTGTTTGCCACACTGAGAACAATCCATTTGGAGATCAATGCAAGACAAGTGGGGTGGCATATGTTTCTTTGTCTCAATGGGTTGCTGTGATCCTTGTTTACACCCTTGTTTATCATATGATGGAGCCTCCTATGGAGTATTATGAGGTTGTTGAGGAAGAGGCTGAAAAGGTGGACGAAGTAGCAAGGTCAGTCAATGATATGAGTAGGCCACTACTTGTAGAAGCTGAGTGGCCTGGCATAGAGAATAAAGAGACTGAACATTCTAAGACACCCTTAATTGCTAGGATCTTCAAGAACATCTCAGGTGTTTCCCCATCTACTATACCTGAACTTGAGATCACAGAAGGAAGCAGTAGCCAGAGTCCTAAGTCCATTGGTTGTTTGGCTGAGCCTAGAGTTGTCAGGAAGATTAGGATTGTTGCTGAGCAGACTCCAATTCAGAACATACTTCAGCCCCCAACAGTTGCTTCTCTATTAGCTATCATAATTGGCACAGTACCTCAGCTCAAAACTCTCTTCTTTGGATATGATGCTCCAATGTCCTTTATCACAGACAGTTTGCACATTTTAGCTGGGGCTATGGTACCTTCTGTGATGCTTATCTTAGGGGGTATGCTTGCTGAAGGACCAAATGAATCTACCCTTGGACTTAGAACTACTATTGGCATTATTGTGGCAAGACTAGTGGTGCTTCCTCTACTTGGAATTGGGATTGTGGCCTTGGCTGATAAGCTAAATTTCTTGGTGGAGAATGATGCTATGTTTAAATTTGTGCTTTTGTTGCAGTACACAACACCTAGTGCCATTTTACTTGGAGCAATTGCAAGCCTGAGGGGTTATGCAGTTAGTGAAGCTTCAGCACTTCTCTTCTGGCAGCATGTCTTTGCCCTTTTCTCGCTTTCGGCGTACATTATAATTTACTTCAGAATTATTCCCTATGTTTAAAGTTGGTGCATATTTTAACGCCTGGAGGTTTTGGGGTTCTAAATTTTATACGTTAGCTCATTGTTGCAGATGCCATTGCATTGTCCTTTGGAATACGAGGCATAATTGAGAAGAAATTTTTTCTAGCTTTGTGTTCGGTGTTGGTAGTGATAATGAATGCAAATGATATGCTATATCTGTGTTTTTATTTGGGTTTCCCATGTCAATAATATTTCTCTTTGGAAAGTAAGTCTTATTGGGACCAGTAGATTTGGTTTCTATTTTCTAAGCTCTAGAATATTGTTAGCGCATCTGATGCTACTACATGGTTATAGATATTTTTGAAATTCTTGTAGCAGGGTGCACTGAAATTTGATGCTACTACATGATTATAGATTTTTGAAGTTCTTGTACCAGTCTGCACTGAACTTTGGTGAACAAAAAGGCTCCTGTTTCTTGACACAATGTCTTAGCTTAGTGCTTCCTACATAAATAGTTTGTGATGAATGATGTTTAAACATGATTCCTTTCACGTGAGTTTTCATACAGTATAGAGCCCTGCAATTTGATGGCAAAAATTTAACATTTTCTAATATAAAGCAGTTTCTGAAGGTGGGTACATAGAATAAGATGCATCAGGTTAATTATGTGACATAGCATTAAGTGAATTATCTCACTTATAAACAGTTAATTCCTGCTTGATTCTCTATACCAATTCCCTACGCATACTAATTAATTTTCTGTCGTTTTTCTGAGTAACACGGAGATTTATTTCTTGTCAGCTGGTTGCTTGGGCGTGCCCTGAGTATCAAGAGATCATCTTTGCTAAATAGTAGTCTGCTTCCTGAGGTCATTATTTTTTGTGTTCATTGGTCTCCAAGGAAAAGTCATGCATTGGTGGTGAAACTTTTTAATGCCTTATCCCTTTTAATCATACATCTCAGGCGTTCCATTTAAGATTGTCCTCATAAGCATCTGGAATTAGAAAGTACATCTCATTTTAATTTAAAAAGTTATATGAAAAGTTATATGATGAATTGAAATAGTTCGTTAACTGTGATGGCTTATTTCTGGTATGGATGTTCTGCATCTCGTGTGTTGAAATTGTACATTTCATATGACTGAAAGTTCTAATGTTAGATCTTTTTCTTTTACACGCTAAGAAATAGCCAGCCGACAGTCACAGTAATTATAGAGGAGTAGTCATGCAAGATTTCCAATATCCAAACAAAGAAACCTAAGAGAAAGATGTCGACCAAATGCTAATAGATATAGAGATAAGACTCTATGAGAAAAAGCAAAAAAGGAAGATGACCGATACATAAACGTATCACCCATCCATGAACCTATCTTTAAAAGAAATTGAAGCTAGAACATAATGGTGTTTTTAATAATAAAGTAAATGATGTCATACTCATCATATAAAATAACTAGTCATGATGTATGATAACAAGTCTTGCTGAGTCATGTTCCTTTGTTTGTCATCTTGTTATTAATATGCCTAATAACGTGTCATATAAGATAATGTAATTTCGACAGTTTCCCTAACCTATATAAGGAGAGTTTTATGCCATTGTAAGATCATCGAAGTTTGCTATAACAAAATCTATTGTGTTATGTACTCACAATGCTCTTAATATTTTCCTCCTTCTTGAATGTTCAATCTCACGTAATAACAAGCTAGTTGGTCCTGCACATCTAAAGACCAGCAGCGGGGGCAGCATTAAGCAAACTCATCTTACAATTTACAAATACTCTTGGAATGTTTACGAAGAGCATGACCCTGACCACCAGTGGCCACGTTAAATTAGCAAACACTTTGAACGTTCAAATAATATTGTTGTTGAATTAGATTCCCCCAAATTTCCAGGCTACGATTCTTTTCCACGTTGGAAACATGTGTGTCATTTCATTGCATGAGATTACGGGTCAAGTCAGTCGACTCTCTTCAGTCAACCGATAAATTGTGCTTCCTTCGTCCTACTACGTACTATGTACTCAACTTCCGCTGTTCTAGTCAAGCTTTTGATTCATGCACCCTTGTCTCGGTACCTTACCAATTTTCATCATAGTGCTATTTAAATTCGCTCATGTATGCATATATGTAAGAATAAGTTGTGTTGACAAAACCTTAAAAGGAGCCAACTACATGTAAAATAAAGGAAAAACAATCGATATCAATGGTTGATTAATTACAATGTTTCAACATATCTTCTTCTTAAGTAAAAACTTTGGATTCAAATAAAAAAACTATTGTTAAAAAACTATTTTTTATAAACAAGAATAATTTAAGTGAGTTTGACATCAATCGTCCCCTCAAGATCGGAACACGTCTCTTAACTCAACAAATCCTTATAAGGGATATACAAAAATCACATATCAATAGAGTTTTTGTATCAACAACATAAATTGAACCCATATCTTCATCGGATACTACCATATCCCTTATCATATGCATCAATTCATAGTTATTTGCTATTGATCTGGTATCAAAATGCATGGGCCATAGTATGTTACATATGTAATTTGATAAAATATTCTTACGAATTATCTTCTACTTAGTTTTTATCATATAATAATGTAAATCTAGTTTAAGATCACATTGTCGTTTGTCGTTAATATTATGTACTACGAATATTTAATTTGTACATTGTTAAGAAATTAGGAGGGTAAAATTTTTAGAATTTTTAATGTAGGGTCTATTTAATTTTTACTTTTAGAATTTAATTTTAATATGACTTAATGAAATTCTTTTTAGATAGACATCCAATAATATATTATCACATAAGTGAAGTAAGTTTGACTCTCATCCCACTACTTCAAAAGTCATAATTATGGGAGTATTTAATTGAATGATAGTGTTACATTAAAATGATTACATGATTAGTACATTTAAATTAAATTCTTGTTTTTATTTTCTATTTTTAATTATAATGATTTATGCATTGACAATGCAAAATTTTTTTACAGTAATCCAACCACATATTATTATATTACTCATGATAGTTGACTCTTGTATCAATTACTTGAAAAGTCACAATAGATAGAAAATTTTGAGTATTTTTCATTATCAGAGCATTAAAATTAGATTTTAATTTTAATTACAAAAACATTCTCATTTTTTAGATTCTGTATTGAAAATATCATCTTTAGATTTTATTTTATATTTTCTTTAAATTTTTGCAAACATATAATAATGTAACATTTTTACAATTAAAATTGGTAATAAAAAAAAAACAGACTTATTTTATTTTTTTAATTTGAGGTAATTGGTTAAAGAATTTTTCATTAGACTAAATTCTCAGTATAATGTTTGAGAAATATTTTGGGAGACTGATTGATACCTTATGATTTGAAAGTCCTCTTTTGATCCTCATAATAATAATAATAATAATAAATTGATCTTTTTATATATGTCCAATTAACGGGCCTAGATGGAGTGACCAATTTGTCTCAAAACCGTTTCTTAGGACCAAAACAAGTATTCAATTCATTAAAAAAAAATATTTTAATACTCAAAGTGAGTGTCAAAGTGAGAATCCTCATTGCATCACAATTGAATATAATATGAATGGGTGTAAAAAGTAAAACCACTATCATATCTAATAGTAATAAAATAACTATCCTATTTAAACACTTCTTTTTAAGTGTTAAAATAATTTTACTCTTTACAAAAGTTGCTAGTTGCATTAACATATCCGATTCCCAATCCAGATTATCAAATTCCCTTCGGTTGTTTGTGCACCTTACAAAATGCAAACGAACAAACATGGCCCATACGGCAGTGGCGAGACCGAAGCTGCGGGGCCAAATCCTTGACTTTTCCCAAGATGCTCTTGGACCAAGTAAAGAACCACAAAAATAAGCCTTTTTGACAATGTTTTTCCTTTTTCAATGAATGTCTTAAGAGCATTCATTAAAAAAAAAAAGTAATAAAATGAGTTACTACTCATTTTAATTTTTGACTTTTTACAATTGAATCATTTTAATCTTGATCTTTAAAATAAATCAAATTATTCACTGATATTATAAAATGTGAGTTAAATTAGTCTTTTATTTCATATTTATTTAATATTTTATCAATTAAATGATGATATGTAATGTTATATAAGACTTTATCATACCATATGTTATCTAGAGTAAAATAAAATTTAAAATAACTTATTTAATATTAAAATTACACATAAATGAGTCAATTTAAAACTTAAAATAAATATTTAAATTGTTCGTTTTGTATATTTTAAGAAATCAAATAAAGTCATTTTAAAATTTATTCTACTTAAATAACATGTAATATATAAAGTTATTACTTAATGTTACCTATCATCATTTAATTGATAGAATATTAAATAAAGTGATTAAAAAATTAATATGACTACATTTTGTAATGTTAGACTAATTTGACTCATTTTAAACAAAGATTAAAATGACTACAAGTATAAAGTGAGACTAAAATCAACATTAACACTAATAAAATTTTTTGTACATCCACTGTATTAAAAATTCAAAAACCTCAACTTCAGTACAAAATTTATCGCGTATAATTCCTTAACAAGTATTTTAAAAACAATCCTTAGAAAGAATATCGATTTTTAATATCCAGGCATTTTTCATGTTGCATGCGTCGTTATCAAACAAGCCAAGTGGTACTGTCTCTCTGCTAAGCCTCCTCTGGCCTCCAGTCTCGATAGGCTAAGAAGGAAAAGAATCTTATGACAAGAAAGAGGGCGAGTAACGAATAAAGCTTTAAAAAGGAAGAAGAATTTTATAATAGTAAAATAAGATCTTAAAGCAACAAAAATTGAAAAATAAAAATCTGAATTGCTTAATAACAAAAGACCATAGAAAATCACACAAATGAATGGATATCCATTGAACTTGAATAATATGCGGAGATTCGTAATAAAAACAAGCTTCACGCCTTGTTTCCCACTACATCATGGCTATAGCAATGATTAAATTTGGATTCCATTCAAATAGCCATAGGTCAAAGTATAAAATAATAATAATTATATTAAAAAGGTATAAAATAATAAACAAATTACGCAGCCCCATGGATAAGTTTTTGGTTTACAATTTCTATGAAATTAGTGGATTCCTATCAGATCAATTTCTATTTGCTTGTCGATAGGGAAAATTGGGAGAACTTCACAAAAGGGATTCTCCTAAAGGCAATGAAAGTTTAATGTTTAATGGAGTACGTTAAACAAAAGGATTTAACAGAACTGGAGATGAATGGCACACTCTTTTCCTTTTCGTCTTTGGTTGAACCGTCTAAACCCTTAAAGATGATAGAATCTTCATACCATTCAACTTGATAGGAAAAATTGAAAATTAAAATAAATTATGTAAAGAATATATTATATAGAGTTTTTAGGTTGCCAAAAATTAAACAAAATTTAATTTTGGCCAATCAAAGATTTTTTATTTGGTTTATTTCCAAATATTTATTAAATTTTTTGGTTGAATATGAAATCATAGATTAAGACTGAATCAACGATAATGAGATTAAATAATTTACATGAAATAATTGATTAAAATCTCAGTGTCAATAATGTATATAAAAAAAATAAATTATATATACGCAATCAACTATTGTGGTTTTGCATGACTAGAATCAAGTTATAACAATGTGAGTCGTCTAGATATAGCTTAGTTTATATAGGAAATAATTTCTACTGGTTCAATTGTCAAATTATTATTATTTATGTTAAACTAAAAGTATTAAATATAAAAAAGCGAAGTTGAATAGTTTTTACTTTTATATATTTTAAATATATGCATTGTATTAATTTGAATGCATATAAAAAATCATTTAAATTTTGATAATTGTAATCAATCAAATCATCTTGTTTTAATGACTTTTCAAGTAGTTGATATGAAGTCAATTATATTTACTAATATGATAATACAATGCTCTAATAAAACCTTGTATATTATCAGTGTATATAAATTAAATTTATGAAAAATATATCAAATAATTTAATATAAATTGTGTGGATATAATATAAAAAATAATTTCATAGCCTAATATTGTTATACAATAAAAATTAAGAGAACTGTTATGTTATGTTTTTTGAATTTGGGCTCATGTAAACATTAAAACTGATTTCATATTACGCATAACTTATCAACATTTAATTTAACGATAAGCTTTAAATTTTTATTTTTATATATTAACAATATATATATATTAAACTATTATGTTTACAAAACCTTTTAAATAGTAAATATGAAAATTAATAATTTATATTTTGTCTTAATGAAACTACTAGTATTTCGATCCAATTATCAAGAATTCAATTTCTGAAGTAAAAAAGAGTCTTCTAATAAGGATTTGTTTTTTTTTAAATTTTCATTCACATGGATCGAATCTGATACACTGATTAAAGAAATTATCATTCCTACCACCTTGACTAAATTGGATCACAACAGGTGCACGAAAATTAAATCATTAGTTTTATTAAAAAAAACACTACTAATTAAAATACTCTTTAATAGTGTGAAAATTTCTTAAACTTAATAAAAGGTGCACGTATTTGACACACCGGAGGTGTAGTTCTCTCTGTGTTGCTTCGTGGAATGAATCCCTCCCCATTCCTTCCTTCCTTGGCCGCGCGAAACACGTCAATTTCCTCCAAAAAGTACAAAACAAACCAAAATGCAAAGCAGTGTTTGAAACATCCTCGTTTAACCCCTTCCCCTATATAAATCCCCTCCTTGCTCCCACATCCAAACATATCTCCGCCTCCTCTTTCTCATTGCTTCCATTCACCTCCACTCTCTAACCCTATCTATCTTCCCCAACTCGTTTGCCACCCACCACACATTCCTCACCCCTCACACATCTCAATCTCAATCTTCCTCCTTATCTTCCCAGATTTTTCGTCCCCTCTCCCTTTTGTCCTCTTCCTCCACCTGGGGCTCTTCTATTTATCCCCCAATACCCCCCACCCCATGAAATTTTCCACCTTGATTTGATCCCTGTTGAGAGGCCCCCAACCACCCCTAATCCATTCACCTTCTGGGTATCGAAAAAAGTTTCTTCATTTTTTGTTTCGAGGACCCATTATGGCTATTCCTTACCCCCATTTCATCTCCTCCGAGAAAGCAGCCATAGAGGCTGGCCTCCTAGTACCTTCTTCTCCCTCCTCCTCTCTCTCCCAACCCTCCGTGATTCTCACCCAAGACGATTTGAAGAAAATCGCGGCATATAAGGCCGTTGAATACGTTGAATCCGGCATGGTCCTCGGCCTCGGAACCGGTTCCACGGCGAAGCACGCGGTGGACCGAATCGGGGAGCTTCTCCGACAGGGGAAGCTCAAGGACATCGTGGGGATTCCCACTTCGAAGAAGACTCATGAACAGGCCGTGTCTCTCGGGATCCCGTTGTCGGATCTGGACTCTCACCCTGTTGTTGATCTTGCCATTGATGGTGCTGATGAGGTTGACCCTTACTTGAACCTTGTGAAGGGTCGTGGTGGGTCCCTCTTGAGGGAGAAGATGGTGGAGGGTGCATGCAAGAAGTTCGTGGTGATTGTTGATGAGTCGAAGCTGGTGAACTATTTGGGGTAGTGGTTTGGCCATGCCTGTTGAGATTATTCAGTTTTGTTGGAAGTTCACTGCTGCAAGGCTTCAGAAGCTGTTTGAGGATTCTGGCTGCGTTGCAAAGCTAAGGACTTTTGGGGAGAAAGAAGAACCTTTTGTCACCGACAATGGGAACTATATTGTTGACTTGTATGTTAAGGAGAGTATTGGTGATTTGAAGGCTGCAAGCGATGCGATTCTGCAAATTGCGGGTGTTGTGGAGCATGGGATGTTCATTGACATGGCTACCACTGTTATCATTGCAGGTGAACTTGGGCTAACTGTGAAGAATAAGTAGCAGGATTTAGACCCTAAGATGACAAGAATAATGTAGGTGAAATTGGGTTTTGGGGGGAGTTAGTTTTAATGGGCAAGGTTAAGACCTTGACATGGGGTTCTAACACATTATATGGTTTAGTACTAAGGATTTTTATTCAGTGAATCGATGGGAAGAGGGGGGAAATTTATAAATCTATTGATTAGTGAATACTATTGTTGGAGAAAGTGTCTTGATTCTCCGCCAATTTTGTTATTTTTTGACCTAGTTTTAGCTAGCTTAAGAAAATTGAGCCTTGCTGGGAAGCTGGGTATTTCAGTTCTTACAATGGCTGTTGTGTCGTTCTGAATCAGTTGGCCACACGATTTGTTATTGAACTGATATTGTTTAACGGATCGAGCTTATCTAATCTAAATTATGCTCCTTTCCCCACCATTGAATTGCTTTTACTGAATTGTGTAATTGGTGCTTAGTCATTATCTAGTTCCAAAGTCCTTTCTTTCTGGTGTAATCAATGTATATCTGCAGTTCAGAAATCATTTTTAGCTTTTGCGTCCATTTAATTGCTGTTTGGACTATGATTAGTTAATAGGCAACACGGAGTACTCTTGTTAACAGGGTTTGGAATTATTGTCAACTTCATTCTCCTGTAGCATTTACTTGTCCGCTATGAAAATGAGACTCCAACTGCACACATAGCTTCACACTTGTCATAAGATCAGCCGTGTCAATACACAGCGATATTTCTATATGCATCCGAAGTACCATGTGGATATTGGATATGCCCCATATCAATAACAAAGTGACAATTCAACTAAAAGTGGAAGTTAAAGGTGGGATCTACCTGAAATGTCATGTTGTTAAAAGGATATAGAGTATATTGAATGTACAGAAATGCCTATAGTAGAGTTTCTGTTATTCGTATTAATAGCTGCTTTAGGAGGAATGTTTTTACGTGGCGCTAACGATTAATAACTATCTTTGTAGCTGCAGAAATAGAGTATATCCTTGTGGTGCTATTGGTGCATATAAGAATTTTTCTCTATTGAAGGTGTTAATTGCTTTTCTAGATAAACATCACCAGAATGGAAGCTAGTCAGTTTTACGCTAATTTCTTCCTCATTAGAAAGAATTAAAGCTAGTCTTTTTCTCTTCTTTGGATTTGAAAACAGAGGGGATGCAAGGATTTGGCAGTTCTCACAATTCTGGTATTATTTCATTTTAGTTGTGGTTCAACCTATTTCTCAGGTTAGTCACCTTTTTTGAGCAGGGAAATACCTGTTGATAGTAAACTATTAAGTCATGATTACTTTACTGAGGCAGAATTGGTGAAGTATGATAATTTTTGGGTACATGTTTATGATTTTATCACTGAGTTGTGTAGTTTTTGTGTACATTTATGATATTTTATCATTGAGTTCAGTTCCTAATTCATTTCTTACTATACTAACATTTTGTGTCTGGTTTGACTGGTGCTTTTTAATGTTGGATCAATAATCCTATACTGCAACATGCTGCTGTTGATCATAGGTCAGTTGGCAGGGATGTTCTGTTCAGATGTTTTCAGTTCAGATCTACATCTTATGCATGTTTATTTGAACATCGGACCATTAGATGTGATCAAACTTCCTCTTCATTATAAGTGGCTGCAACACTAGCTTTACTGCACATTGGGATGGTTGTGTTCTAAGTATATTTGATCATGTCTGTACTTGAGTACTCTGAAAATTATTTAGCTTTAATATGCCTAAGATAAACAATGTCTTTTTTGTTTTCATCAACCTGATGTTGAATTGAACACTAAATTGATTTGATAATTGTTGCGGATTCTATGGAAATGTAATTGCTTCTTGATTGCCCAGTGAAGCTTGTAATTGTATTGACCTAGTGAGCTAGGTATTACACGTAGTTGGCTATAGGCAAATATTCTGTTATCCTAGAATTCCCTAGTTCAACATGATATGACTTTTCTTCATTAGAATATGCTGGTTCCCATTTGCAAGGTGAAGTTTCCACACTCGTGTAGTTGATTCTATCATCAACAAAGTAGATCATATTTAACTATAATTGAACATGTTTGCTTCTTTGTTTTTTCTTTTCCCAATATAATAATTTTTTTAAAATGTTATCTTTTTAAAAAAATTGATCTTGATTTGTTTTGAAAACAAAATAAATTAGTCTAAATAATCACATTTAGGGTATGTTTGGTTAGAGGGTGAAAATGAGGGTAAAAATTACATGAATGAGTTTCATGTGTTATTTACACATAAAATTCATTCATATAATTTTTATCGCTGAACCAAACACATCCTTATCATGTTAAAAATAAATCTTGGAAAATAATTGTGTGGGGCATGGTTTTAGGTCTAAATTAAATTATAAAATGCAAGTTAGGCCAGTCTATCCAAATGTGTGAAGATTAGGTCGGCTTATGAATCCCTTGAATCCTGGAGTTGAATGAATAAGATACTAGTGTTTGTGTTGACTAAACGTGTTGTGTCTTGAAGATCAAACAAAAAATATCACCTCCCGTTTCTCCAATTATTACTTTGTTGCCACAGCTTCTAACCTGACACAGTTGTGGTTAACTGGGTATGGATATGGTTTGAGAGTGCTGGTTATTGAGGGTTTACAAATGTTTCTGAAAGTGATCATGGTTGTGGACCTGGCAGCCATGCGGCACACAATCTTAGCCACCGTCATTTGAGGTCAAAACCGTGTTCAATTGTCCATGGCCACCATGGTGTAGGTCCTGGTCGAAATGTTATTTGGACTTAATATTTATACCACCATGACACTTTATCTATCATTGGATGGCTTGGAATTTCATTTAATTTTCACATCTCATCCAATGGAGAAAAAGTGTGTCCAAGAAGTTCTATATTGTGGAAATACAAATAATATTACTGTTATCGTAATCATAGTTCGGCAGCTAACAAGATTTTTTTTAATGCTTTAGGCCAGTCCTAAGTCCTAACTATGCTTTTCATTATTTATGGTCAGACCTAACTATGCTAGGAATTGTATATTTCATTTTACTGGGCTGCACAATGGGCCGAAGCCCAAGACAAAGACTAAACAGTAAACAGTTGCAGGGATGAGCAAATTAAGAGGATGTTTAGCATCCCTTATAAGCCAGCTTCATGGTCAACAGTCAACAGTGGAATTATTCACCCAATCTGCTATTATTTGTGAGTTTGAATTTTAGGGAGAAAAGAGAGTATTAACATTTTTATCAAAGTAAAGAACCAATCTAAATCATCTCACTTTTTTTCAACCCAATTCTTCCCAAGCCAACCGAAGAAACTTTACTAAACATGACCAAAGTGAATTTGGATCCACCACCAATCCACCCAATAAAGAGTCTGAAAGACTAGACTTCTATGGGATATTTTCACTCTTTCTTTTTTCCGTCCACTTTCGTGGAAACCGCAGTGCTTGCTTGTACTAAGATTCCCATGCTTTTATCTTTAATATAAAAATAATGCATATATAAACTTTTTTAAAAATGAAGTAATTGACATATTACCTTTTCTTAGAAACAAAGGGTCTGTTTGGTTTTGATTTTCAGTTTTTATTTTCAATTTTTCACATTTCAGAATTTTGTTAATGAAATATTGAAAACTAAAAATAAAAATTAAAAACTGAAATTTGAGCTTTCAGAATTTTCAGGATTTCCTTCACAAAATCTAGGAAATTAGAAAATTGAAAACTAAATAAATAAGAAAAAAAGTTGCAAGAATTTCATTTTTAATAAAGAATTTGATATTTTATAGAATTTCTTGAGCGCAACCAAGCCTAACATTTTAAAATTAACTTCGGAGTCCCAGCATAAGGCAACTTTCTAGGAAGAACAGGTAACATGAGCTAAAAATTCTATCCGTTAGGAGCAGCTGATTTCCAATCAACTATCCCCAAGACATGTTATAATAGGCTTGGCCCGTTAGTTGGTTGTCAAAATTGTCATTTTAGCGTGTGAACTTTTAAGCTCTTAAAAAATTTCAACCCACTAACCTCCCACTGGCGTGGACTTTTGGGACCTTGGTAGACGACCGATGGGCTAAGTCTTTTTTATTTTTTAAAATTAAAATAAAAACTTCATAGTTTGCTGGTATTTAATTTACAACACCCAAAAGCACAAACAAAAATATACGAGACTAAGTCAAAGCCAAATTTAACATGTTTCCAAAAAAAAAAGGGAAGAAACGCAAACATTGTATGCAATAAATTATAATTTACTATGTGTAAATGATTAAAATTAATGAATTGGTGCATAGTTATTATAAACTTAAAAAATTTAGGTATGCATCAATTAATAACAAAATTTTAAAAAATATTTTTTAAAAAAAAATTATCAAACTATTAAAAAAAATTGTAACTTTTTATTTTTTGATGAGCTTTTAGTAGGATAGGCCTAAACATACATGTGTAAACCCGTTTTCACATCTCTATATCCCCAAACATAGAAAAATATTTGGTGAACACACGCACACATATATAGATGTGAGAGCGTGTACGTAGACACTAAGATGCATGCGCACTAAAATTAATAAAATTAATATATCATATATTTATATGAGAGAATATAATATATGTATCATGATGATAATGTATAGATAATAGTATTTGCTTAATGAAGAATAGTACTCTTTATTCTCTCACTTTCGCTTTATCCAGAGGCAGAGCTTGAAAAGAAATTGTAGGGGTCAAGTAACATGCAATATACATGATGATAACAAAATTGAAATTAATTATATATCATATATATAATTTTTTTAAAATATATTGAATAAGAGAAATATTTTTATATGATAGATAAAGGAGTAAATTTTAACCATTAGGATCAGTGTAGTAATCAAGGGTGTAGATAATTTATAATAAAAGTTGTTTAAAAGTTACATTGATCACTTATAAAGTTATAATAATAATATATTTTACTTTTAGCCATTTTTTTAATATTTAATGATTAAGTTTGCTCCTCTCTCTCTATAAACTCTTTGTAAGCTTTAAAATAAATCATTAATAAGAGAATTTTTTAACCTTATAATATTGCTCTATATTTTTTTAATGACTTGAAAACGTTAACAATTTAATCAATATTTTGGCATTTGAACAATTTCTCTTCTGATGTATTTGGTATGACGGTAAAAGTAGAGAAGAAAAATTATGAATAAGTATAGTGTATAATTTCATGAATGAATTTTATGTATAAAATTACACATTAAGTTTATGAAAAAAAAGCTCTCATTTTCACCATACCAAACACATCTTTAATATAAACAATCATATTCTTTATAAAAAAAAACTCATCTTTATTATATTTATTGCATGGTAATACATCTTTTTTTTTTCAATTAGAAAAATAAACTAACAAACTCTAAGGTTAAAAAAATCACAATTTTTTTTATAGATAGCAGAACTCTAAACTCTGAGTCAGAATACTAATTGGAAGGAGACACATCAGCTACGACAAAATGAAAAAACCAAAACATTACTCCAAAATAATAAAGTAACCCCTATAATCTATAAACTAAGCAAAACACAAATTCACATATAATGACAAACAAAACCTCATATGTCCAAGCGTTTGAAACTACACATAACAATTTGTATATTAGAATTTATTGCATATATATCTCCTCTATCGTTTGCATCGTTACCCAACCATTATGATCCAAAATTCACTTACCAAAAAATCACATTTATATAGAGTAGTATTTATTATGAAATTTATTTATTACACAAAGTATGTATATAAGATAATTTTTCAAAAAAAAATTTGGGGGGACCATGCCCCATTGTCCCGACTAAACTCCGCCCTGGCCTTTATCAACCACTACTTGATTGGTTGCTTTTGCCCTGCACTTCTGTAAAGACACAAGGACTACTGTTGATGTTAATAAAAGCACTGTAAAAGACGATATTGAAACACATAAAGATCGTTAACTAGCAAACTTGTCCACAAAGAAAACTGACGAGGTAACGCTAAGAAAAGCATATACAGAGCCATGGACTCCATTATACATACACAATTTATAAATGAGGTACTAATGCATATATGATGCATGTAGCCATAGCCGGTGCACAACTTAGTACTTCTGCACTACTCATATCATTATCAAAGCCATCATGGCCGGAAAATCCTCCAAAATCCGTGCACTGAATTCACCCTCTACTTCTTCTACCCCTCCTCCTCGGTTGCACAATAACACCAAATCCATTGAGTCAGTTCCCGTTAAAGCCAAGAGAAAATTATTCATGTGTGCTGAACCTGACATTGAGGATTACGGGAATTTGTTTGCTAATAATAATAGGAAGAGGAAGAAGGCCAGGTGGGTAGCTGACACATTACTGGACCGGTTTAGGAGCAAGAGGGGCTTGTTTGTTACTGATGTTTCCAAGACAGAATGGTGCGAGAAGCAAATGGAATTTTCTCTCTTCTTTGAAGAAGAATGCAAGAATGATGATGAAGCCATTATAGTTTTTGATGGAGGAAGGAAGAACAATAGTGAGGCTATGAAAGCTGGTGCAGATAGGCATGTCCAACTTCAGCAAGAGATCCTTGAACCGGTGAGAGTGAAGGTAAAGACATGTGAAGACTATATGGCAGTGAAGCTTTTTAATTTCATCAATGGTGTGAAGCAGTTGGAGGCTGAAGGACTAACCCGTGAGCTCCCAATAGTAAGCTTTGCTTTTGCAGAAGGTATATGGATGGTGGGCAAGATTGATGAGATTCGGATGGAAAAAGGTGATCACAATCCAATACTAGTTGAGACAAAGACTCGTTCCAGTGATACAGTTCCTTTGGAAGCACAGAAGAGAAATGGAAGGATTCAACTAATGTGTTATAAGTATTTGTGGGACAATTTAGTTAGTTATAATTTCCTTTGTGGGGAGTTTTATGATTACTTTGAGTTAAGCCCTCAACGTGAACTATGTAAAGATCTCCAGATGTTAAGTGCTGATTCTGGATTTCCTGCATTGACACTTGATGATTTGCTGATGTCTTACCGAAACACGTGTAGGATGCTTCCCCGTACTCATGATCAGCTAGTGTTGAGGTATGAGTCTCAGATGGATCACTCACTGCTTGATGAAGATAGATTTGTGTATGATGGTCGTTGGCTAAAGGGTGAGATTAGGAATTGCCTTGAGTTTTGGCTTGGACAGCGAGAAGCCAATTTTGTTGCTGAGGATGAGGAATGGAAATGTCGCCACTGTCAGTTTGTGTCTGAGTGTCCTGCTGCACACACTCATACAGATTATGAAGGCGCAGAAGGCTTTTCAAATTCAAGTGATGATGACTCAACTGATGACTCTAGCTGCTATTGAGTTGGAAAAAGGCAAAAAAAAAAAAAAAAAAATGTGAAGTGTAAGTGTGTTAATTATACTACCCGTGTTTAGTTGTTTACATCCCATATTTTACTTTCTGAATAGGTTTGAAGCAGACTGGAATTCTGCATGTACAATGAATAGGCATGGTTTGGGGAAGTATTCTGTATGTAAACTAATTGAGTAAAATGGAAAAATCAATGCTGTATTTTCATAATATCTGGTACTAATCAAAATTAATTAGTCTTTTTTTTTTGGTAGATAAATTAATTAGTCTTTGACTAGAATAGTCTTAATATTGCTATGAATTTAACCCCTTCAAATGCTATTGCAACTATAATAAGCCTTTCTGAATGTTTTAGTTAGCCTAGGTTTATATATATATATATATATATATATATAGTGTCCTAAAGAAATTCTTGTTTTGGGAAGATGGTTTTTAATATTTTTTAAGGTGTATAACCCGCCAAAGAGATTTGGGAAGTGTTTAAGAGGTTAGAAGAGGAAGGAAGTGAATGATTAATAATGAAAATGAATAGGAATGTATGGAGTGGAATGGCTGGTTTAGGATCTGCTTTTTGTTTGGCAATTTGTAATATAAGTTAGTGAAATAAAAAAGTATATAAATCTTATTTTCTGTTTTTGTCCTTTTACTTTAAAGTGTATTTTTCATAGATAAGAGATTGCAAAAAGACAAAACAGTAAATCTATCATTATATTAAGTCGTCCTTATCCTCGTAATTTGGAAATATTAAAATCATTGCGGAGTGG
The DNA here is from genome assembly GCA_030441495.1 of Dalbergia oliveri. NCBI lineage: Eukaryota > Viridiplantae > Streptophyta > Magnoliopsida > Fabales > Fabaceae > Dalbergia > Dalbergia oliveri. The sequence continues at coordinate 34,571,827 of JAMLFY010000007.1, forward strand.
ACTTTGAGAGATTTGAGTGTTCTTCCTAAGCCATTTCTTACCCTCGACCTCTCCCAAACACAAAAATTAAATATCCGTTTGTTTTAGGTTTTAGTTTTTATTTTCAGTCTTTTAATTTTTAGTATTTTATAAAGGAAATACTAAAAATTAAAAATGAAAACTAAAAATCAAAATTTGTAGTTTTAGAATTTCCTTCACAAAATCTAAAAAATTAAAAATTAAAGACTCAAACCAAACATGCCTTAAAAGTGCCCTTCATTCCATGTCTCTCCTTTCATTTTTATGCTCCTAGACATAGTCTTAAAACTTTTCTAGTATTTTTAACCAATGTGCTTAGGACAATAGTTTAAAAATTATCATAAATTTAATATTTTTACTAACTCTATTTTCTAATAAGTGTTTATCTATAAAATTTTATTTTTCTACTATTATTTATCCTTTTAAGAAATTTAGATAATATTAATTTTTTTCTGTAATACTCTTATGAGAAAGAGAGTTGGTTGATAAATTAAATATGAGAGAAAGTATAGAAGTAGATAATGATAAGGATAGTATTATAAAATATACTTTGATTTATCAAACTTAAAGTCTATTTAATTATTAACTAAAACCCTAAGTTAGTTCTTTAGGTTTATAATGGGAGACAAATTGTAACAAAAAAAAAAATAAGGAGACAAATTAGTTCCTTAAATTTGAAAATCCCATATTAGTCCCCAAATTTTACAAAAAGGGACATGTTAGTCCATCCTTCAAATTATTGTCTGAACTGTTAATAGAAATGTCTATCTATTTATTAACTTGCTTATGTATATTGTTAATTTTCATAGTGAGTCACAACTTGCCTCATTTCTCGTTTTATACAGAGCAAATATCAACTTAAGTCAAATATTTCTTCTCAGGAGATAGTAAATGAAAAAAAAATCTAAATGACTTCATTTAGATAAGTGAGATAAGTTAAGATCTACCATGAAGGTTAACAATACATATAAACAAGTTAGCAGGATGCATAAATAAACTAACTAGAATCTTATATAACTATTTTACAGGTTACTAACTTGTCCCTTTTATAAAATTTGACGACTAATATGAAATTTTTTAAATTTAAGGGACTAATTTATTCCTATTATAAATATAAAGGGCTAACTTAGAGTTTTAATCTTAATTATTTTCTTACTATGACCGCCTAATTTACATCATAATTAATTTCACAACTTTCACAAAATGACCACCGGTGATATATGGAATGCAAGTCCTCATGTAGTCCTCCGTGTGTCCAATCAAAACTATGCAAAAAATTTATTTATTTATTTATTTTGTATACTATCAATTCGCATCATTTTTGAACTCTTATGCATGTATATGTGAAGGAATTTTAAGGCAAAGAATTTTTTTTTTGTTTGGATTTACTTTTGATGCATAATTGGAAATTTTTTTATATAATAATTTAATTATGTAAAGTTACATTAATAAATATAATTAACTCTCACTACTATAACTTAAAAAATTATTTAAATAAAAGATTTGATTGGATTACCGTTTAACAAACTCTTAGTGCATTAAAATTTATTCCCCCCACCCAAATCTCTTGTAAGCATTTGAAAATTTAATTCCGTAACTATTTTTTTAATTATAAAATCTCCCATAACAATTAATTTTATTAATTGAAAATGAAAAATAAAACATTGTGCTTCACGAACGCATACCAAATTTTCACTTGACATTATGTGTGCTGGGATTAGAGTTTGTGTACTGAGATTTGTACCAACATGATTTTATACAATTGATTTTGATTAAAAGCAAATTGATATCAATGTGATTTATGTTTGGATAATATTAACCAAAATCACTCTGAGATATATAATTACTAAAATGGACATGGATTTTATATTATACTTTTTAATGTCATTTCTTTATTTTATTCTTTTAAATATTTAAATAAACTATATTAATATTATTTTCATAAAAATTATATAAATATTATTACAAGTAAAATATTATAAATATCTCAAATAAGATTATATTAATATTATTATAAATAAAATTATTTTAAGATATGAAAATAATTGTTATTGTTAGTATTAACTTATAAACAAAAAATTAACAACTACAAATATAAACAAAGTGCATATTCAAATTAATATTTTAACTGAAAAAGATAGTTCACAAGGTCGACAAATTTTGAAATTAGCTCTCAACACCCAAAACTATATTTGCCTTCCATGTGCTCTTATGTGTCAGCTCATGTAAAGGGTAATCAAGGGAAAAAAAAAGAATAAAATTCCGACTTGAAATTTTTTAGCAACAAAACAGAACTGGAAAGCAACATATTATTGCTTTGAGTTGAACGTGGTTTCGGACCCAAAATCCATTGGAGTTGAACAACTAAAAGAGTACCCAAACAATAAAGCTCTGCATTCAATAAATTTCAAATCCCCGCAAACGCCAAACCAAACACAGCCTAAGTAATAGCGACCGTGTTGAAAGGAACCAGAAGGACATTTTTCCTTGAGTTTCAGTTTTTAGATTTTATAAATGAAAGATTGAAAATTCTGAAAATTACGTTATTTAGTTTTAGTTTTAACTTTCATTTTTATTCTTCAGCTTTTAGAATTTTGTAAAGAAATATTGAAACTAAAATGAAAATTAAAATATAAATTTATAATTTTTAAAAATTTCAATATTTTCTTCACAAAACCTGAAAAATTAAAAAATTAAAAATAAAAATTGAAAACTTAAATTAAATACACCCGTACAAATTTTAATTTTTAATATTTGTCTATAAAATTTTAAAAATTAAAAAGCTGAAAAAAAAAAAATGTCGTAAGTTTTTCTTTCGGCCCCTGCGAAAGGAATCCTAATAACTAATAAGATAGACGGTTTTTTTTTTTTACTTCAGTGAATTACTCGTTGGGGCTTCTTCTCTAGTGAAACGGGCTGGAGCCCATCCTGCGTAAGTAAGAAAAATCATACCAGATCCACTCCACATGCCCTTATCCCGTGGTCATGTCACGTGCCTGGCCCCACTCAAAGCCCAATTTATTGCATTGCGCTGTACTAAGCACTATCACCGTCATATCTCAGGACCCACTCTTTCAACTATTTTGATTCTTTTCCTCACCAAAACAAGGCAAAGACTTAAGTGGTGACAGACCATGTTGAAAAATCTCAGCCTCAAATATTAAATTAAATGATTAAAATCAATTGAAATTAAAATATAATTTTTTATTTTATTATTCATAAAAAAGTAAAATATTTGATAATCTGTCCTTTTTATCCTTATCTCTCTTTCTTTCAACACAATATATCTTCACTTTCCTTTTTTCTTTAATTCCTCCATAAGTCTGCCGCCATCATCCACCGGCCACATCGGCGCTACCAGCTGGCAACATCATAGTTGCCAACCTGCAAAGTGCCCCATCGTCAATATTCATGTTCTCCAGTATCTCGTTTCAAACCCATCAAAGAATATCTCTCTCTAGTCTCTATACACTACATATCCTCTTCCTCAAGGATGGTGCACCACCACCACCATGACTGACCATGAAAGCTTGCAGTTGCATGAGAAGGGAAGAAGCACAACACAACAACCACAAAAACAGCAAAAATAACACAAGTTCTTGATATACTTTCTATTAGAAATCCTTAAATGTCTTTGCATATTTGAACAACCCCAGCTACAAGTGTGTCTGTTTGTGTGAGAAAAATAGAGAGGGAGGGGTGAAACGAATGTTCGCGAAGACATGTTCAGATCTAGATTTTTTTTCTTTTGAACTAAAATCTTAAAAAGTCAAAATTGGTAAAAATAAGATTAACAAGCTGTGGCAGGCGGTGTGGGGAAAAGGTGGGGTAGAACTGCAGGCAGTGGTGGCGGCGGCTCTGCAGAGGGGTTACACTGATGGGGAGGAAAGGCTGTGGGATGAGGGAAAGGAGAGAGGAAAGAGAATTTGAGGGCAAAAAAATAGTTTCTTACAGAGACCACAAAAGGGAAAATTAAGTGAAGGAATAATGAAGGGCAAAAAAATAATTTCATATCATGAAGTTAAATAAAATATTAGCCTGGACCATGGTGCCACCAAAACAAAGCCCAAGCTAGTGCTAGTGTGAACCTAATGCCACTTGGTAATAAAATGTTTTCCTATTGAATTATTAATTGTCATGATGCATTGGCTATGCTTAGGTCAGGGTTAACAAATAATCAACCCATAGACTGTAGAATCACATCAACATTATTTTTCTTCCGATGTCCTTTGCTGTGAGAAATATACTTGTGGTTGGTTCGTCTCCATGCTCCTGGAGGCCACTCCACCACACACAAGTATTCATTATTTGTGTTCATAGTTCGGTGCCAGCTCCATTCATTCTGTCACATATTGCCCTTCTCCTACGGCTTTGGTTTCAAAGCTGATATTCTACTTGCACTTTCACAGTATAACCTATATCACCCTATATATTACAATATAATATAAATTGATTGATTGTGACATTGAGATATTTTGTGTTGAATAATTGAAACCAATCTTTTTATAACAACTTTTGGTAAGATTTAATTTAAAGTATGTGGATAGGCATAAAATAAAGATTGCAAGTGGTGATTTGCCAATAACATTCTTTCCTTCCTTTGAATCTTTGATGAGAACAAGTCCACTGACCCAACAGTTCAATCTACTTAATTGGAGTGAAAATGGACAGATAACAAAAATAGGAAAGGGTCTACCAATACTTCTCACGAGTCTAAGATGACATGCACAAATAAAAATGAGCTGAATCCTCAATTTGGTTTCCAATAAAAATAGCATCGATTAAATTAGTTTCTCTAATATTAAAATATGACAAAGCTTATCAAAAAAAAAAATGATAAACAGATCCTAATAATTTATAAAAACAAATCAAATTAATTTCTGATAAAAATATAAATATAATAAATAAATTTATCAAAATATCAATAAAACTTAATTTATCTTAATTTTTAATTATAAAGCACAGGAAAAATATTTTTTTCCTCCCTCCTCTCTTGAATGGGACAATTTTTGTTAGGGAAATACTCTTTATACATATAGTGTGTCGGGACGCACTCTCACAGTCGTCTAATTTAACAGGAAATAATTTAAAAGAATTCAAACACAAATGAAAATGTTTATGGGTAATGGATGAATGCTATCAGTCGTGCATGCGTCGCTGATCAGCGCGTTCACATAACATTGCTTTTTTGTTAGGAGCAACTTGAAAAAAGCGGAAAAGACAAACAACTAGTGGATACAGCAATGTGGCAAACTACCGCACTATGGAATTTTGACAGAGCAACTCGACAATTGACTTAATTAATTGGTAGTATTAGTTAATGACAACAATGAACCTTCAATTAAGGGGTGATGTTAGTTAAGTGTCACCCGCCTTTTTGGTATCCCTCTCTCACGTCAGTGAGTACCCCACACCCCATGTGATGTCTCATGTGATCATCTTTCCCTTTCTCTCTGTTCCCATAAAATCTCATAACTTCCGGAGTTTACTCCGAATATAGATAGATAATGGATAGATAGAATAGCCTTACTAATAATAAAGCACCCAAAACAAAGGGCTTAAGTAACAGATTCTGAAGGGATCATGCATGTTGTGCCTCTCTCTCTGTGTTGATTTGCGTCACTCAGAATCCAAAATGGTGCCATCGGGTTCCCTCCTTTGCTGCCTTCAGTGACCACTGAAAGTGAGAGTGAGAGAAGAGGGAACTTGCAATGAAGGGACTTTCTATCAATGGGTTTTCCTTCTTCTTGTTGCTCCTCTTTACCATGCTAATGTCTCTGAGCTCGGTTTCCGCTCTATCTCAAAAGGGGTCAATCAGGTATCCCGGGAAGTTTATCCTAGGTTCGTGTTTCTCATTCTCTGTGATTTCTGAATATGCCTCCTTTTTGTGTTTTTTTTTGTGTGGTATGATGATGGGTTAGGTGTAGATCTTGGAAAGGTGAGGACTTGGGAGGAAAGATCAAAACTTGTGTCAATTTTTGCTTCATTTCATGTTGTTGGGTTTCCCTGAAATTGGGTTGATCACACATGCCTTATTAATTTAAGCTCAAATATGCAAGTTCTGTTGTGATGTTTTTTATTCATATGTCTTGGTTGCAACTGATTGGTAACTACTAACTAATTGTTGTGCTTCTACTTGTCTTCAGGAGGAGGAGAAGAGAATTTGGGTCCATGGAAGGGTGAAGTGGCACAAGTGGCCCCAGCACCAGGGCCTAATGGTGAGGATACTCTTGTCTTAGCGGCAAACAGGACCAAAAGGCCTGACATCTTAAGAGGATTTCGACGTTATCGAGGTGGTTGGGATATTGCAAATCGCCATTATTGGGCTGTAAGTGCCATACTTCATTCCTTTTTCTCATAATTTCTTCAATGGATGAATGGATGAATGGATGAGTTATTCTATCCTCAGTGCCGATTCAATAATAACAAAGTGAAATTCCAGCATTCTGCCTTACGTTTCTTGGTTTTGCTGAGCATTGAAATGGATAATGATCTTGTTGAACATGTTTGCTTGTCTTGTCTGCTTATATGTGTATTGTATGGCATTCTTCTTTTTATCCTCTCTCTGATAAAAGAGGTGACAGAACCTGAAATTCATGATCATGATGAGAAAATGTGAGTTTGTCTTTGATCTTAGGCTATGCCCGCATAGCATTGGACCACTGGTATGGTTCTTTTTCACATTGAAGTCATGGCCGCTGGCCCACTGCTATAAAATTAACAGCAGGAGGTGTATATCTATTCACTATGCCCAGAATGTCTTTCTATCTTGAGATTCAAGTTTCATTGCATTTCCCTTGTTTTTGTCCTGCTTGAAAGTACATTTCTTTGACATTTAAAAGATTTTCAGTTAATGACTTTTTTACCATTATATTTACAGTCTGTTGGATTCACTGGTGCGGCTGGTTTCATTCTTGCCGTCCTGTGGTTCATCTCATTTGGCTTAGCACTTGGGATTCACCTATGCTGTGGATGGGGAATTAGTATCAAAGACAAGGGATCAAATCATTCGCAAAGGATTTGTCTTATATTGCTGATATTATTCACCTTTGCTGCAGCGTAATTCTCTGTTCCTTATTTTAACTTTCCTCTAGTTAACTTCTTCACAGGATGCTTTATTTCCTCACAACCCCCTTGTGTTTGTCCTTCTCATGATAAATACAGAAAGTTGGTTCTCTAATCATTTGTTTTCCATGATTGATTACTAGATATTCTTTGGTATTTGGAATTTGATATCATAGACATGTTATGGATGTTTATAATATCTTTTCATGAATAATACCAATCATGATGATAGCTTGATAATAACTTCATTTAGTTGCTGTGAAATTTTGAAATCAGTTTTCATGCTACTCTATACAAGTGAAATTTCTGCGTATGCTATAGCTAAGAGTTATTCATGAGGAATTTACTTTACACATTTGTTACCAGTAAATGCCACTCTTTGGAAAGCAGAAGCATTGAAGGAGGAAAAATGTAAAAAATTTCATAGATATAACTTTCTGTTTTTATTTGATGCTTCTAGTTATCCTTCATTTGACTACAAATTTTTTTAATTCAGAGCATTAGCATGCTTCGCTGCTTCTTGAAATTCCAATCCCTTTCAATGTCAATTGTTCTTGGAGATGAATCCAACCTTCCTGGTTATTAACATCCCATTCTCTTAATCACACAGGACTGGATGTATCGTCCTTTCTGTTGGGCAGGATAAGTTCCATGGTGAGGCCTTGGATACCCTCCATTATGTAGTCAATCAGTCAGATTATACAGTGCAGACTCTAAGAAATGTCACAGAGTATCTCTCCCTTGCAAAAACTATCAATGTGAACCAAATACTTCTTCCGTCTGATATCATGGATGGTATTGACAAATTGAATGTGGATCTAAATGCTGCAGCAGATACACTTTCAGAGAAGACAAATGAAAATTCTGTTAAAATTAGAAGACTATTCAATGCTGTGTATGAATCATAAAACCGAGAACTCTTCATTCTGGAATCTCACATTCCTTCCAAATATGATGCTAAACTGTGGACATTTTTTGTAGGCGTCTAGCTTTGATAATTGTGGCAGCAGTGATGCTTCTCCTGCCTCTAATTGGGCTATGTATGTATTTTAAATAAATTGAGATAATTTTGAATTTATACTCTCAAAATCTTGTGCTTATGACTGAAGTATTTGTTGCAGTCCTGTCTGTCCTTGGACATCAGCATGCAATACTCATGTAAGTTATCTTTGCTCTGGTGTGTTGATATTACCTTTGCTTATCATGCCTTTTTCTACCTGAGGGATCCTTTCCATGTTCTCCTATCTGATTTCAAAATGTTGTTGCAGATTTGTTATCAGTGGATGGTTACTGGTGGCATTCACATTCATTCTGTGTGGATTGTTCATGATCATTAATAGGTAAGCCATTATACAGAGGATTTGGATTTAACATATTCTTTAAGTGAGAGCTATTCCTTTTCTTCCCCTTTGGGCAGCCATTCATAAACCCTTGGAAATTTGGTCCACACTCATTGCATTCAATATTCTGAGACACCCACCCCCCCCCAAAAAAAAAAAAAAAAAAACACACACACACACACACACACACAAAATTAATTCAAAGGCATAAATTAATCCATAACAAAACCTGATATGAACTGATAATATTGAGTTCAAATCCAATTATCTTTATATTCTGGAAATTCCCGTCTTTGTTCAAATTCTCACACTAACAACTGATGGACCTGACACATGTAACTTTTCTTTATTACAGTGCAATTTCTGATACATGTATGGCTATGGAAGAATGGGTAGCAAATCCACATACAGAATCTGCTCTTAGTGATATCCTTCCATGTGTTGATCAGAGAACTACAAACAAAACACTTTTTCAAAGTAAACAAGTGGTCAACGATATTGCAAGTGTTGTCAATCAATTCATTTATAGCTCTGCAAACACAAATCCAACACAAGGTAGTCTGGGTTACTACAATCAGTCTGGGCCTGCAATGCCGTCTTTATGCTATCCCTTTGACTCTCAGTTTAAAGAGCGCCAGTGTACAGCTCAAGAAGTTTCTTCTGCCAATGCTTCAATGGTATATATATATTTTTTAATCACTTGACTTGATTATTTAGCTTTGCCACCAGCTGGGTTTTGGTAGCGTTATTTTCCTCTCTCCCCGTGCACTCCCTCCTCTTCAACCCAACCAAATTATGTGTGTGAGAGAGAAATGGTACTTCTAATAACCCTTGGTTTTCCAGTTGAAATACATTGCTGGAAGTGGGAGCATTAGACTGCATGAACAACATCTGTATATCAGATCACAACTATTTTCTGCTGGAAATTTAAAATAATTCTTAAAACTCTTTCTATATATAGTTTTTAATGGGTGGTTGATTGATCCAAATAGGACCTTGCAGCACTTTTAGAAACAGTTTAAGTATTGCTTCCATTAAACAAGTCAAACTCAGAAGATGTTAGGCTCTAAGTTCATTGTCTCTTCTCGGTGTTGTACATGAGCAACTGGCACGTGAAACCTAGGCTTATTGGTGCTGTTTCTGTACATGCTTGACTGACTTGCGTATAATACTAAATGAAAAAAACTGAAAACATTTTAGATAATTTATAACCATTTTGATAATTGGCCAATGAACTAACTGAAAAAAAATTAATAGAGGGAAGTCAAATGAAAAGATGAATCTCTTATATTTGCTCTTGAATTGTTAAAACATTTTTGCATTGTCTTGTAGTGTGTATTTCTACCAGTGATATACAAAGAATCTCATAGAATCTGTTGTTAAAACATTTCAGGTTTGGAAGAACTATGAATGTGAGGTGTCTGAATCTGGTATTTGCACCACAGTGGGCAGGGTGACCCCAGAGATTTACTCGCAATTAGTAGCTGCGGTTAACGAAAGCTATGCATTAGAACATTACACTCCACTTTTACTTGACCTTCAAAATTGCAATTTTGTGAGGGATACATTCACAGGAATCGCTACAAGTTACTGTCCCCCATTAAACCACTATCTTAAGATTATCAATGCAGGACTGGGACTCATTTCTGTTGGCGTTCTGCTCTGCCTTGTTCTCTGGATACTCTATGCAAACCGCCCTGGAAGAGGGGATGTGCTTGTGAAGCTATCCTTATCAGAAAAACTGAAGAACAGATTTAGCAAGAATCGCAACAGCACAAATTCATCACTGTCAAATGCAGATAGTGAAGTGTAGATTGTAAAATAGAAATCAGTTGATAAATTAGTTATAAAAAAAAATAGACTTTTATTATTTTACCGTACCGCCCGCGCCGCATTTTACGGGAAGAAACAAAGGTGGAGCGAAGCTACATCTTGAGTTCGAGAATAATTGCCAAAGTATTGTACTATACATTTTGCCAGTGTAAAGAAAAAAGCAATTTTGGTTAGTTTCTAGCTTCAGATGTTTTATTTCATTTTATTTGTTGTTTTACTTTTCTGAATTATGTATTAACCATCAAGTTTGAATCATGTTTGAAAAACCAACTAAAAGAAGGAATTAGCATATCATGGAATTGTTAAAATCACAGCTGTTTTTTGTAAAGGAAATTGCATTATCTGGTTACTGGACCTGCTAAGCGGGCATGCGAGCATGAGTGCAGTGAGAAATTTATGTTTTCCACAAGCCTCCTTTTATTGGAGGCAGTCATATTGAGCATTTGAGATTCTAAAAGGATACGACTCTTTGCATATTGCACATAAGTTATTCCATACCCGGATCCGAATCAAGCCACTAATTATGGGGAAAGAGTATCAGCCCCATCAATATGGCTAGGATTGAAAATAGTGATGTTTAATAGTAGGGAAAAAGATATATAATTGCCAAAATTTAGCTTGGGGTTTATTTGAATACTATAATTTTTGACTTTTTTTAATTTTTTAAAAGTCAAAAGTTATATTTTTACGTTTTATTTTATTTAGCTAAACAACTAATTACTTTTCTAAAAGTTATTTTTAGTGTTTTTTGAGAAGTTAAAATATCTAACTTATTAAGAAATAGTTTCTAAAATACTAAAAATCAACACTTTTATTATTATATATTTGAATATAAAATAACTTATTTATAAATTACTTTTCAAAAGTTACTTTTATATAAGAGTGTAAATTAACTATTTATCCTATCAGAGCCTTAATTCAAGGCTAGACGTTGGATAAAACCAAGTTCTTACCACTGATCTGACCAACTAACCAGTTTCCAATCTATGCTATCAAATTAATTCTTACTATCTAGCAATTTCCCATACGAATACGAATGATATTATCATATTAAATCTAGGATTAAAGTATAACGACTAAAAGCAATAGAAAGAGAATCCATGGGACATGACTGCTACCACATCCATTCTTTGTCAGCTCAATCTAGTGTTTCAGCAAAGCCATTCTGAACAATTAAAGAAGCTAAGAAACCACTTGGCACTACAGAAAGAGTAACACTATGAAAATTCTCACCTCAAACACACACTGAAGGCCAGAGATATCCACTAGTAACTAAAAAAATTTACACACAAGAACACTAGAAAAATCAGCCTCAAAATTCACCAGGATCAAACACATTTTCGTCATCGGTGTTGTTGTTGTTGTCCCCAGTATCATCGTGAGAGAAAGACTCCACAGCTTCATTATCACTCTTGTCCTGCAAAGCCAGAACATCACTGACGCCATGAACAACCACCTTATCGTTGAAGAATATATCCGGAAAGAAAACCGTTACTCCGTTCAGATTCAGAACGCCACCGGATCTCGTTATGTTGATCCCAAAACCCGCTACGAACGTCGGAAGCTCCGTACCGTCATCGAAATTCACCAGATCGTTCCACAGAAGCTTGCACGGCACAACGTGCCGGAGGAAGAACGAAGGATACTCCTCGAAATCTCCGATTCGATTCAGCACCATCTCATCCGGCGGAGCGAAAACCGTTATAGCGCTCTGGTCCGTCACGCCGGCGAGCTGCATCCCGAGAAACGAAGCCATGGCAGAGTATCCTCCGGATTTTAGGGTTTCGATGGCTTGGTCGAAGGAATCGGAGGAATTCGAAGTGATGTTCCTTGCTGAACACGAGGGAGTGGAATTAGGTTTCTGATTTGAACCGTTGTTGTTGTTGTCCTGGAAATTTGGATCGAAGAACCGATCGATGCCGTAGACGAGGAGGAAGCCGTCGTCGTAGATCGGAGATGCGGTGATGCGGACGTTGTTGAGGGAGGTGATGCGGTCGGAGGGGGAGGCGGTGACGACGAGAGACTGTCCGGGGAGCATGGTTGGGATCTTAGCGCCGGAGGGGAGGAGGCGGAGGCTCTGCGGCGGCAAGGGGAGAGGAGCGAAGTGGAAGCGGAGGAGGTCGAGCGAGGGTTGACCGGACTTCTTGAAGGCGGAGTCGGAGGGGGCGAAGACGGTGGCGGAAGGGGACTGCTCCAGCAGGGATTCCGCCACGAGTTCGAGTGTGAGCGCCATGGATACGAAGCTCGAGTCGGAGAGGATGTCGGCGGCGTCGGAGATGGCTTCGCTGGGGAGGGCGGACGAGAGGCGAGGGAGGAATGAGGCGGTGAGGAGGAGGAGGAAGGAGAGGGATGACGCCATTGATGGAGCTTCGGTGAGATTCGGAAAATGGAGAGTTGGCGGGAAAATGGTGACTGAAACGTGGCGTTCTTCTATTGGAGGAGAAGAAATATGTAGTTACAAAGATCGTTAGTCGTTTCGTTTGGAAAGACGAAAACGCCCCCCTTCGCTTGTTTTATATCTCGTGCATTGCTCCACAGTCTCTAACTGGATTGGAGTGGATTCAATGCTCTGTTTCTTCATTCGAATTGTGGGGAAGGACGATTTTATTTCTTTTGGTGAAGATAGGAGGATTTTATATAAACATAAATATATATAATATATTATTTTGTTTTGATATATTTATATCGCAATATTTATTTACTTTAACGTTTAAAGTGTCATTTGATGTCTATACATCTTGATATTCAATACTTTTTTTTTTTTTGGGTTGTATACTCTGGCCTATTCAAACTAATCAATTAATTCCAAAATAAAAAAAGGTAAAAATGAGGTAACAAAATTGGAATTTCAAATCAACCCGATGTCTAGTTGTGTTTGTGCTTTAGATAAAAATAGGTAAAAATTTTATAGTTCTATTATAAAATTAGTAAAGGGTTTTTATTAGTCCTCAAAATCATATACATGCTTCATTTTAATAATAGAATTATAAAAGGCTATTCAAATTAATCTTCACAAACATTACTATGGGGACTAACTTAAAAGACTTAGCAAAGGAGTTTTTCATATGAATAAAAGAAAAACAATCTTCTTCGTTAGTGGAGCTTTGGATAATTTAATTGCTCCTGCTTGCTAAAGAATGACTTTTATTATGGTCCCAGAACTTAGTCCAATTATAAGAGAAGGAAAAGGCCCAAAACGGAGCTCATGAACCTAGCATCCGTCCAACCCAATCTAAGGTAACAATGTGGACAAAGCATGTTGGAAAGGTAAGGCCGATTTTCCCGCGTGCATAAATAATCGTTGAGGCAGTGTATTCCGAGATCATCAGATTTTGCTTAATAGATTAACTCAAATTCAACTGAGAAAAGGGAATCTTAACCGTGACCTAGATATGTATCATTCCCTACCATTTGAAATCTCATGAGTAGTATTCCCTAACTTATAATGTTGAAGTTCTTGCAATTACACCCCACCACGCTAAAGCAATATCAAGAATATGTAGTAATTAATGTAGTGTCCCTTACCCAAGTGATGACTCCAATTCTGATTTAATATTTCCGACCAACTTAATTAATTGTGCAAATTAAAGAGGATTTATTATCAATTCACTCGGCCAAATGTTTTGTGGGCGCACAAGAGGAAATAGTAATGATGCACCCTCTTTCTGCTAACATATGTTATTCTTGTACTTGAATTTTAAAACAAGTTTTTACATATTTTTAAATTTGGAAATGAAAAACGAAAATAAAAACTATATTAATTTTTTTTTTAAATAACGGTTGGTACTATAAAACATGGAAATAAGAGGACTTGTTGGTTAATTACTAACATTATGTATCTGAAAAAAATACTATACTCCCAAATAACAAACCTACCAACTCTAACGCATGACAACATGCACGTATAGCTTTTGGCCATGTTGGCCTTGTTATTTTGACTCATAATTTCTAGTTTAGTCGAAATCAGTCTCATCATGCACCATCTCTGATATTCTGTTGTGCGTTTAAATTCCTAAATTAGTTCGGTCGTTCACCCACACACTATTTAATATTTCGAATCAGGTTTATTTCTTGTACGCATAAAATTGCATGCTCCTCCATTATTAGAACGGAGCAGGAACTATAAGAACCACGATAATTAAAATATATATACGTATAGAGAGAAGGTGAGATCGATCATATATCAAAATGGGATATGTTAACATCCTTTTGCCGTTTTGGACGTGAATGGGATATGTTAACATTAATTATACATGCATGAGAAAGTCCATATAATTAGACTTTGCTCAACCAAACCGCGGTTCAAATAGTTGTTGGTCAACCTAATAATGTGGTTTCTTATGATAACATTAATGGTGATGCCTAAAGTCAATGACTAAAGTGTCATTTGATTCAACGACTGGATCTTTTTCTTTTTTTAACTCAGCTGGAATTTTGGATTGCATGCAAATGGCAAACCCCGTATATTCGAATCAATGCAATTTATGAAATTTGACAACTTAGGACTATCATAATCTCTAATCAAATTTCATTTGTCATAAATGAAGGATTTAAATATTAATATGAATTTATTTATTTTATTCACTGATAATATAAAATAATTTTATTATCAATTAATTGAATTTTACCAAAGTAATAAATTATAAAAAATAACTACCTACTATTACAACTATCATGATTTATCATTTTGCTAAAATTATATTAGCTGACAATATAAAATTATTTTATGATATATAGAAATTAAACTCTATCAAAATTATTATATTAAATATGTACATCTTTTCTAATTACTACTTTGGATTAGAGTATATATTTTGGAAATAAACAGAAAGACTGCCATAAGGTCATCTCTTAGGAAAATGAGTGTAATTTATTATGTATTTTAATTATCTTATGTCACAACTAATGTTTCTAACTTCCGCAGGAGCAGAAAATTATATTAGCTATACTTTTTCTTAATTTCTTTAGAATATATATATATATATATATATATATATATATATATATATATATATATATATATATATATATATATATATATATATATATATCGCATGAGGTCAACATTTGTCTATGACCAAAAAAAGCTACGCTTGTCTATTTTTCATTTTCTTCTCTATCTTTTTATCTGGTATTTGATCTATTTAATCCTTGCCACGAAATATATACGTTTATATATTTTTGTTAATTGAAAAATATTTTTACTAACTAGTGCCTTAGAACAATGATTAAGGTTTTAAAAAAGAGAGTAAGTTATACTGGGGTGTTTTTATAATTTTAAGATGCCACGACAGATTCCAAGTTATCAAATAATTAAAACAATTTAAAATCGACGGCTCAAAAAGTGACTTGCTAGAATGTAAGTGAATTGCAATTTCAGATGAACATTATTTGTAATTCTAGGAGTTTGAATCTTAGAACCGAAACTACTATTTAAAGAAAGAATTCACTTAATTTCCATTTTTGGCTGGAAGTACGCAAGTGATTTCAAATAAAAAATGGTAATAAACTTGTAAATTATTTAAAAATAGTATTTGAAGTTAATTATAACCACATATTAAAAATATTAATTTCTACATATATCATAAAATCTTAAATGAGTATGTAGTAATACCAAAAAATGAGTACGTAGTAAGATTTTTTTTATACTTTTACTCGTTTTATACTATAAATTTAAAGACTGACTCATTATGTATATACAATTAAATTCAGGAATTAAATTACTAGTAAGGAACAATCCAAATGACTAATTTGCTCGTGATCCTTTATAAATAAGCAATATAATATATTTTCAGTTTTATCTTTTTGAATAAATAATGAATAAAAATTAAAATGAAAATTAGACATTAAAATAAAAATATCTTTTGTAATCTTTTATAGTAGCATAAATGAAATGAGACTTATATATACATACTATATATAAATTATATACAAATGTTTTAATATTAATTGGGGATGATACTTTTTCTCTTAAAAGGTAAGAATATATATAAATGAGCTTAAATTTAACGAACTCTTGGTTTAAAATTTGTTGTTATATCATTCTTTTACTAAGCTAAATTTGTTATATTTTGTTTTTCAAAGTATATCGTTGAAAGTTGTAACTAATTCTTTCACATGCGTGTATAGGTAAGATCATATAAGAAGATAGATGCAGATATAAGTTTTAAAATTGTTTTATTTCCAAAATAAAAATTGAAATAAAGAATGTGAAATTTGTTGTATTATCGGTAAAGATCCATACAATGTGAATGTAGTTGCTTTTATTGAAATCTTGAATGCGTCTGGATGAAATACGACTTCTGAATGTCCCAACTATGATAATTTGTTTTCTTGATGGTTAATACATATTCATAACTCTAAATTTAATATTATTACGTAAAAAAAGAAAAAAGTGGCGAGTGAATTTTGATTAAAGTATGTGCAAAGCTATTCCATTATGCAATTTTTTAATCGACAATGCAACAGCGTGACGTTTTGATTTGGTCCTCCATATACTACCATATCCAAAGTCTTTCATTGGGTGCATGCCTCACGTGCACGATTAAATGCCTTCCAATAGTTCTACTTACAAAACTTCTACTTCACCAAAGACTATGGATTGAAAAATTGGTGGTCGAAATAGAATATGCTGGCTATGCAGAAAGTGAAAGAATACATCAAATGTAACTTTTGGGCTTTGAAGTTGTTTTCACATTGCATTACACATAAGAGGATCCATTCTACTTTGATATAATTTGAGTTTAACTTTTAAGTTTTTTCTTTTAAAATATTTATGTAAGTACTTTTTAAATTATCCATGAGTCCGACAAAAAGCTTAAATCATAAATTAAAATGAATATTTTTCAACCAAAATTTTATTTTGTTATATTTATTGCAATGGCAAAACTTCACATAAAATTTTAAAATTTCTATGAATATGAGTTGAGCGTCATGATAATAGAGTTGTACTTTTGCATTAACTAATAAATTTTGAAAAGAATATCAAATTATTATCATAATAGTTGTCCCTCAAAATTTATCATTTTTCATAAAATTCAACACAGAGAAAATTAATCTCTATTTTCGGTATTGATTTATTGGGTCAAGATTTTTTTCTCTTCCTTTTTGTTGTCTATTATGCAGTTGGGACATGTTGATGGGCACACCATGGTCATAGACAAACGATGAAATACACACAGCTTTGCGTGCGTGGGTAAGAAACATAGAAGAGTTAAATGCTAATTTGGTAGATATATGGATCATGTTGGTGCTTATAATTTAAAATCTGGCCAATTAGTTTTTAATTTTGAAATCATAAATAATAATATTATATGAGTATAACTAGCGTGAACGGTCCGTGTAATCATTTTTACATTGTTATGCAATAAAAAGTTGCTATATTTATCCATTATAAGATCATAGATAGTTCAAATTGTAAAAACAATTAAAAGTGATGAATTGTCAACGTTTAATTTGTTTAGAGTGTAAACTATAAGTACATTCCAACTAATTCCAAATAAAATTAGAGGCTAATTTTATATACTGATAATATAAAATTTATTTATACTATCATTATTCATGGTACATTATTAAAATTTGTTAAGGGATTATTAAAATTCCTTTAAATATATATTATTAACTCAAATAATCTCTAAATATAATAGTTTTAATTAAAATTAATTTAATAATTTTTTAAGATTATTCATAAAAAAAATTACATAATTTACAGTAAAAAAAGGTTAAAAATTAGTTAATCAAATTTTAAATTTTAAGAATCAAAGTGGCTTTACCTTCAATTTTAGAAATATTAACTCTTATACAAAGAGAAAATGCAAATGTTAAATTATAAAAACAATAAATGGTGAAAAAAAAATGCTAGGATAGGTCTAATAGTAAAGGTTTTAGATTGAGGTTATAAATCAAATCTTACTGCGATCAATTTAATTTATAAAATAAATAAATTAATAAACGGTGCAAGAAATAATCGTGGCGGTCCCCTGTCATGCAGTTAGACTCTTTCTCCCTTCTCTTTCTCCTTCCTTCTCACATCCTTCTCTTTCTCCACCATTTCTCTTCTTCAATCATTCCATTCATTCATTCGCATATATAAATCAATCACCAACGAACACAACACAACACACACACACTCGGAGAGCGAAAATCGCATCTGTCATTGTAAATTCCCATGCCCATTGCCCTTTGTACATGAACCACACTCTATCTCTTGCTTCATTCCCAAACCTCCTCAGATTCCTCTCAAGTTTGTAGAAAGAAAGCGAAAGCTCCCTTCCTTTTTCTCTTATCAATTCCGCGCTAAAGGTGAAACCTTTTCTTACCTTCAACAAAATGCGATCCCCTTCTTTTAAGATTCCTACTTTCTTGTTTTGGGCACCCCATTTCGTTCTTGTCATGCCTCCTCTCGCTTTTAAGCCATTCTCTCAGTAAAGCTCTTAGCTTTTTGTTCTTTTGTTCCGTTTTTTCCATCTGGGTCTGTTTCATCTTCCACCCTTTTTCCCCCTTAGCTTTTTCTGGGTACTTGTCTGTTTACTTTTATGTCTTTGGAATGTTTATGCACTGATTTGAACTTATTGTGGGAGAATATGCCCTTTTTTAATGCTGTGTTTGTCGCTATAAACTCAAATTCCTCATCCTTTTCAGGTATCTTTTTCAAATTGAATCAGTTTCGTTGATGTATGCATCAGTTTGTAACACCTTTTTTATTTTTATTATTATTATTTAAAATTATTGTCGTGGATGGGGTGTTTTTGCTTCAATTTTGGACCCTTCTTTTTTAGAAATTGACAACCCCCTTATGCCGTTTTCTTATGTGGGGTCCAGCCTGTGTTGTGGGAACTGGGAATTTCTACATGAAGATAAAAATTCGCCAATTTGACCTCTTTCTAAATATGCTTCTCGATGTTGCTGACATGTGTTTTTATGCTTCTTTCCTTGCATGTGGGGCTTCATTTCCAGAATTCCTGAACGAGATTTTCTTCACGCCTTCACCAAGAGGTTTAGAAACATACACAGATATAAAATTGTTGCCTTGGAGTGGTAAGTGAGTTGTGGAATAAGGTGCACAAGGATGGGGGATCACTTTGTGTTGCTGGTTGATGGGTTGCTTACTGAATCCACATTGGAAGCTGCACTCGAAAGCCGAAATCGTTCAATGCAGGCTGCATCCTCAGCAGTGAATGATGCGGGAGTTGATCTCTCTTTGAAGAAGATGGGCCTGGATGATATAAAATCCCAGGGAAAGTGGTAGAGTGCAGGATATGTCATGATGAGGATGAAGACTCCAATATGGAGGCACCATGCTCTTGTTGTGGTAGTTTGAAGGTTGGTTATTTGCTAGAATAGTCATGTGTTTTGATTTGTGAAAGTGATTGGGCTTTTTAATCTGTGTTGTTTGGTATCTGTATTCTGTAATTTGAATCCATGAAATCTGCGTTTTAAAGTCTAGTGGAAAACCAAGTTGATTGGGACAGACACACAAAATTTCTAGGAGAATTTCAATTATCTATTGCTATAGTTTATTGACATAGTTTCTGTCACCTAACCTGATTGATTATATATAGTCTCACAAGGTGGGTGAGACGCTTTGCCTTCATGATTAATTTATTTTCATATATATTTAGCATGTTCATTTTGCTCACCAATTTAGAGATATGCGTGACTTATGCATTATACAAGCTTCTGTCACTATTAGTCTGACATCTTTAGGTAGACTGTAGATACCTTTTTCAACGGTGTAGGAATTTTGGAGATACCCATACCAACCAAACTTGGAATTGTTTCTAGAATGCATTGCATCAGTCAAGGCCAAGTACAGTTGCAATCTAGCATGTGGTCACATATAAGATGGATTATGAAACATGGGGCTCTTGTCTTCATGCTTCTGATAGTGTGCATTGTTTAAACATCATAAGAAATGCAATTAGTAGTTTAGTTGTAAATAAATGATCCTAAACTCCCTGCTTTTCTTTCCTTGTATTTGACGTGTATTGTTGCTGAATAAAATTGATTATTTAGTCTCTTGACAATGGTTGTATCAGGTATCATAATTGGCTCTTGATACTGACTTCCAATATTACTAAACTCTATTGATGTTTAGAGATCACTAGGAGTAGTTGTTAGATATCTTACCAAATTTTTATTTTATTCACATAAAGTTGATGGCTTAACCTTTGTACACTTGTATTAATTTTGCAGTACGCCCACCGCAGATGTATACAAAGGTGGTGCAACGAGAAGGGTGACACCACTTGTGAGATATGCCACCAGGTAACTTAAAATTGTTTCTGTTCCTGGTTCTCATCTCCTTCCACATGCTTGTCCCTTTGATATTTGATGGGAGGAAACGTGGTATCTGCATTATTTGGGTTTGGGGAATCATGTTATTTGTGATATAATTTTTCACTTGATTGTGTCATAAATCATAATTGATGATTTTTCCTTTCATTATGAATTTCAGCAATTCAAGCCTGGTTATACAGCTCCTCCTCCGCTTTTTCAATTTGGGCGTATTCCAATGAGTTTCAGGTAACTTCTATATAGTATCCTTCTTTCCCCCATGAGTTATCTTTGAACCATGTTTTTACTTTTCCATTAGCTAATGTGCTCCCTCGCTGTTTGTGTCAGGGGAAATTGGGAGATTTCAAGAAGAGACTTGAATAGTACTCATTTGGTTAGCATGGTTTCCACTGACCAGAACATTATCAATTCTAACTATGACCAGTATTCACCCTCTACTAGAGGAAGTTTGATATGCTGTCGTTCAGTTGCCGTCATTGTTAGCTCTCTCTCTCTTCTTGTGCATCTATGTCACTATCTATGCCTTTACTTATACCCACTGCATATGACGTTTCCCTATCTCCATTGCTTCTCGTGCAGTTCATGGTTCTACTGATTTTAAGACACACTCTTCCCCTCCTAATTAGTGAAAATAAGGAGTATTCTTTCCCGCTCTTTATGGTATGTAGTTATAACTCAACATGTAATTTTAGTATGCACATTTGATCATACCTTTACTAACCAAGGGTTCTTCAATTTCAATGGAATTTTGATAGCTACTATTGTTTCGGGTTGCGGGAATTGTTGTTCCTATATACTTCATGGTTAGAGCAGTGGCATTGATCCAGCGGCATCGGCGACAACATCGAGTAAGTTTCTACCATAGGCTTGTCTCTTTCCCATGATTAAGTATATCACAGGAATCATCTAATTACTTATCGTAATGACTCGTGTTTTTGCTTGGCCGTGTGCAAACTATTAGGACCATCCTAATACTTTGGTTGATCTATCTGATGATGAAAATGAGCTATCAGTTTCGCAGCCTCAGCCTCATGTCATACATGTGCTGTAAAAATGCCATTCGAAGCAAACGTAGCATGAAAAGTTGGACCTTGAATTTGCTGAGGAATGCACTGAAATCACGAGCCGCAAAAGTTGTCATAGCTCATAAAAGGCATGGAATGACACCTATGTTACCAAGTACCTGTAATAGCTTCCCCTTGGGAATTCTTCGCGGCAGCAAGTTATGCATTTATATAACGGGTTCTGCTTATAGATTGAAAATTTTCAGATTCAGAACAATATCTTCAGTGTATAGAAAGATATTTATGTAGAGAAAGTTGCATTGGTAGATACCAAAGATGAATGACTTGTACATACCGCAATAATAATCAGTTACCCCTGATAGGATGCTAGCATCGTAATTTGTATCAGCAGCTCATTTGTATCAATGAAAGGTTTATTTATTCATCTGATATCTATATTTTCATTCTAAATTTTAGTGCTTATAGTTTAAAAACTTTTAACCCCAAGGGATTGGTATAATGGAGTAAAATGGGTTTTTGTATCCGACAAATCATAAGTTCGCACTTCGCTCATGTTCTTCAAAATAGATAAATATATTTTTCTTTTGTAGGTGCTAATTGGATTTAGAGATTTTTCAATTCTTAGATTGAAGTGTCATTCAATCACTCTAAGAAGAGATAAATATATTTTTCTTTTGTACATATTCTCTGAATTTGTTAGTTTTTCCATACTTGGATTGAAGTGTCATTCATTCATTATATTTTTGTTTACTGAAAAAAAAAAAAAAACTTCTGAAAAAGTCCCTATAATTTAATGTACATATTCAGTCTTAACAATTTTCGAACAATACAAAATTAACCTTTATAGGGTTCCAAACTTCCAACGTCACACTTTAAAACAACAAATCCAATTTGTAGGGATTACTTTACATTGCTTTCCCTCAAAGGTACAGGCACTCCCGACCCAAAAAAAAAATGCACAGGCACTAGTCTAACTGATTTTAAACTAAATTGAATTTGGAGTGAAACTATTTTACATTGTGTTGTTCTTTTAAATTTAATAGGTCATAACTACAGAAATTTTTACTTATGATAAAAGGCCCTAAACATCTCATTAAGATATAGTTACTATTTATAAATATATAGAATCCCTTTAAAATTTTCAAACTATAAACAACTTAAATTAAAAATCCAGTTCAACTATAACGATGGACAAAGTAATTTAACCTACTCTTTCCAACAAATGATAATTAGGCTCCTGTGATTTCATTTAAACGTTCGGTAACAAGTGAACCATGCATGAAGTAATTCCTGCTCATGGCTTATACAGTTACTTCTTTGATAATACAAAATAACTAAAAATTACAGCGCAAAAATTTTACAAGTCATGTGCTACTTTCCCCCAAACTCCTAGACCTAGTCGTGAGCTCAACCCAAAAAAGAAAGAGAGAAAGTAGCATAGATCAATAATGATCTCCAACAGCAAGAATCGTATTCTGTACATCTATTAAGCAATTATGGATTCAAAAAGGAACCTTGGCAAGGCTCTTTGGAGCCAAGACCATAGTTTGTATACCAACTCAAGCTGCTATTTGCTTCACGTCTTGTGTGTCCATGTGTGTTATTCCTACTTCCATGTTCTCCTTGGCCTGAAACATTAGGCAACCAAAAAAAAAAATCAAATAAATGAAAATCTCAACACCTCTTGAATAGAATCTCTCTCTCTCTCCTTATACCCTATTCTTCAGGCCCCAGTTATTAGTTAATCTTGAAAGAGTTTATTACCCTCCTAATTATCATATGTTCTTTAAAGAGTGTAGGTGGTGGAAATACTTCCGACTCTTTTGCTGCGAGCGCCAGTAGCAAGCAAGTGCTCCGAAAGCACAGCTAGCAACAGCAATTGCCAATGCAGCTCCGACAGGCACCACAATCGCATTAGTTGCTACGCTTAAATCTTCAACAACTCCCTCAGTTCCATCATTTCCAACAATCTTCTTGTCCTTGTATAGAGAAGCAAGAGTGTTTCCATAATAATTAGTCAAAAACTTATAGACTTCATCCAGGTTCCATTCGATTTTGTTGTTCATCTGGTCATGGCCTAGGTAACACGAACGGCAAAGTTGCTTTGGAGGCCAAATTATCTTCGGGAATTTGGGATCACCAGTGCCAAGAGATGCTTCTTCTTTCATCAACCTTTCGTTTACCTTATTATGGGCACTCCACAGCCAGAGAGCAAAGTCACGGGCTTTGTTGAAAGGACTTGAAACGCTGAAAATTGAAATTCAGAATTAGAAGCAGGAAAAAAGTACCTGAATGATGTTTACATTTGCATTTTTCAATTCCTTTACCTTGAACACATCTGGTAAAAATGTTGTCGGCATTCCTCACAAATGAAGAAGTCGTGAACAAAATCACATGTTGCGTTAAATGTAAACTGACTCTCTCCATCCTCAATCCTCACAGAGAGTGAATGCAGAAGAACCCATAAACCACAGCTGAAGAAGCTCAAAGAAAGAGCAGTCAGTGCAGAATCTAAGGCCACTTGGATGGGTGAAGCTCCACCCTTGGAATATCCATAATTGATAGAAGAGTGAAATCACTCAATAAGAAAAACAAGGGCAGTTGATGGGGGGAGGTTGAATCTGTTGATTGTATGAGGAACTAGAAAAGACATTGAAGGGAAACCAATACCTAAAGCCTCTGGTATCATTCTTACTGCCACGGCAGAACAGCTACAAAAGAAAAGTCAAAATAAATCAAAACTATCAAGAACCTTTTCCATGGTAAGAAAATTCAGAAGTCCATGTATGAAGAAAAAGCTAAGAATTATAATGAAACAATTAAAACTCACAAAAGTAACGTTCACAGCACTGCAATGAACTATTTGTTTAATGAAATCAGTTTACATCAAATCAAGCTCACAGCAAGTCAGCAATAGCAACAATGGTATTGAACTGCATCTTTGAAACCCACGGAACATAAAATTAAAGAATAACAATATGATTCTTTGTATGGATACTGCCCCACTACAATACAATTTTTCATTTTCACTATAATCAATTCGGACTGACTTGAAATGAGAAATTAACCGTGGAATCTCCTAGAAGGGGAAAGTTGTCCACACAGAAGCAGATTATGCATCCTTTACATATACCTCACACAAAACCAGGCAGCAGTGCATTACCGAAATGTCTAAAAGGTTCGATACAAGTATTGAGATCCTACCCAGTATCCACGAGGCACATCTTTTCCACAAATCTGTAAGTTCCTAACCGAACCCTTATCATCTTCCTGCTTATAAATGGACCAAAAATCTACTGGGTACAAGTCATCAAAGCTCACAAGTAAGTCTGCAGTACCCTTCCGGCATCTAAACCACATGATCCAAAACACAAAAGATTGTGACACCAAAATCCAGGACTGACAGAGAAGAAAGGAGCAGTGCAAGTTTCACTTTACCTCCTAGAAGGATGATGAGCAGCCAGAAGTTGAAGAAACTTTATAAGTGAAGCACGAGTTCCTGGTTTTATCATCTGCCAAACAGAAAGTATTTGTTCTATCATCCAAAAGAATGAGCACAAAACAAAGTGCAATCATGAAAAACTAATAATCTACCTTGTGCTCTAAGATGATGTCAAAAGCTGTAGAAGTTGCCTCTTCAACATCATAGATAGCTCTTGCAATCTTTCCAAGTCATCCATATCATCAATGTCAATATTTTCAAATATCAAACCAAAGCAAATCAAATATGTGAAGAAAAGCACCTGTACAGGATCTGATACATTGGATGGAAGATGCTCATTTTCAAACTTCTGGTCATCCAGGCCAAATGAACTGCAACATAACGAACATTATTAGTTACTAAGAATAAAATAATCTCAAGCTATATTTACATCAGATATAAGCAAAATACATTATAGCAAAGATGTTTCCTCATAGTTCTAAACTCTTGCACTTAGCATTTTAATTTTTCCCTTACTGCTTGGGTTGTCGTACATTATGACCACATCATTGATATTCTAAATTCTAACACATTATCTGGCTTAAAGATAATGTTTACTCACAATATCATAGCCACATTAGCAGCAAATGCATGTATAACACAAACCTGCCTACTTGCTTGTTGATCCAATTAAGCAACCGATCAGCTGTGCGTGCATCGTCAATCACACGTATATCACTTTTCTCTTGTTTAGGTTCCCAACCACTACCAACAAATTTAATAGGAGGGCCCCAAAAAGCATAGGATAATGACCAACAGAAAACTTATCACATAGTTTAGTATTTATCTGTGCTGCCAAAAAAGTGAACAGATGGGTACCAATCACTGAGGCATGTTTTGTATATAATCATTAGATCACATCTTGTGAAGAAAATCATAGAAGATGCATGTACCTTTAAGGCACAATCTACCCTTGTCATTAATATGATTCCTGGATGCACGGCATCAGGGCCATTAAATAACCTTGCGACCTTTTCATAGTGCGGCTGCATTATAAATAAAGTGAGATAATAATCCAGAGCTAAAATATTCATTGAAAAATGCCTGAACAATTAATGATATCTTTTAGCCAATAATACCTTATAATTCCTGCAAGCAGGGCACCTGACAGAAAAGAGAGGAGAAACACAAGGAAATAAGATTTTGTTATATTTTATGCTTATAAATATACCTATGTGCAGAAAAGAATTTGTAAAATATTTATCATAGAGGAATGCAACGCAAAAGCTTAAGTTCATTAGATCATAGAAAAGAACACACAAGTAATTTTCATTTCGAATTTCTGTTCCTAGATTATCAGAAGCCAGAGTACAATAATATGCTCCTCAAGAATAACAAGGGATATATGTTTGGGGGTTGGGGAGGGGTGTTAGGAGAAATATTGATGTCAAATGCGGAAAATCTACTGGTAAGAAACTATCAGTCTCCAATGATGGATGAGATGGACTTAAGAAGACAACAGAAATCGACCCATATTTTAACAGAATCTAACTACTTAAAAGCTCAAACCCTAAATATAAACCTGATACTTGTCAAAACTAAAAAAGGCTTCATTTATAAACATATATTGTATACTAAGTATTTCAACATCATCTCAGAAGACAGAAACATCTTGAAAGAATACAAAGTTGTTTAGGGAGTATAAAAGAGTATAAAAAAATTTTATGCAGGATTTTGGAGAGTCCCTTCTTTGTTCGAACATTGGACTTGGAAAAATATTTGCTGATGTAAAATAAACGACTATGTGAGTATTAAGATTAGCGTATTGTGTGTTAAATTCAACTTTTAATGTCTAGCTTTTAGAGAGTACTTTTTGAATAAAAAAGCGATTCTTTCCCCAAATTTAATCAAATTCTAAAATGCCCTAATATTGGCATGCTTAACAGAGGGCCAAAAAGAAGATGAGGTAAGGTGCTGGGATAAAAAATGGCCATTTTCAAGTGAAGACGTCACCTATCACACTATATGTTCACCCTTTTTCCCTTAACTCAAAGCCTCAGTTACAGCAATCACTTCCTGAATTTTTTCTACAGCTGCAATCACCTTTAACTGAATTAGTAGAAACACAAAGAAACAACACCTGATGGATGTTAAAAGCAGACCCAACAAACCATTCAACCAAATTCTAGAAAGCCCTGTAATGCTAAATATTACGAATTCATAACCCCTCACTAACTCACTATTATTCGTATAGAACCAAAATTCTGTTCAAGGAGTACTTCATCTTCCACCATATCACTCACCAAATAATAATCATAATAATAATAATCCTACCATCAAAGCAAAATCCATAAAAATCCAAACTTTTAGTACCCAGTAGAGAATTCAACCAATCAAACGAATAGAAAACACATAAATACGAAAACGTAATAGAAATGATGATGACTAACCAATGGGCAAAGAACTCAACAACAGCGTAAGTAGCAGGGGTATCCTTAAGAACAGCATCGAAATTCGTGACATTCAGCTCAACCGCATAATCAGGGTGATCACCACCACCACCACCATTTCGACCATTATCGTTGACCTCTCGAAGGATCGCACGGCGTGACCCTAATAAAGAAGAAGACGAGGCCGCGGAGCAGCACACAGAGAGCAATAACAGGAACAGACCCAGATACGAATACATCGCAGACATGGAATAAAAAAAGGGTGCAGATCACAATATTGAAAGGGTGGGAGGACTAGGGTTTCGAGGGTTATTGGCGAAAATTGAAGAAAGGTGAGGTTTTGAAATGGATCTATAACTGTTGAAATTTTTCTCTCTGGAACAGCTTTCTTAATTAACTAATTATTAATAATATTAATTTTGTTTTATGGAACTAGTTATTTTATGGGGGTTACGAGATTGGATTTTTGATGTGGGGATGAGGATGATGATGATGATGATGGTCGTGGTGGGCTTGGAGAGGGTGTTGGGTGCTGTTAGGAGCCGAAAAAGCGTGAGAGTTACGTTTTGCTTTGCTTTGCTTTGGAGATGGCGGAACCAGGCAGGGACCTTCTCTCTCTCTCTCTCTCTCAACACCAAACCAGCGAACCTCTTCAAACGCTACTTATGATTAATGTTTTATTTTTCTTTGTTGTGATATTAGCTTGAATTAGATTGGATTAGATTTATTAACCGATATGTGTTGGTAGTTTATGAATTTTTAATTTTGATATCTAAAGAATGTAACAAATTTTTATTTTTATACTATTATTCAGTATATTTTAGTGTTCACATCCACTGTTCCAAAGTTCATATAAACAAAAAAATAATCTGTTATTGAATTTCAGAATAAAATTGTTTCTTATAAACTCGTATACTATTATGAAGATATTAATTAATTTTGATCATTGTGACTATGGTGTATTTTTATATTATTAACTATTACAATCTTATTTTTATATAATTTTTTAGATGATTATGGTAAAAAGTATATATGTTTAATGATATAATTATAATTTAATTTATTTATACTATTAATATAAGAAATTCTATGTAAACAAAGTACCAAAAAAAAAAAAGTTCTATATAAACATCCAACAATATATTGCTACTTTGACTAAGGTGTTTGACTTAATTGCCAATTACTTTAAGAGTCTTACAAATAGAATTATATAATTTAATAATAATGTAAAATTTTTTTATATTATTAATATAACAAAATTAATCTTATATAATTAAATAATTATATTATTTATTTGTAATCACGGTGCCAAAAAAATTATATAAAAGTGAAAAGTTGATATAAAATTATGTGACAAATAACATGTAGTTCCTTCACTTTTTTTTCTTCTTCCCTTTTATGGTCTTTTCCTCTTTTCATAGTAACCAATAGTAACATTTAGCCGACTAAAAATATCAATTGAGTTTGACAGATAGCAATTTGTCATGCAATTTAATCATGCCATTACCCTTACTCTTAGACCTAAATTAAAATATTGATGTGGCCATTGCAATTTATCAAACTTACAAATTGGGTTGGGTAGATCCATTTGATTGGGTTGGTAAATTGCAAGTATATGTTTGGACTTATGTAATGAAATTGACGTATAAAACATAATAACGTGATACTTAGGAAGGTTCAAGGTTGTTAAGTATTTCAACTTGGTTGCCTCTGGGTAAAGATTCACGTGGGGTAGTGAAAAATAAGGCTTGCTAGCTGTTAGAAATAATTAAAGAAAATTATTATTTTTACTCATAATATATGAGATATTGTATTAACTCATATTTTATTTATTATTGAATAAAATGCAGACTTATTTGAATGAGATCCAACCTCATTTAATAATAGATGAAATGTAAGTTGATATGATATCTTAAATATTATAAGTACAAATAACATAACTAATAATTAAAATTCCAAAAGGCAATGTAACATGATTTTATTATTTAATTTTTAAAATTGATGGCATGCTTGCCTTTAGCCGCAACATTCTAACTCATTTATTTATTTGGTGTACAAGAGGTCGGGTCTTTCTTCTCTTGTTAAAATCATGTGACTTAAAATTAAGCAAAACGTCATAATAAAATTATTACACGTGTCATGTGACATTCAATGTGAATGAGAGTAACATTCAAACAAAGTATTTTTATCATTTAATAATTTAAATAAGAAAATGGATCAGTAATTAATTCATTTGACAACATTCTATTTTCCAAAATAAATAAATGCTTTCAGCATCTCTCATTTAACAAAAAAAAAAAAATGGTCTGCAATGTCATTTGACCACCTATAGTTATTATTCCATTTTGATTTCTGCAATTTATTACAAATTTAAAAAACCAATCAGTTTCCCGTAAAAAAAAATCCAGTCAATTTAATACACGTAATTTTATCCTTTTTTTAGTTCAAAATATTCAAACCAAATGGCACCTCTTTTAACAAAAAAAAAATTTAATTATAAAAAAACATAGTAAAAAATTTTGCTACAAGCATAGATAATTATTGACTAAATCAAAATATCAAAATTTACTTATTTATCCAAAAAAATTTTGGGTCAACCTCCAAGACTCAATATTCAATAATCATATATCACTATTCACTACAGTATTTACTTAAAAATAATAAAAAAATAAGTTAACACAATATCTTATATTCTATAAATATAAATTTTTTATTTTTATTTTTAGTCATGATGAGTGTCTTAATAGCTTAGGCCCCATACAAATGAAGCGATCAAAACCCAGTAAGTCCACTTATATCGGACCTACTGTGATATAAACTTTTGAATTGGGTTGGGCTTTCCGCGCTTTGGCCCATGAACTCTGGTCCTGTCGTTTCTGTGTGCTGTCACTCTCTCTCTCTCTACCGAACTCGAAAACTGTAGATTCTCTCTCATCCACCAATCTATCTATCAATCTGTTTTCAAATCAAATAAAAAATCGAATATGCGAATTTCACCGCTTCGAAACCCTTCCATTTATCCCCAAATTTTCAAACCATAATTATTCTGCAAATTCGCACTTGATCTTTCCAAAGCACTCACCAAATCAGGCAATTTTTGTCTTCTTAATCTCTCTGGTACTTCAATTTCTTCTCTCTCGTTTTTCGTTCCCGCTTCGATTGTTTCTCTTATTTTGACTTCCGAATTGTGATTGTTGACCTGTTTGTACGAGTTGTGCTACTCTTTTTTCATACATTTCTGGTGTTTGGTGTGATGAATTGTTACGAATTGCTTGTGATTTCTGATTGTGTTTATCTTGATGGGGGAAGCCGTTAGGCAAAGACGGAAACTAGGGTTCGTAGCAACATAATTCGCCATGAAGTTCCTGGAGTGTGCTTCCTTGGATCGGTAATTGTCGTTTTTCAAAAGAGTTTGAGTTTAAAAACTATGTGATTTTGCTGCAATGTATTTTGGTATATGATAGAGTCCGGTGAATCATTTCCAGGCTTAACGATTTCTTGAGTGATTTGAATTTGGGGGAACGCACTATCAGAGGATGCCTTGAAGCTTATACTTGTAAGGAGGAATTAGTGACTTCAAAAAATATGTTTTTGGATTTGGATTGGGATTCAGCTTAGGTTAGTAATTAACAAGTTTTTTGTTATTATTATTATTTTTAATTTCCGTAGGCAAACATGCTGGAACGGACAAAAAACTCTCTATCAGTTTGGAAAATGAGGTAAGCTGATTCTGTGTATATATTGCATCGAATTTTGTCCTGCCAAAGATTTGTGCAACTGATGCTGATTTGACATATGTTAAAAGATAGAATTGGGGAGATAACTAATTCATGTTTCAATTAAAAGTTGTTCTTGCTAGTTGCATCACTTTCCACTTTTATTAATTGGATGGGAGATTTCTTTTATTGTCGTTTTATTATTTACTATTTTTTAACTCCTTCAATTTCAGATGCTTGAACATCTTGAGAAATCATCTGACACTGATTCTCCCCCACCGGATGAAATGTTATTAACCAGATCCAGGTGGCCTTTACTATCTGGATTTGTTTAGGATAGTGAAAATTATCACTGAAGTATTTTTTTTTCACATGTTTTCACTATATATATTTTTTTTCCAGCCGAAGGACATTGATTTACCTTATTCTTACCCTCTATCACATGTATCCGGACTATGACTTCAGGTACCTCAGTATCTTATGATGTATCAAAGATGCTTGTGTATTTTTCATATGATAAAAGGAAGGGTTATGGGTAATGCTATTGTCAGCTTATTTGGCGACATGGCAACCCACTATATAATCCTTCTTTTATTGTTTTGGGAGTGTTGTCAAAAGGCTTGACAGACAGTTCATAAAACTGTTGCTCTAGGAGCTGAGAGTTCAAGTCTCTCCATTTCCCAAGTCTTTTTCTGGTCATTTCGTGGTTTGTTCTGCGTTGCTTTAACTTCTAAGTGACAGTAAGTGTCTTTGGTGCTGCATTCTTTGGTTTTTCCTATAATACCGTATGCCTACCATGGTTTTTAGTGCAGTTAAAGCTCACCAGTTTTTCACAGAGGAATCATGGGACAGCTTTAAGCTGATTTTTGACACCTACATGTTTGAAGCCTCAAAGGTGCTACTATTAGTATTTTCTATTTCTTGTTCAAAGATTGTTTTTTATTTACTTTTTTACTATTTGCATTGCCCTGGTGTTTGGTATCCAGAAATCTTTGATGCCTAGGCATTGTGGTTGTTTTGGCAAGTCATAAAATGTCGCCAGGTCATAAAGATTGTATGGTTATTATATTTTTGTTTTTTTGGTGCATGTATGGTTAGAAAAGGGTTGCTCAATGCACGAGGCTCTCACCTAGTGTGTGTATGGTTATCATATAAAATAACAATAATAATTATATTCATAATTAAAAACATCTATGTATAGCAATTTCTATATTTCTATATAATTTCTTTATATATTTGTAAAATTAATGATCAGAGGGAAAAAGTTGAAATTCATAGAAATTGTCAAACCCCACTTCCATCCTCAGGCTTCTAAGGTTATCATGGCTTGGAAAAGGCAAAACTTACCCACACACAATCAACATCTTAGCTGGTTAGAGAACATTTGAGATGCCCGTGGCCCTTTGTTATCCATTTTGTACATTGATGACTGTGTGGAGGGCTATTCTACATATCTCATTTTGTATGTCATTCTTTTGGTTGTGCAAAAAACTGTAAATGTTGTTATTAGACAATAATGACTTGTTTTGCTACTGTGATGTTCTTACCTGGGTTTTGGTTAACTTGTCTGCTGCAGGAATGGGATGAAACCGTTGGAGGCGTTTCTCTACTGGACACCTTGTTCATGGCCCTTGATGAGGTGAGTTTCCTTTTAAAAAGTAAATGCTAGTGATATGAAGAGGCATTTTTGAGATGCCTTGTGATGCAGGTGGTGAAGCTAGCGGATTGCGAAATATATGGTTATAACCCTGATTCTGAGGCAGATCCGTTACTGGACAGAGGAGCAATGTAAAATTACTTTACTAGCTGAAAAATTAAAATTGTTATCACATTCATTTTCCCTATTATTATTCTAATAACTGTCTTTTCTGTTTTCTATAGATGGTCCTTTAATTTCTTGTTTTACAATAGAAAGCTTAAGCGGATTGTGACATTCCGTTTCAGCTGTTTTAGGTGGGGATTTCATACTCTTCGTTTAAGTGTCTTCAACTACTTTTTGTTTGCATCTATATTCATCCTTACCGCAGCACTGTTTATGGCAGTAACATAATTGCTGATGGTTTTCTTTTGGATGGGATACACAATGAGGACGATGAAGAGATATTTGCTGACATGGATATATGAGTCAATACTGCATGTATTATGTTCTCCGTAGCATAAGATCACTTCCCATTTCCCATGTGTAGACTGTAAAATAAGATAATATCTGTGAAGCCTGAGTCGTAGATCTAGCATTTGTATGTTGTTGTGTGCATATGTTAGATTTAGTAGCATGTCTGTCATCCTCGTATGCACATAGTAGGTCTGTAATGTATGTCGTGGTGTGTATATAACTAATCGTTGTCATTACACCTCTGGTGTATAATTAGCAGAGAGACGTGCATATTGGGAATTGGAGGAGCAGCGATAGTTGGATATTAGGCCACGTTCCTCTGAAAATGAGATACTTCACTCACCTTTATATGTTTGCTTTGAGTTGATGAGCGTATCAACTAAGAATTTGTTTGCTTTTCAAGCATTTTTAATTGCGAATTGCGGTAAAACTGGGTATGCCCGCAATATGGATAATAATAATAATAATTGAATAATGCGGATGTTATGTCTCGTGATTATATGTTTCGTTTTCAATTATTTTGTCTCGTAAGGTGCTGATATCTCCCATGTGGCTAGGCTTTACGACAGTCAATATTTCACTTACGTTGTTATCAACACACATAATGATAATTTTTCCTGGTAACACCCAATTCGGCTTACGATTAAAATATTCGGTATAAGGTATTCTTAGCTTATAGAGACAATTTTTGTCCTTTCACAGACTAGTCTTTCGCAATTTGTGAACCTAATAGCAAATAGGGGTGAAAAT
Organism: Dalbergia oliveri; assembly: GCA_030441495.1. Taxonomy (NCBI): domain Eukaryota; kingdom Viridiplantae; phylum Streptophyta; class Magnoliopsida; order Fabales; family Fabaceae; genus Dalbergia; species Dalbergia oliveri. Next base: position 34,605,854 of record JAMLFY010000007.1, read on the forward strand.
AGGTTAAGCTAAATTAGGCTTTAGTTAAATAGGTTGTCTGGATATTCAAAATTGAGTCTGCATGGGTCTAATATCTAATATACTTTTTATCCTTTAGTTTGATCCTTAAAAGGTCAACTTTACCTAAAAACTTATCAAAGCTTATTTGGTTATAAAATATTTTTAAAAAATTAAAACACCTATTTGTAAATAAATTAAAATACTAGTAAATATATCAAAAAATATATTTTAAAATAAACTAAAATACTTTAGTTAAAAAATATATTTTCAAACAAATTAAAATATTTCTATTATCATTAGATATTTAAATAATGATACTAATAATAATATAAGTAGGTTAGCTATTAGACCTAAGAAGCTATTTTATAGCTTGAAATTTGACCTAGTTAGTTAAAAAGATTTTTTGAAAAATCTTCAAGCTAGGCCTAAGCTATGTTAAAAGTCTCTACAAGCGGTCTGGCCTACAAATTAGCAAGTGATTACATCCTTCCCGATTCATTTCTACGTTTCGTATTCATCAATTCATGTTTGTATATTTTTCGTTCTATTAAGATAAAATAGAAAAGTAGAATTTATGTAAAATTAATAGTTTTTGTGGTTGAAAACTATAAAATATTTTAAAACAATTATAGTTGTAGAATAAAGTATTTATTGTCAACATTTTTATTAAATAATTAAAGAGATGTATTTATTATTTTTATAATTTTATAAATACTTAAATAGGTAATTAATAATAAATAAAAAATTTAAATTAAACATTAAACTAATTTTTTTCTTTTAAATTAATAACGCCAATAGAAATGTGAAATTGTACTTCCATAGGGTCCGAACCGCGTATAAGTTTGACTCCTGGATCTGACTAAATCCGTTTGGTCGGAATAAGTTTGTTGTTAAATTATTACAATTGGGAAGAAAACTAGAGAGAAACAAATAGTCTTGTTCTTGTAAAGGTTATTAAGGGGAGGGATCAACTTACGTTAATGTAAGTTAAACATTATTTTTACTAATTAGATATCTTTTTGTGAAAAAAATATATTTAAAAAGCTTAATTACCGATATATTGATTCAAAATTACTTAATACTCTTCTTTTATAATCAAATTTAACATAATAAATGTTGAGTTTACTTTTGATGCACTAAAGTGTAAAACTATGTTACACGTCGTCCAATTAAAATAATTTATTTGGATGACTTTTTAAGTAATGAGTAAAAAAGTTAACTATTATGACTTATATAGTAAATTGGATGATTGTGTAAAAAAATTTACATTGTCACTGCATGACAATTAAATTCATAAATATTTCATAAATATAAGCAAATAAGAATTATTTAATGATATTGCAAGCATTATCTAATTTTTAAAATTTAATACAAATTATTAACATGTTAATAGTTATAATTCAATGTTTAAATTGATAAAATTATATTTTTTGAAAAAAGTAAGTATATCAAATTTCATATTAATGTCAACCGATCCTTTCCCATTAAATAACTGATTGTTCGTTGAAGAAAACTGCTAGATAATTAATTATTCATCAAAATAACAAATGTTGTGGTCTATATTTTGTCAATTTAATATTGGCTTACTTGTTTGCTTCCGTCGCGTGATTAAAACAGTCGATTGCTGGTGGCAAACGTGTCCTTCAGCATAATTAATTACGTGGAGAAAAAGATAAAAAGGCAAATATAACTATGATATATTTCCTGTCACCTTCATTCGAAAGTAAGATGCTCACTTTCATCGCTCTTTTCCTTTTTCTTTTGTCTTCTCTTTTCATGATTCAAGTCCTTACCACTACCGCACATGCATTAAAGGAAAAGATACGATTTCGAGTTGTCCATGAATCCGTCACATTGTTTGGTGACATTTGGTGTTCTTGTGCCAACTAATCAGACCTATACTAAATCTTATACGAGATTGTGCCTTCTCTATATGGCATTGGCATGGGTAGTGATTTGTGCCACTAGTGCAATTTTTCCAAGTTTAACTTCGTGTCTAATGGAAAATTTGATGTGGCCTACCCCATTGCCACGTGTGCTCGCTGAGATTACATGGTAGCCAGCGAGGCCATTTAAATGGCATCTAGTATGCGTTATCTATCAAGGAATTTAATATTCTGAAGAAGCAAATGAAAAATATGTACAAATTAAAGTAACATCACCATTTTGATGAGATATTGTTGATGAATATAGACATTCGAATAAAAAGTTTCTAGTTTGCAGCTCCTTGATCTACATATTAAAAAAGATTGAGAGATGCACGAGTTAAACTATTATTTGATTAATGATGTTAAATTATTTATAGAAAGAGGTAATATCTTGACCAACAACTAATAACTGGTGGAGTTTATTTTTCAACAGTTTTCATTTGATCTGAATTTTTATGACATTACTACTTTTTGCGGAATAGAGAGGAGAAGTAGAACTAACTTGAAATTTGGAACATATACATAGAGTTCAAATAAGATTTTAACTTTCACTATAAATTACTTAGAACGATGTTCTTTTGAGCTGTTACGTTTGCCTATTAGCGTGGGTTTTATTTGTTCTTTGAGGCCATCGCTTTTCCGACCAAAAGAAAGAGGCTATCGCTTTTGCCACGCATTGACCACTTGTCCCACAAATATTGGGGTCTCAAACAGCAAATCAACCTAGCACATGAGTGAACTTATGTAGAATATTAATTGATATCGCTAATTTAATCTCCAGCTAAGGCCATGACCCTGACCCATGACATGACTTCAGAAAAAAATGAACTTGGCACGTTTAAGTTTTGAAATTCGAATGATTGCTGACAGATAAAAATTTTACATAGTAGCTTATCATACATGCATTTGTTTTTTTTTATTAGTGTACACTTTTACCTAACTCAAATTGCAGGAACTAATAAACACTTCCATTGAGGGCTACGGCTTCCTAGCAAACGAATTAGAGAAGAACAAAAAGTACCAACCCACCTAAGAGTTTTTCTTCAAGATGAATTGGCTAGCTATAGCTGCAATGAACATTTCTTTACAATGACCCTTGATTGTTTAAGAATCCACTACTAGTTTCTAAAAGTATAAAACCCAAATTTCTTTACAATGAGTTTGATTGTGTACCTTACACGTTGGTTTCTTTGAATTTGGGGAAGTTCGACTCCTGAGCTAGTGGTCAAGATTAGAGATAATTCTGAAAGAAACATTTGGAATGTAACAGATCTGAAACAAAGACTACTTTTGTTTCTAATTCTGTTGATTATTTCAATATTTATAAAACATGTAGTTGTAGATAGATGATTAACAAATGACAAGATTATCGTAAAACAATTGCAAATGACCAATGCATCACATCTGTTGGGGGAGAAAAAAAAAGGGGGGGGGGGGCGGGCGCAAAAGTAAACACCATAGGAAAATTCTAAGTGTTAATGAAGAGAAGTTACAAGAAATAAAGCATTCTTTTTAAACCAGAAGAGCTAGCCAGCCCTGCACGACTTCTTATTATACAATTTCTACATTTTTTGTTTTTTATATATACTTTTGTATTCAAGAAACTAATAATTTATCGTGGCAATGACGTGTAGCCCCCATCAAACGCATTGGTACTCTTATCATGTGATACTCACAAATCTCCGTGCTGATCTGTTTCTGTACAAGATCTCAATTTGTAATGTAACATAAGTCGAGTGGTGACATTTGTAAGTCCTTGGAACAATACACATGGACTCCTACTTTCTTCATTTTGTTTCATTGTTTATTATTATAATCTTTAGCCAAAGCGCATCACCCAAGTAGCTGAGCTAGATAAAATATTCTATGTGCCTACTTTCACTAATATAGTGCCAAAATGAAAAGTTTAATTTGGAGGGTGCATAGATGATCCTTTATAAATACAGGTATCAGAAGAGCAAGTCCATCCAACATCATGGCTTGCTCCCTATCATCTTTCTGCAGCTCAAACCAAGCTTTTTGCAGGCAAAAACTCTCCCAATACCCCAAAATAAGATTTCAGAGCTTTAGGGACAATGGTAAAAGGCACTATTATTCTATCAGCACAGAGGAAGTTAACACTGCATATGCACTAGAAGATGACTTAACACTCATGAAATGTCTCAATTTCTTGAGTTTCTTCCACAAAATAATCACCCAACTTCTTTGTTCTTATCAACAATCCTTCTATTTCTCATCTTTCTATGATTTCAGTTTTTAATTACGCTTACTGTCCCAAAAAAACATCATTGTTACTATTATTGTATTGATGCAGCTTTTGCTTAATCTTCTGAGGATTGTTTTTGGCAGGGAAGCCAGCAAACATTGTTGATGCAAACCTGAGTGTCCTAAGGGAAAGAATTCAACAAGTGAGAAAGAGGGAGAGACTTGAACATACATGTGGGTGGAATTATAAGCAAAATTATGACCCTAAGCACAAGAGAGATTCTATGGTATCAGAGTCTGCAGAGATTATGGGTTTGGCATGTGGTGCAATTGGGCTTGTCTTTCTCATTGGTTCTGTTAGCATCTGCCTTGTGTCCCTCCTTGTTTACCTATCTATATGATATCATCTACCAACTATATATATATCCTTATCTTGTCTGTTCTGCTTTGTTTGGATTTAAGGGTGGAATCATCAAAATGCCTTTGAAACTAAACTAAGATTCATATAATGCTTAGATTGAATGTATGTATAAGTGCTTTCTTCCCATGCATAATTTGATGTTAGTTATTTTTGTACTATGGAGGGGCAAATTAAGCCCCTAAAGAACCAATAATCCTCAACTCATGGAGACCTCAGCGAGATTCTCAGGTGATGACTTCCCACAACCAAGGAAATATATGACCTATAGAAAACCTCAAAATCCAGCCCAATGGTATGTTTAGCCTCTGAATTTTACAAAGTTGATTCTCATAGTTTTCTGGAGTGTTTGATTTAGAGTTTGGGAAATCATTGTTTGGGCCAATGAAATATTTTGCTCTTTATTTTTTCTTTTTTCTTTTTGACTGAAACCATGGTTTAAGGTTCAAATGTAATTTATATCACTTTGATTTTAACATGCATTTTGTAAGAAGATATTATATATGTTTGAGACTCAGTTTGCATCTTTTAACCATGATTTGCAAACTCTTAAGTACAAAACAAACATACACTTAGGGCCCCGTTTACACGTATAATAAAAATTTGATAGTATAAGGTAATAAACTTTTTATACTATACAGTGTTTGGTGTAACACTATAAGATATTATATTTTATATTTTATAATATTATCATTTATTTATAAATAATTCTAATATTTTAATTAGATACTAAATTAAATAAAATATTTTATTAATTATTTAAATATAATTTTTAAATATCATATTTAGGTAAATATTTATTAATTAAATTTAATTTACTTTAAATATTATTATTTATTTCAATATTTTATAATTATTTATCATTTCAATAAATTATATAAATATTAAATAAATCTTTTATATATTTTTGACATTTTATATTTTTAATTATAATTATTTAAATTTTAATTTTAAAATAAATATTAACTCAAAATATTTTTATTATTGAACCTTACTTTTATATATTACATATTATTTATTATTTATTTTAAATATTTATTTCTATTTAATATTTAATATTTTATTTTATTTAATATTTATTAATTATAATTACTTTTTATTTTTATTGTAGATAGCTAGATTGATATCATATATTATTTGTTAATAATATCTATTTATTATGGAATAATTTTATTTATAAATATTTACTTATTATTATTTATTTAAGAATTATTTTATTTTAATAAAATATTAAAAAATAAAAATAACCTTATATGTTAAAAGCTAATTAATCCTAATACAACCTCCTTATATATTAAGTTATACCATTTTAACGTATAAGGGGTTATGATGTATAAGTTTATACAATACATTGTTGCACAAATAAAATATAAGAGCATAACGTATATCATAAACTTATACTATCATACCTAATAATAGGATATCAAACACACCTTTAATCAATTTTGAGGTACTTGTATTACTAGCATCTTCATAAAATGGAGAAGCAAATTATTTTAATTGATGAAAATCAGCAACCATTGTAAATGGACGAACTTCATTTATATATAATTTATAATAAGGAACAAGGTTTATTTTTAGCTAATATTTAAAACTGGGATTGCTTAATTATAATGGCTCTAATATTATATTATACATTAAATCAATAAGAATTTATTAAATGAAATGATTTTTGTACCTTGTTTATCGACACCCTGAAACTATATCGCGGAATCATGTTAAATAATTATGTACCTTGTTGTTAAAAAAACAAAAAAAAAACTTGTTTGCTAATCACATATTGTATACCAAATCCAATTCTCTCTTGATTCGAGTGAATTCTTCCTCTAAGTAACAAACAGATCTTGATGAAATTGTCACACATGAAATTGAGCACAATTCTACAAAGAAATAGCGAGTATTATTGCATCAGACACCCCTGGTGGATGGGAAAGAGAGAATAAAAAATTCAAAACAAGAATTGAAGTGCTGTTAACTGTGGATGCGAGAGGGGTGTCAAAAGTATGTTCTGTACATAAGTTCAAATTATATATCTCAATTTATAATTCATCCTATTACATATTTAACAATTAATTCGCATCTAATTAGTGTGAGAGAACACCTTGAGAGACTACATGATTACTAATTAAACAAATTATTCGATGTTACATACATTAATTTTGAAAAAGAAATGAGGATTAAAACTACAACGCATGTAGTTTAAAAGAACATCTATGATATTGTAGACATTGTTTTGACAGCCATGATCTAAGAATGAGCAAACATCTACTGTACTGTATTTCTAAATTAGGCAAGTAACATGCTACATTGATGAATGACTAAGGTCTAATTAAGGCAAAATATGCACACTAGTAATTATAGCCTTGATGGGTTTTTAGCTGGAAAGCTAAATTTTGCTTCGCAAAATGCAGATAACTCATAAGTCAAAAATGACGTGCACCTACCTTAGCTGGCGCAAAGGTGAGAACCAATCTCATCAGGCCAGTACATAACATGTGCGTTCTTATCTTTAATTTAATTATTATTAATATCATTTTCTTTGTTCGTTTTCTAAACTAATTTGGAAAAAATAGGGTTAGAGTACACTTTGGTATCGGTGATTGGCTTTGATTTTCTCAGCAATTCATGATGCAGCCACATAAAGAAGTTTTATCCCAATTATGGTAGCCCTCTTGATGAAAAGGGTAAACCTAATTAGTAATTAATCAAGATTTTTTGTTTTCCCCGTTAATATCGACGAAGAAATTTCGATTAGAGCAAATAATAATAATAATAATAATGATAATACAAAGAACAATTATAGTTGCTCCCTTGTGAAAAAGAAAAAGAAAAAAATGAAGTATCCAACGTAAACATCTTCACTATTATTTGTGATTTGTAAACTAGAAATTTAAGCAAAGAGTTCATTTTTGGTGTAAAAACTTCTTACATTGTCAAACTTCAGTATTCATGCATGAAACTGAGAGAGAAAGAGAGAAAACCAAAGACTAAAGGTGATCTTATTTCACTTGAGAAGGAATATCTAAAAGCTTACAATGAATGAATTGAGTATCTAAACTATCCACTTATACATTGAGTTTAGTCCTAGTAGAACTAACTCAACTAACTCTAACAAAATTGGTTATTGGCTGATTAAGTTGGTTGCACATCTGTAGACAGTGATACCCCCCAAGCTTGCATAGGTAAAGAAGGCCTAGCTTGGAGACCATATTAGAGAAAAGGCCTCGGGCTAAGCTTTTGGTGAAGATGTATGTTGTTTGGTTTGTGGTTTGGATTGGCAAGAGGTGGATAAGTCCTGAATGGATTTTTTCATGGACACTCTGACAATCTATTTCAATGTCTTTGGTTCTTTCATGGAAAACAGGGTTGGTAGCAATGTGAATGACTAATTTGTTGTCACAATAGAGAGACATATACTACAAGAAATTTGGCCTAAAACAACACTTATTTTTTGGAAATATGAGAAGTGTTGCTTTTTGTACATATAGACAACACTTTTTTTAAATGTGTTACTTTTGATATTTAAAAAATATTGTCTTTTCTACTCAAAACTGTTGCCTTAAACAATTGGTCACACTTGTTATAGCAACATTATGAAAAGTGATGCATTAGCTTCCAAATGTACCATTTTGTTAAAAAATGTTGCCTTTGATAATTGGCCACATATGATATAACAACTCTTCAAAAAGTGATGCGTTAACTTAGAAAAGTGTAGCATTTGCTATGTCAAAATCAACACATTTAAAAAAAATATTACCTATGTGTGCATAAGCAACACTTTTTACGTGTACCTAAAACTTAGTGTTCTTTTAGGCATAAATTTCTTGTAGTGATAGGAGCTGTGAGTGGTAGGTGAAGGTTATCTAAAAGGAATTTGAGCCATTGTGTCTCAGGAGGCATGTGCCAAGGCTCTATATTCGGCTTCTGAGGAGCTCTGAGCTACAACTTGCTCTTACTTTTCCATGAAATAAGGGCATTTCCAAGGAAAAAACAGAAACCAAATACAAATCTTCTAGTGTTGAGACAGGAACCCCAATTAGAATCACTAAAGCTAGTTAGTTTCATGTTGGATTGAGAAGGAAAAATCAAACCCTTTGCAGGAGCTGACTTTAGATATTTGAGAACTCTAAGTGCAGCCTATTCATGTTCAATCATGGGGGCTAAAAGGTAATGATGAGCTGACTAATGGCTAAGGAGATGTCAAGTCTAGTGTTGGTTAAGTAAACCATACGACCAATTAATCTTTTGTAGCTTGTTGGATCTTGCAGAGCTTAGAGCCTTCTTTTTGTAACTTAGTGGAGTAGTCAAGGGGTGTGGTTGTGGGTTTACTGGCCAATAGCTCAGCACCTTGAATGAGTTCAAGTGCATACTTTCTTTGAAAGAAAGCAATTCCCTTGTTGGACCTTGCAGTCTCCATTCCCAAGAAATATTTCAAGTCATCCAAATCTTTCATTTTGAACAATTTGTCCAGCTTATGTTTGATGATGTTGATCTCATGTAAGTCAATGCCTATGAGGATAAGGTCATCCACATAGACTATGATGGCAGTGAAATGTTGGCTGGATTTTTTGACAAAGAAAGAGTAGGTAGCTTTAGACAGGGATAAATTCAAAGTCTAGTAGTACCGTGGTCAATTTTTGATTCCATTGTCTGTAGCTTGCTTGAGGCTATAGAGGGAGGATCTCTACAACTTGCATACTTGAGAGGACAATCCGGGTGGAGGAGTCATATAAACCTCTTCATTGAGGTCACCATGTAGGTAAGCTGCATTGACATCCAATTGTTTGAGATGCCATTGATTCGCAACAGCTAATGCTAGGAGAAGTCTGATGGTTTTAATCTTGGCAATGGGCTAAATGTCTCAAAATAATTCAACCTCTCTGTAATAAACAAGATATGTAAATACAGAAAATATTTTGGTCAATTTTTTTAAAAAATTTTAATTTTATAACCTAGGTTAATTCCTTGTAACATCTAACATTTTCCTAAGCTGATAATGAAATGTTTTTCTTTTCCTTTTAATTTCTCCTACTGCAGCCACCATTCTTTAAGTGCAAAATTAATCCCTACGAACACAAAGTAATTCAGTTAATAAAAGTTTTACTTATTGAAAACGGGTTCAAATTAAAAGTAGTCTTGTACTCCTAAAGTAGTCAAATTTAACCACATCACATCAAGCCTACAATAAAATATAGCAGCACATATATAGCTAGATAGAAACTATAATAGACTAATTTAATAATTACGTAGCCTGCTTTATTATATTTGATGAGTGTTTTACAGCCAGCAGAAATAGACGTCCATACTTACCATATGTATGGCCAGTCTACAAAAGCAAACCACAACGAAACACACACACACACACACACGAGCAACCTTTTTTTGGCAACATTATATTAGTAAATGAGAAATAACACTACTTGTCGCACTTTTCCGCAGCATGCAGACCACTAAAGTATCCCTGAGGATTGCTCTCAAATGCTTCCCTTGAAATGGTTGCTCCACCACCAAGAACCCGCACTGCCAGTACTGCTACCTTTGCTGCTTTGGCTTGATGCATTTCCTCCACCACCTCCTTTGCCACTCATTTTTAAGATGATTCCAACAGAGACACTCTAAAGCTTGTCTTGAAAGAATATTAAGAAAGTTCTAACTTCTACGAGATGGAGATGGACAACTATGTTTGTTGGTTGGCTATTTACAGAAGAGAAGATGGCAAAGCGCTATTTAGTTAGTAAATTAATTCAAGAGAAATGTTTTTGTATATAATATCTTTCCTTATCGACACACTCTATCGTATGAGATAGTTTTAGTTGAAATTTTGTTGGTTTTTTTTAATAAAGAATTAGATCGAAGAAAATTTTCCCATTACATATGGTTAGAACATGCCTTCAGATGGCATAGCACTATGTACACTCACAAATGATCCACTAAAAAAAAATGTAAGAATCAACCAAAATTATCATACTTTCTCCATTTCAAAATATATTTTTTTTTCATTTTTTAGATTCATTCATAAAATGATATATTTAGACACAATTATGATAAATCCTAAATTTTCAATTCATAAAATGAATGAACTTAAAAATGAAAAAAAGACAATTATTTTGAAACAGATGAAGTAATATTTTTTTACGTTAAAATTATGTTAATTAAATTATGAGTAAAAGGCCAATTATCAACCTCGTCAGTTTTGAAGCTTTATTAATTAAAACAGGTTTTGAAAAAATAACAAGAGACATTGTCGGATCTAAATTTTCAATTTATGTCGGTGCTCCAGCTTTTCAATTCATATATTCACATACTTAAAACTTCCAAAAAAAAAAACTTGAACATACTATGCATATAAGAGGAAATTGTTTTCTTTTGGCAAAATAAAAAAATTATTCTAATATCCAAAAGTGAGTATCCATTGAGACACTTACTCCATCACTGTTAGATGTCATGGTGGTTTTCACTATCCTGCCTATCATCAAATTTAATGATAATAGAGTGACATCTCAATTGAACATCCACTTTTTGGTATTGGGATTATGGGATAACAATGCTCTTCGCAAAATTTTTCCGTCCATTATTTTTACTCAATTTTTATTTGGTTCTCCACTTTTTTATTTTTTCAATTTCAATTTCTTAAATTTTAAATCGTTTTCAATTTGGTTCCAAATTACTCTCTCATCACATAATTGACAAGAAATACTAACATAGCATGTTCCATGTCAGATCCATATGTGTGCACTTCAGATCCATGTGTGTCACGTCACCACAATCTATGTCGCGTTGGTATTTTTTTAGTTGTATAATAGAACAATGATTTGAGATTAAATTGAAAAATTATTTGAAACATAATTGATCAAATTGAAAAAAAAAGTAAAGTTAAGAAATCAAATATAAAGGGCATAAAAAACTCTTTTTACCAACATTTTATATGGAATTTTTATGTGATTTAGTCATGTGTGACATTTCATCAATGATTCTCTTGGATCATGTGTCTTGCCCAAGTCTTACTATGGTGAAAAACCATATATGATTAAGTCATAAAAATTTTATATAAGAATATGCATTAGCTATCATTAGCCACCTACACACGGCACCATTACTTGTTCAATGTGTAATGCACCCTGGAATGCACCTTTAATTAAAAGCAACTCCACCTTTGTCAAGAAATTTTGAGTTGGGTTGCTATCATAGCTAGAGCTTATAAGATTTTTTTTAAAGATAAATTATATTGATCTCCTTTAGAGATACTATACATAATGTGCAAAGACGAAGATTTATCGGTGTAATGATTTTACAAGTCATTAGAGATATGTGAATGATTTTATAAACTCAACTACTCAAAGACCTTTTGATCAAATTTAATTAATAGAAGGGGATTGAGTTAAATTTCACCAAATCAGGAAATGTAAATATAATTTGCTATTTTTTCTTTGACGACATGGTACAAAATATAATTAGAAACATAACCATGTTTAGGGTCTTCAAGTAGCTATACATCTAAATTCATTGAACATTTATGAAAGTACTTATAGATTATTCATCAATAAGAAAGCTTAAGATTCAAAACACCAACTAAGGGTGCATTTAGATAAGATTTTTTTGGTAAAATCACCTTTTAAAAAAAATCCCTTTTCTTTCATACATATATCGGTAATTTTTAAAAAATAATTATAATTTCAAAAAATTTGTTTTCAATTTTTTCATAGAGGCTAGAAAGAAGTTTCTTAAAAAAAAAAATTTCCTTTTAGTTTATAAAATTTAAATTTTGATAATAACTTTTTTTAAGATTCAAAACAAATATAATGCGCCTAGATTAACTAATTTCAACTAACAAACTTTAATAGTGCATATAATAAGCGAGAAATTCCTACATGTTTTTGGAACATATTTAATAAATGCTCTACAAACATGTATTACTACTCATTTTAATTTATAATATTTAAAAATTATTTATAAAATCTAAAATAGATGGTTGTACAAGCCTATAAAATACGTATTAAATATGTGCTTCATAAAGATGTAAATATTTCTAAGCTGTAATTAACCTAGAATTATTCCATTCATAGTTTCCAACGAATGCTTGAATTCATGCATAAGATTTGGAAAAGTTTTATACGCATTTAACCGGAGCAAATTACCAGGAAAGTGTAATTCATTTTCCATACAAGTAGTACTTCCTAAGGCGATAAATGAAGCATAATTGGCCGATGGTGGTCAAATGAACAAAAGAGATATACATGAGTTTCAGGTCCAATTGTGGAAAAGAGAAATATTGGAATCTTCGTAAAAAATGTGGATTTAAGTATGGTCTCAAAACAAAATGTTTAACTTAGATATGTTCACTAGTATATATTTACATATACTAAATTGAAGATAAATGTGAACATCTATTACAGCATTTGCACTTTGTGCTGTAGGTCCAGGGTTTTATCATCGTTAATTTCAAATTCAAAATATTCGCGTATTTAGCGTTCCTATATATTTTCACCTTGCACTTATATTTAATTTCGAATATTTTCAACTGACTTATCCAAGATAAGCAAAGCCACTGTACACAAATTAAGTCTCATATGTGATGTATAAACCCATGATATTCTTATCAGCAAACCTGTTTGGCAAAGCCAATTGTTGCAATCCCATAATTTTTAACCTAGTTTTTACCTTCTTTCTTTGAGATTTGAGATGAATAATATATCCTTGATTGGATCCGAGCTACAGCTGGCTGATAACTTTACCCTTAACCATGCAGGCATGTGATCATGCATCTTTTGACCTATTTGAAAGTAATAATTTTTTTGTGGACTATTTAATTATTTCAATATAGCTAGTAGAGGTAGAGGCCAACCTCAAAAAGTTGATTTATTCACCACCACCTTCACCACTACCGCCCCTCCCACCACATGCCTTCCACTACCTCCACCTCTATCCCTGCCACCATCACACCCCCTCCCTTTCAATGATGCCCACTCAGGAGATGCTAGCCCCCATCTCCGTCTTGTTCTCACTCACAGCCCATCTGCAGTGATCCTCTCCCAGCTGCACCACCCGCCCCTACTCTTAGCCCCACGTCTCATCAAACTCCTACTTCCTTGGGCAGGTCATAGACATGGGATCAATGGGAGGCCCCTCAGCCTAGATGGTAGATCACTTGGAACTGATAGTAGACTACTCACAATTGGGCTAAAGATATGTAAATTTAAACATGTTTTCTATGATATTTTAACATATTGTATCCCTTTTATAAATACAAATAATATCAATTTGGGACAAAATAACACTACTTCAAAAGTTAACATCTTATATTTCTATATATGAATTCGAATTCTTGTGACACATTCATTCGGTTGAAACATACAATTTAATCTCACCCACAAAGCTGAGTAATCATCCATGTAATGAAACGAGTGCAGCTTTCACAATAATTCTTTTTGTTATTGAACAATCTGGCATTGAGCGAGATTTTTAAATCCATAGTAATATATTTTTGTCACAAAACTTATATTAGTGCAAATCTTTCACTCAAAACCCATAATAAAATCAATTCTCCTTATAATATAGGAGAAATTTTAGAGTAAAATGCACTTACCTTCCTTGAAGTATTAAAAAATGATACTTCATCCCATTTATTTGAAAATCTACACTCCACCCCAACTACTTGGCCTACGACTAAGCTTGTATGGACTAGAAATATGGCCGAGTGGCTTAACCAATAGAGCTCTGAGATTGTCCAGAGATCGACCACGTATTTACTCCAAATTATTTATATAATTTTTAAAAAATAAATTATAAAAGAGAAAACATCAAACATAACCTTAGTGAAATGGGGTGGAGTGTGGGTTTTTCAAATAAATGGGGTATAGTGTAATTTTTTAGTACCTTAAATGAGGTAAGTGTTTTTTACCCAAATTTTTAATTACATATGCTTCCAAAACATACTTAATACGTGTTCACCTACCTTAAGGAAGTTGACGCCCTTCTATAAACACCCTCGGAAAAACGCTGAAGGTAGAAAAGAATTTGTTCAGTGTATTGGGCCTAAATTAATAGGTCGTCTCAGCCTAATTTTTTCTACCAAATGGTACAAGTCTAGAAGATGCATTAGACTTTGCCTCAATGTTCACGGTCCACACAGTTGTCTTCTTAAATTATGATAAGAAAAAGAAAGATACATGATTTTTCCTCCTCTTTGGTGCGTCCCCACCTAACATACTACTATTCTGTTGCTTCTTCGCTATCCTTTCGTTCCGAGGGCCGAGTAGCCTTTATTAATTAAGGATCACAATTGTTGAACGGTTTGCTCACAGAAAATATTGTTCTCATTTAATGTTTTTTCTTAGAAAAGTAAAAATTATTAAGCAGTAATCAAATACAAAAGTATGTGTCTAATTAAGTATCTAACCATCCAAATCTCTTCTCATTTCTGGCCAAACGGAACGAAAAACAAAAGAAGCTCTATATACGATATATCACATGCAAATTTGTTCTTTCTATAAATGAATTTTGTACAAATTTTGATTCTATAGCTAGCCACTACTTCAAATCATTTTCTTATATATATATATATATATATATATATATATATATATATATATATAAATGGATTATAAGTGTTACGTTAAATAAATAATGAATCTACCATCTGTGGAACTCAAATTTTTTTCCTGAGATCACATACAAATTCTTCAACCATTATGAACATGAAAAATCTAGCACACTGACTAAACTACCCTCATCCCTATCATCGCCTCTCTCAAGATCTTTTCCCATGAAAGGGTTCCTCACTGATAGTCTCCAACACAGGCTTCCTTGACCTACAATAACTCAATCTATAAGCCTGAAACCCTGACGAATCAACCCCTTCCAAGCTCAGCCTCGGAACTCCGTTGCTCTGATCAGTCAACTCTTCTCGCCCGCCGCCGCCGCCGCCGTTGTCCGGAAGCACACGCGCCTTCCCGCCGGATATCCGCTTCGCCGCAGAATTAGCCGACACAAAGAGCGCCGCCACGTCAGCGGCCGTCACAACAGAATTAAGCCTCCTCATTGGAAAGAAAACATAGAGGCTCCCGAACTCCAATTCCTCGTCGGCGGAAAGAGCGGTGAACCTGCGGTTGATGTGGAGAGAGCGAGAGTCGGTTAAGAAGTAGTTAGGGTTGTCGAGCATGAGCTCCGCCGCCTTAACGATCTCCCTGAACTGCTTCACTTCGCCGGTCGGAAAGATCACCCTCGTCACCTTCGCGGTCTTCATCAAAGGAGGCATGAAAGCGCATGAGACGTAGTTCCCCATGTTAATAATTACCTGAAATGAAATAGAGCCTTCCTTTCTTCTTCTTCTTTCTTTTTTTTTTTCTCCTTAATTGGAAGAAGAGAAAGTAAAATTTGGTTGAGGTTTTAGTTTTTGGTTTGTGTTCGAGTTTGAAAGGGTGTGCTTGTGCGTGTGTTTATATATCGGGGAAGAGAACTTTTGTAGGGTGAGTCAACGGAGGAACAAAAGTAGTGTGGCAGTACTAGGTAAATGAATATAATATTCGTAGGTTGGACGCTGTTACGGTAATTTAATCATGAAAATCATGTGCGCGCGCGTGTTAGTCAGTGTGAGAATTGTTGACCGGCATTGTGGTTGTGGTGCGATGGATGGATGGATAGTTTGGGGAATGCGCGTTGGATGGTTGTGATTCAAATTAAAGTTATGGGGGAAAAGGGGGAAGAAGGAAGGAATAGTGAATGAAAGGTACAAGTGCAGTGTTTTGCTAGCTTGGTCTTACTTGGACCTTAGTTGCACTTGGCAAGGCTAAAATCTCGCTGTAAACGCGTGTGCGAGACCAACTGGAAGCTTTGATGATTTCGTCGTGGAGATAACTGATGATTAAGGCCCACCAAGTTGCAACTTTTAAGAAATAAATAAAGAAAAAATTAAAAACGCACTCGTGATTTAATTTCTTTTGCTTTGATTTGGTTTTTGTGTCGCATCATGTATATACCAGTCACTGTATATATGATTCTTGCCATTTTAAAATTTTCCATGTGAGCGATATTATTTGAACTCGTTTTATCTGTACTATTGTGTCAATTCATGCATTATCGATAACAATGTGTTTAGTATTAGCAATGCAAACAATGATCAATGGATATAATCAATTACGAAACGCTTAAAATTTGAGTAAGTAATTTATTTTGAAGATAAAATTTTAATTAGATGTTTATATAAAGATTAATGTACAGTTAAAGCGAGAAATTTATCATTTTTTTAATGTGAAAACTGGCCATCTAGAGTTGAGTTGTCATTTGTTAAATGCTTGTTTAATTTTTTTTTTATTAAGGATGCATTTGAATGAGTTTTTTTGGTAGTACAATCATCTTTCCACCAATTGTCTTCTTTTTATATATTTGGATAATTTTTTAAAAATAATCAGAATCTTCAAAAAAAATTATTTTCAACTTTTTGAAACCTAAAAAGGTAATTTATGAAGAAAAAAAACCTATTTTTAGCTTTAAAATTATATATAAAATTTAAATTTCATAATTACTTTTTTTTAAGTTGAAACGAAATGCAACCTAAGTTTAGATATGACTTTTTTAAATAATTGTATCATTTATCATATAATTTTATGTTTTAATTAATTTTAATTGATTTATCATTTGAATGCTCACTTTTTTAGAGATATTGCTTTTCGTGTCACAAATTATTTGAAATTACTTTAGCTGTAAATTAAAAATAAGAGTGACAGAAAAAAAGGAAAATGCTATATCACTAGAAATTTTATTAGAATTTTATATTTAAAATGATATGTTATAATAGATAAATTAGTAAATCATATCACTTTATTTCATTCAACAATCATTATAATTTTTTTCAAAGATTCTGTATATATATATTTTGATGTAAAAAAATTGACGTCACTTTAGACCAAATTGATGATTGATCGTGTGGCTATAAAAATGCTTGACACACAACATAGTAATAAGTATTCACACATTCTTTGAGGGATGAATCCCATGTATCAAGTGAGAGAAGTATTTTTTTTGTGTGAACGAAAAATAAATTTGAGCTATATAACTATATATGAATAATCAAGGTTCAAAATTATTAAAATATTATATGATTATTTAAAAAAATAACATGACTTTACATTTTAATCTTAACCATTGATATGAAATCTAGTCCAAATTTACTTTTATCACTTTTATATAAAACTACTCATTTCACTTTATCTTCTTCCCCATGAATCTCATGTTAATTTTTTATATTGAAGTATTTGATCTTTTATCATTAATTTAAAAGACGAGAGTGAAACTTAAAAGAAGATATATTCCATAAGAAAATTGTAATGAAAATCACACATAATAACATTATAATTTTTTGTATGTACGTACTTCAATAGGCTGATCGAGAACCTTCAAGAGAAGGACAGCAAGCAAAACCAAATACATTTAGTACAATATGAGATCATGAAATCAAGCACTAAGCTAACAGCTAAGATATCACTAACAAGATAACCATTAGCAAACACGTTTGAACTATGTAATACCATTTTAATAGAACATCCCTCGTTATCTTCCACCGCTTAGCCAGTTTTTAATGCTGCACACATTTAGTCATTTACGCTCCCACAATATCAGCTAGCACTAACAAAACTACAATATATATTTCCATCGTAACAATATAACAATTCATCCGTCCATCCATTGTACTCACCACTCACAAATTGCCTTGAACTCTCTCAATGACCGAAACCAAGCAAATTGCCACAACACCAGACCCCTCAAACCAAGATTATCATTACACACATGTCAAAATTTTATTGGTGAGACAGGTATTGAGATAAAAAAAAAGTGAACAGAAAATATGAATCCCTAAAACCATGTCATGCATCCTTTCTTGGTATGCATTTTCCATTGTCAAATCAAAGACTTAAATCATAAGAATCAAGAGAAAAGGAATATCAGTTACTACTTTTGAGGCATTTTCTCTGCTCCTTTTTGTTTTTCAATGATAATACAACAAGAACAAGGCTCAAAACCTCATGACAAGAGATCAGCAGCATAATCAGCCTTCATGAATCAATAGAAAACAACACGTGATGAAAATTGAGTATATTCTGACCAAACAAAAACTCCAGATATATAAGAAACTACGTACTCTGCTGACTTAACCAGGATATCATGGCATGATCATCACCTCATCACACACAGGCAAACCGCAAAACAATTGTCCATACTACCAGCAGACTCACAATATAAAACTACTATTTGTGATATTCGAACAAGAATCTCCAGTTGTCCGCATTGAAGACATGCTTAGATCAAACCTCCAAATCATTTTTTCCCCACTATTAACCGAAAACCTTTTAGGTGCCATTAGAGTTAGAAAAAATCTTTGCTCTTATTTTTTATTCTTTATTTACATGATAAACCTCAGCCCAAACAGCTCCAAAAGCCAAATCGCAAGGTATTCCCCAACACCCAATAAAGTCGTGTCAAAATTTCATACGAGATAGTCCTTTTCATGACATGTGCGATAATGACAAGTGTGAAACTGAATTTCACAGAAACTACAATTCAAAGATACAGAAACTACAATTCAAAAGATTCAATAAACTACAATTCACATAAAGTGCAATTCAAAGAATATTGATCGGTTTCTTTTTCCCTTGTTTTGCGTTTTTTCAGAATGGCTGTGTTTGTTTGACTGTTCGTTAGAATTGATTTTAAAATAACACTGATGCAAGCTTTATTACTCGAATTGACATACGAAGTGATGTGCTAATTTTTTTGAACCGTTGATCCTCTCAGATTTGTTGATTGTGGTAAAAAGTTATCGTTAGATTCAACGTTTTATTTATTTATTTATTTTTTGTGTTGCTATTCAACGTTTTATGTTGTTTCTTCATAGTAAGGAAAGAGTGCATATTTATACTTATACATATTTTTATGAGATTTTTTTTTTAAAAGAAATTTAGAGAGTCTTAATATTTATGAATATTGTAACACCCGTTTATAGGAACTAATAATATGAATTTACACATGAAGCACAATGGTTAACATTATGTAAAAGGATTATAAGCATAAGGTTCTAGTATGACAACTTAATGTCATTAAGTACAAACTGAATACTTCTAAAATTTACAACATAAAAATTACACATTAATTAAACATAGGTTTATAAATTCCTGCTAGCCTTCCATTCAGTGTTACTTAGCTGAATTTGAAACCATCAAAAATAAAATAAAGGAAAAATGAGAATTTTAAAAAATTCTCAGTGGAAAATGAATGGTTTAAAATATTTGAGCTATGGTTGGTTTCAAGCGCGTTTGCACATGAAAAATACACAGGTATTATAGGAACGTTATATGAACATAATCAGCTTATCATATAAAAAAATATCATGTAGAACATGTCATGCATATCTTATCAAAATAATGATTTCTTTAGTTTTTCTTTCATTCATTTGCTTGTCTCACACATGGTTGAAGGCATTATCTTAGGGAATTCTCATTCTTTCGTATTGCTCTGACAAGCAAGACTTTTACGCCATTTTAACGAACCATGTATCATAAAAGGATCTTACATGTATCCCTTTGTCTTATCTGATAGCGGTAAAATTTAATTAATCATATTCTTTTTAAAATTAATTAATAGATATTGTGCATAATTTCACAATAAGGAATTCATATAATTAATCAATAAATGAAACTTAAATCAAAGCTCATAAGTTAATCAACAATTTAAATAATGAAACATAAATGCATAAAATTTATAATTTCATATATAAGTAAATTGGACCAAAATAGTAGAAGTTAGATCCAATAAATTAATGTACAACAATAATAATATCATAAATAAAAAGGAACATTTAATTAACTTGAAATAAATAATAAATCACATAAATGTAAGGAAGCATTAAAATAAAGTAAGAAACTTGAATCGGTGGAGTTCTATGAACCTGAAGAGTATAAGATAATCTGTAATTAAGTGATAAAATAAAAAGCAGAATCGGAACGGCAATACCATATTTACTTGGTAGAGAAAAAAATCATTATAATTAAGTGATAAAGAAACCTAGCACAATAAATCCAATGGAACCTGGGGAGAGAAGAGGATTATTTTAATTAGTATTATTTTAATCAATATTCAAATCCATGATCATCAATAATGTAAAAGAATGCCAAGAAAAATGATAATAATAAATAACTATTGCATTGGACAAAATGTTAGTACACAAAATGAACAATAATAATAATAACTGGAGTCATGGTTTTATTTTACATAAAAATAAATTCATTCCCTACCTTAAATGTCATCAACAAATGAAAATTTTGTGCACTAGTTCAGCCTTGTAGTACACTAATCTTACTATCTTTTTTTTCCTTCTCTCTCTTTTCTTTCTTTATTCTCTCTCTCTCTCTCTTCTTCCCTTTCTTTTTCCTTACCTGTACACACATACACAGGCACATATATATAAAGATTATATCTGATAGAAAATCCATTACTGTGGGTGTATTTTTGTGGGTATATGCAGCCCCTTTTTTTGTATACTATCTTTTATTTTTTTATGTGTAAAAATTATATATCTAATTATTAATACTTAGCATATTATTACTTCTTACTCTTAATAAATTTTATTCTTAACTTAGTACAATATATTATGAGTTTATTGTTACCAATTTATGGTCTCACATTAAACAGTTAATACCTATAGTTTAAATTTTTGGTCTAACATTTAAAATATATGTTAATGTAAAATTATTAAGTAAGACCAATAAAATACTTGAATCTAATATATGACTTAAAATTATTACATACAAACTATTTTATTTTATTTAAAAAAAGGATGGTACAAATATTATATGTAAAGAAGTGTTATTTGTAATCACTATTTATGGATGTCATACTGATGTAACTCTTATTCATCTGAATGAGATGTGAATCACTTGTTTGTGATCACATCTTATCTAATAGTCGATAGAATATGTCAACATAGTGTCACATAATGTGTAAATACAAATAACACCACTCTTATATGTATGGTTCTTATTGGGGTTTTAATAATTCTCTTCATACTTGGAACAAAACCAAGTGTTATTTTCTTCTATTCAATCCTCCTACAAATCTTTTTAAGTAGTAAATTAAGATGGTTTTAATCACTTTTTAAAGTTTTAAGACATGGATTGTATTTAATTTTTTTATCTATTGAATAAGTAGGTTGATTTATAAAAAAATTTGTAAAAGATCGTATCATTACTCTATACAAAATCAACACAACGATTATAAAAGCTTGATCACCTTTAACCACTTATGCACATTAATTAGCGGACCAATCCTAACTATCAGTCACTAAAATTAGACTAACAAAAAAGAAAGAGTTTTTCAAAGCCCTAAAAAGTGCAATGGTTAATGATTTTAAAATAGGTAATTTAATAATTTTATGATGGCCCCATGTATTGAAAACTCATCCTTTACACTTCTAGATAAGAAATTACCGATTTAAAATCTCTAACAAATGTACTAAGGGCACACTGGTTAATTAGAAAACAAAAAAAAATTGCCTATTTGGCTCATTTAGATAATATTGTTTATGATTTTTCTTTTTAACTTTTTATATGTCAAAAGTCATATTTTTTTAACTTTTTCTCTTGTTTAGAGACACAACTTATTATTTATCAAAAATTTATTTTTATTTTTTTTTATAAGTTAAAATGTATAACTTTTCAAAAAGTACTTTTAAAAATACCCAAAATAAATATTTTGTTATTATGTATTTAAATATAAAATAAATTTTTTTATTAAAAATAAATTTTTCACCCAAAATAATTATTGTTTATATATTTGGATAATTTTTTTAAAAATAATTAAAAATTCAAAAAATATGTTTTCATTTTTAATAAAAAATAAAAAAGTATTCTTTGAAAAAATTTGCTTTCACATTTTTTTAATTATATATATAAACATTTAAGTTTTAGAATATTATTTGATGGATTGGATCGCGATTGAGGAGAAGAGAAGGTGATGGATGGGGCAAGTGTGCAAAGGTGCTGGAAGCGTCACTTTCCAAAGGGAGGGTTACAATTTTGTGGTATGTGTCACGTGGTAATTGCTGTGTTGTAGTTGTAGTTGTACCCGCTATGCGCATGGCCCCTCTGTACTATAACTAATTGCTTCTTGAGTTTCTGAAAAAACAAAAAGAATGAGTTTGATTTAGGCTCTTACCTAAAATGATTATTTTAATGAAAATAATTATTTTGAGTAAATATTTAATTTGGTCCTAAAAGATTCATGTTTGACAATTTGGTCTTTCAACATATGATAAGTTAGTTATTCTCTGAAGTTTTTCCATTAAATCTTAACAGATGACATATATGACTTTTTAGCTCAATGTTAAAGCATGTTGCCATACATATTATAATCACATATATACACCCCTTAAGCAATATAATATTTGTTTTTTTTTTAAATTAAACAATAAAATATTGTTTAAGTTTTGTATAATCTTCCCAAAACTTAATTAGACCAACATCACATAGAAGAAGCGATTTATTAAAGAGGAAAATTAATTTATTGAATTCTTGTGATCACAATGGTATCAGTTGAATGTTAATGTGTTTGTTCATGAAGTAAGTCAAAGTTATAACACATCATATGTGTCATTCCATGCCATTAACTAAGGGACTAACGTATCCCCACGTATTTTAATTTTTGAAGCTCACAAGATTTTTTTATTTTTGTCTTCTTAGGCTACCAAATTGTCTCACATAATTTTTTAAGGGCTAATTGTATATTTGCTCAACTTATTCTCAAAATAATAAAATACTTTTAAGCTGTTTTCAACTTTTAAATAAAAACGGATACGAATAATTTATATAAAAACGGATCCGAATACTTTTATACGCATTGGTACTCTTATCTGTGATACTCACATATCTCAGTGCTGATCTATCTGTTTCTGTACAAGATCTCAATTTGTAATGTTACATAAGTCAAGTGGTGACATATGTAAGTCCTTGGAACAATACACATGGACTCCTACTGTCTTCATTTTGTTTCATTGTTGGTATTAAAATAAATACTTATAACCATGTTAAGACTCTCTTCATCATCATAATGTTATATTGTTTCTGATGTATTTATCTTATTATGATAATATTTAACCAAAGCTCATCACCCAAGTAGCTGAGCTAGATAAAATATTCTATGTGCCTACTTTCACTAACATAGTGCCAAAATGAGAAGTTTAATTTGGAGGGTGCATAGATGATCCTTTATAAATACAGGTATCAGCAGAGCAAGTTCATCCAACCTCATGGCTTGCTCCCTATCATCTTTCTGCAGCTCAAACCAAGCTTTTTGCAGGCAAAAACTCTCCCAATGCCCCAAAATAAGATTTCAGAGCTTTAGGGACAATGGTAAAAGGCACTATTATTCTATCAGCACAAAGGAAGTTAACACTGCATATGACTAGAAGATGACTTAACACTCATGAAATGTCTCAATTTCTTGAGTTTCTTCCACAAAATAATCACCCAACTTCTTTGTTCTTGTCGACAATCCTTCTATTTCTCATCTTTCTATGATTTCAGCTTTTAATTACGCTTACTGTTCCAAAAAAACATCATTGTTACTATTATTGTATTGATGTAGCTTTTGCTTAATCTTCTGAGGATTGTTTTTGGCAGGGAAGCCAGCAAACATTGTTGATGCAAACCTGAGTGTCCTAAGGGAAAGAATTCAACAAGTGAGAAAGAGGGAGAGACTTGAACATACATGCGGGTGGAATTATAAGCAAAATTATGACCCTAAGCACAAGAGAGATTCTATGGTATCAGAGTCTGTAGAGATTATGGGTTTGGCATGTGGTGCAATTGGGCTTGTCTTTCTCATTGGTTCTGTCAGCATCTGCCTTGTGTCCCTCCTTGTTTACATATCTATATGATATCATCTACCAACCATATATGTATCCTTATCTTGTCTGTTCTGCTTTATTTGGATTTAAGGGTGGAATCATCAGAATGCCTTTGAAACTCAACTAAGATTCATATAATGCTTAGATTGAATGTATGTATAAGTGCTTTCTTCCCATGCATAATTTGATGTTAGTTATTTTTGTACAAGGAGGGGCAAATTAAGCCCCTAAAGAACCAATAATCCTTAACACATGGAGACCTCAGCGAGATTCTCAGGTGATGACCTCCCACAACCAAGGAAATATATGACCTATAGAAAACCTCAAAATCCAGCCCTGTGGTATGTTTAGCCTCTGAATTTAACAAAGTAGATTCTCATAGTTTTCTCGAGTGTTTGATTTATAGTTAGGGAAATCATTGTTTAGGCCAATGAAATAGTTTGCTCTCCTTTTCCATTTTTCTTTTTGACTGAAACCATGGTTTAAGGTTCAAATGTAACGTATATCACTTTGATTTTAACATGCATTTTTTAAGAAGACACTATATATATTTGAAACTCAATTTGCATCTTTTAACCATGATTTGCAAACTCTTAAGTACAAAACAAACACACAATCAGTTTTGAGGCACTTGTATTAATAGCATGTTCACAAAATGGTAAGCAAATTATTTTAATTGATAAAAATCAGCAATGTAAATGGATGAACTTCATTTATATATAATTTATAATAAAGAACAAGGTTTATTTTTAGCTAATATTTAAAAATGGGATTACTTAATTATATTGGCTCTAATATTATATTATACATTAAGTCAGTAAGAATTTAATAAGTGAAATTATTTTTGTACCTTGTTTATCGATGCCCTGAAACTATATATATCGCGGAATCATGTTAAATAATTATATACCTTATTTTTTTTTAAAAAAAAAACCTTGTTTGCTAATCACATATTGTCTCGCAAATCCAATTCTCTCTGATTCGAGTGAATTCTTCCTCTACGTAACAAATAGATATTGATGAAATTGTCACATATGAAATTGAGCACAATTCTACAAAGAAATAGATAGGGGTGTCAAAAGTATTTTCTGTACATAAGTTTAAATCATATATCTCAATTTATAATTGATCCTCTTACATATTTGACAATTAATTCGCATCTAATTAGTGTGAGAGGACACCTTGAGAGACTACATGACTACTAATTAAACAAATTATTCGTTGCTACATACATTAATTTTGAAAAAAAAAATGACGATTAAAACTACAAAGGATTTAGTTTAAAAGAATATCTATTATATTGTAGACATTGTTTTAGCAGGCATGACCTAAGAATGAGCAAACATCTACTACTGTTCTGTATTTCTAAATTAGGCAAGTGACATGCTACATTGATGAGTGACTAAGGTCTAATTACGGGGCAAAAGATGCACACTGGTAATTATAGCCTTGATGGGTTTTTAGCTGAAAAGCTAAATTATGCTTCGCAAAATGTAGATAACTCACATGTCAAAAATGACGTGCTCCTACCTTAGCTAGCGCACAGGTGAGAACCTATCTAATCAGGCCAGTACATAACATATGCGCTCTTATTTTATTTAATTATTATCATATCATTTTCTTTGTTCGTTTTCTAAACTAGTTTGGAAAACACAGGGTTAGAGTACTACACTTTGGCATCGGTGATTGGCTTTGATTTTCTCAGCAATTCATGATGCAGCCACATAAAGAAGTTTTATGCCAATTATGGTGGCCCTCTTCACGAAAAGGGTAAACCTAATTAGTCATTAATCAAGATGTTTTGTTTTCCCGTTAATATCGATGAAGTAATTTCGATTAGAGCCAAAAAAAATTATCTAACGTAAACATCTTCATTATTATTTGCGATTTGTAAACTAGACATTTAAGCAAAGAGTTCATTTTTGGTGTAAAAACTTCTTACATCATAATCTAATTTTATGTCTAGCTAGCTCAATAAACAAGAGATGTAAATTACAGAAAATATTTCGGTCAATTTTTTTTTAATTTTAATTTTACAACCTAGGTTAATTCCTTGTAACATCTGACATTTTCCTAAGCTGATAATGAAATGTTTTTCTTTTCCTTTTAATTTCTCCTACTGCAGCCACCGTTCTCTATGTGCAAAATTAATCCCTACGAACACAGTAATTCAGTTAATAAAAGTTTTACTTATTGAAAAGGGGTTCAAATTAAAAGTAGTCTTGTACTCCTAAAGTAGTCAAATTTAACCACACAGCATCAAACCCACAATATAATACAGCACATATATAGCTAGATAGAAACTATAATAGACTAATAATTAAGTAGACTGCTTTATTATATTTGATGAGTGTTTCTTGCAGTCAACAGAATAGACCTCCATACTTAGCATATGTATGGCCAGTCTTCAAAAGCAGACCAAAACGAAACACACACACACACACGAGCAACATTAGTAAATGAAATAAGACTACTTGTTGCTCGTTTTCACCACCGCCTTTTGCACCACCACCTCCTTTGCCACTTATTTTCAGATGATGACAACAGAGACACTCTAAAGCTAGTCTTGAAAGAATATTAAGAAAGTTCTAACTTCTACGAGATGGAGATGGACAACAATGTTTGTTGGTTGGCTATTTATAGAAGAGAAGATGGCAAAGCGCTATTTAGTTAGTAAATTAATTCAAGAGAAATGTTTTTGTACATAATATCTTTCCTTATCGACACACTCTATCGTATGAGATAGTTTTAGTTTAAATTTTGTTGATTTTTTTTTTATAAAGATTTGATCGAAGAAAATGTTCCCATTACATATGGTTAGAACATGCTTTCAGATGGCATAGCACTATGTACGCTCACAAAATAGTGCTAAAAATAATCCACTAAAAAAAAAAATTTAAGAATCAACCAAAATTATGGTATTTTCCCTATTTCCTAATAAATATCTTTTTTACTTGTTAGATTCATTCATAAAATGAATGAACCTAAAAGTGAAAAAAAAGACATTTATTTTTAACTAAATGGAGTATTATTTTTTGACGTGAAAATTATGATAATTAAATTATTAGTAAAAGGCCACTTATCAAACCTCGTGTCAGTTTTGAAACTTTATTAATTAAAACAGGTTATGAAAAAATAACAAGAGACATTATAGACTCTAAATTTTAAATTTATGTCGGTGCTCCAGCTTTTTAATGCATTTGTTCATATACTTGAAACTTCCAAAAAAAAAAAACTTGAACATACTATGCATATAAAAGGAAATGGTTTTCTTTTGGCAAAATTTTCCCGTCCATTATTTTTACTCATTTTTTCGATTTGGTTTTCTCCTTTTTTTATTTTTTCAATTTTAATTTCTCAAATTTTAAATTATATTCAATTTGATTTCAAATCACTCTACCATCACATAATTGATGAAAAACACTAACATAATACCATATCAGATCCACATGTGTGCACTTTTGATCCATGTGTGTGTCATGTCACCACAATTTATCTCGTGTTGGTTTTTTTTAGTTATATAACATAACAATGATTAACAATGTTTGTTTATTTATTTATTTATATTGTATTTGTTTATTTTTGTGCATTTTTAGTTTAGTTTGCATTTAGTTTAACTTTTTGTTTACTTTTGAGATTGTATTTATATTTTTTGGGAATAGTTAAGTTTGATAAGAAAATAGTGATGTAGTTTTAGTTTATTTTAGTTAATTTTATTTATATTGTACAAGTTTAATAATATTTTGTAAAGGTTTTGCTTGATGAATTTTGTTAAATTTTAAGATTTTAATATGTTTTATTTATGAATAATTAAGTTTGATGACAATTTAGTAATGTAGCTTTTTGGTTTAGCAAACTTTATTTAGACTATACAAGTTTAATAATAGTTTGTAAGTTTAGTATATGTAGTTTAAGATTAGATATTTTATGATAACTTATTTTCTGGCAGAAAATAAGGTTTAAAGGATTTCAGAAATTTGATTTAATTTATACTATAGTTTATGGAAAATAAAATAAAAATTATGTATTTATTTTGTGCAGCCTAATATTTTGTAAATGTTTTATTTATCATAAACGGCTAACTTTAGCGATTTACTTGTATCGAACATGCCACGTGTTGCAGGAATATGTTGTACTGCTAAACGTACAAAGGGATAAAACGTTTAGCTATCAAATGTTTTAGTCATATAATTCGTTTAATTGTTAATTGTATTGCATTTATTCAAAAAAATAGTGTATATTGATAAATAATGTCAAAATGGATGAAGATCCATAAATAATCATTTATTTTGTTAAAAAAGCCAAAAAGTTATCGTTAGATTCAAGTTTTTTTTTTTACTGCTATTCAACGTTTTATTTGTTTCTTCATAGTATGGAAAGAGTGCATATTTATACATATACATATTTTTATGAGATTTTTTTTAAAAGAAATTTAGAGAGTCATAATATTTATGAATATTATATATAAAAGTGTTATTTGTACTCATCATTTATGAGATATATATCAATACATACCTATCTATTATTGGATGTGGTGTGAATCTCACTAGTTTGAAACTCACATCTCATTATATAATAGTAGATAAAGAGTGTCAACATAATATTACATAATATATGATTACAAGTAACACTACTCATATATGTATGGTTCTTATTGGGATTGTAATAATTCTCTTCAAACTTGGAACAAAAACCATTTTAAAAGTGTTGTTTTCTTCTACTCAGTCATCCTATAAATCTTTCGAAGTACTAAATTAAGATAATCTTAATCACTTTTTAAAGTTTTAAGATATGAATTATATATATATATATATATATTGGATAAATAGGTTGATTTATAAAAGGATTTGTAGAAGATCATATCATTACTCTGTACAAAATCAACACAACGATTATAAAAGCTTGATCACCTTGAACCACTTATGCACATTAATTAGTGCTGGACCAATCCTAACTATCAGTCACTAAAAATAGACGAGAAAAAGAAAGGGTTTTTCAAAACCCTAAAAGGTGCAATGGTTAGTGATTTTAAAATAGGTAAGTTAATAATTTTATGATGGCCCCACATGTTGAAAACTCAACCTTTACATTTCTTGATGAGAAATTACCGGTTTAAAATTAAATCTCTAACAAATGTACTAGGATTCAAATCTACTATCCTCGCCCTAGTATCCAGTTTAACCCAATCGAATTTAAGGCACAGTGTTACATGGGTCATTGGTTAAACCGGGTACTTGTCGAACCTTTAACGGATTTATACAAAAAAATATATAAAAATATATAAAAGTTTGACTAAAATTCAATAAAAATGACAACTAATTAATAACTTGACACTCTTTAAAAGGTTTAAATATAAAAATATGAATAAATAACATAAATTTCTAAATATTGTTCACATTTCATAATCACGAATCACAATTGACAAGTTCAAAACATAATTACATAAGTAACTCAGAGTTTTATATCATAAACTCACAAATCATGACAATACAAACAAAGTTATTGTATTTTTCTATAAGTCAAATGAGATTTTTTTTTAAGGTTTTAAAAAATGACATCATTTAGCAAAAAAAGTAAAAAAAAAAATTGAATCTTCGCTCCACCTTTTAGTTATGATTTTGATATAAAAAGCCCTTCGAAAATACCTGTTCATATTGCATATTAATACAAACAATCCTTTCAACCCTTTAATACCCTTTTTCATTTTTCTTTTTTTTCCCTCCAAAGTTTTTTATTACATTGATCCTCGCTTTCCCACGTCCGTCCTCCAATCAAGTTTTGCTATATTTAAATCATAAGTAGTTAAAAAAATTAGTTAAATAAAAAATTATGGATGATATTATCATTATACACATATCAAAATTTTATTAAGAAGACATAGAGGAGGATAGAAAATTTAGTTCCAATGTACTAAGGGCAAACTGGTTAATTAGAAAAACAAAAAAAAAAAATGCTTATATGGGTCATTTAGATAACATTGTTTATGATTTTTCTTTTTAACTTTTTATATGTCAAAAGTCAAATTTTTTAACTTTTTCTCTTGTTTAGAGACACAACTTATTATTTATCAAAAATTAATTTTATTATTTTTTGTTAAAATTAAAATATATGACTTTTAAAAAAGTACTTCTAAAAATACCCAAGATAAATATTTTTGGTATTATGTATTTAAATACAAATTATATTTTTTAGTAAAAATCACTTTTTCCACCCAAAATAATTATTGTTTATATATTTGGATAATTTTATAAAAATAATTAAAAATTAAAAAAACTGTTTTCATTTTTGATAAAAAATAAAAAAGTATTCTTTGAAAAAATTTGCTTTCACATTTTTTTTAAATATATACTAGTAAATTGATAGGCACTTACATGCCTATTAATCTATTATTTTTTATTTTTATAAATTTTTTTAATTTTTTAACTCATTTTATTTATTTTTATAAATTTCTTAAATTCTCTATGTATCAAAGATATTTTAGAAAATAGAAATTTTGAATACTAAAATGATTTTTTTCTTTTTATATATAGTATAGATATAAGTATTTATGTTTTATAATATTATTTGATGGATTGAATCGCGATCGAGGAGAAGGTGATGGATAGGGCAAGTGTGCAAAGGTGGTGGTAGCGTCACTTTCCAAAGGGAGGGTTACAGTTTTGTGGTATGTGTGGTAATTGCTGGGTTGTAGTTGTAGTTGTACCCTGCCATTCGCATGGCCCCTCTGTACTGTAACTAATTGCTTCTTGAGTTTCTAAACAAAAGGGTGAGTTTCAATACCCCATTTAGTTTTAGGCTCTTACTTAAAATGATTATTTTAATGAAAATAATTATTCTGAATAAATATTTAATTTGGTTCTAAAAGATTCATGTTTGACAATTTGGTCTTTTAACATATGATAAATTAGTTATTTTTTGAAATTTATCCGTTATCCTTAACGGGATGACATATATGACTTGTTAATTCAGTGATAAAGCATTTATTATGTTACATACTATAATCACATATGTACACCTCTTAAGCAATATAATATTTGTTTTTTTTTATAATTAAACAATATAATATTGTTTCAGATTTGTATAATCTTCTAAAACTTAGAACAACATCACATAGGAGAAGTGATTTATCCAAGAGGAAAAATAATTTCTTGAATTGTTGCGATCACAATGATGTCATTTGAATGTCAATGTATTTGTTCATGAAATAAATTAAAGCTGTTACACATCATGTGTATCATTCCATGCCATTAACTAAGGGATTAATATTATCCCCACATATTTTAATTTTTGAGCAACAACAATACATATATATATATATATATATATATATATATATATATATATATATATATTGTCTTCTTAGGGTACCAAATTGTTTCATATAATTTTTTAAGGGCTAATTGTGTATTTACTCAATTATTTTTTATTGAAACTCTTTATATTAATTTATTTTCAAAAATTAAAAATACATTTAAGCTATTTTCAACTTTTAAATAAAAAAGGATACGAATAATTTATATAAAAATTAATTTTATTATTGAAAAAAAAATTTAATCTAAAAACCTAAAACAAATTAAACACATCATAAAAAACTATCTTTGCAAGAAGACCTTCATTAACTACCTTATATCGAACAGGAAAAATGGAACAGCTGAATTCATTCGCCCCACATAATGTTGCTGCTAATAACTAAGCTACTTTTAAGACTAAGTTAATTTTTCCATTTACATCTAATACACATTAATCAGCATACAGCAAACCACAAGTTAGTATGAATACAGCATGATAGTAACGCGTAGCGTACACCTTTCACCTGTCGTAGTATGTAGTATGTACTGTCAATTTGGCGTGCTTTATCTGCTGTGCCCATGTTAATGCCACATATTTTTGGGCATGTATGAAACTTGGTTCTTAATGCCGCTTGAATCAAAACAGTGAACTCTGTTGATTCAAGCCACCTTTTGGATCGGCCTTGCATCATAACCAATAAGACTTGTACTGGTCCTTTAGTCTTAACCAATGACCCAACCGATTTTATCGAACCGATTGGGTCATGCAATTTTTTTTTTTTGGACTTTTTATCAAACGGTGTCGTTTTATTAAAAAAAAAAATCTCTAAACGCTTAAAAACGCCTCTAAACTCGAAAGTAAACACACACACCACACTCCCAAAGAGGCAACCACGACAAAAGTGACAAAACCTAGGGAGAATCTGAGAACTAGACTTAAAGCTTCGAGACGCACACCGCCGACACGCCGCGCCGCGCCCCGCCCGCCACGCTGGTTTCCGCGACCGCGCTAATTGCGACGCCCGTTATTCGCCGCCCTGCCACGCCCCTCACCGCCCGCGTGCGCCTAGGTGCGCAAAGCGAAGGGTAAGCTTGAAACTTTGAAAGTGAAGAGCTTGAAAGGTAAATTGTGTTATTTGATTTCCTTTTTTCCCATTTTTGGTGGTTATTAGTGTTGCTTGCTTGCTTTAAAGGTAGATTATAATTGAAGACAACAACTCAATCATGACAAATGGCCAAACCTAATTATGTACCTAAATAAACTAGATTTGACCGGCCTACTTACACGGACAATAGAATTAAATCGATAAACAATTTTAAATTATATATATAGTAAAAAAATAGTTTAGATAGTAAAAAACTATTTATGAATTCTATATGAATCTTTAATCAACTTGTAATAGCATTCAACTTATTTTTTTAAATATTTCCTTATGCAAACATTATTGACGAGCTTTGAATCATCATAATATATAAAACTCTTCAATCGCATCTAATTGGTGACTTTAAAAACTTTAACATACAATTGACCCTGACTTAAAGAAATTGGCATTTTCAAAATCAAGCCAAAGTCTTATTTAGTGTGGAACCCATTTGATGCATGAAAATATTAATGATATCTCATATAATCATGTAAAAAAAAAGTGTAATTTCTACACATTGATAATAGTGTCTTCCAATCATATATTGCCACATTAGCAAAGATAATTGAATCTCACTTCTACTACTTAATAAGTCATCCAAATGAGATGATTTGATTGGTGACAGTGTAAAAGAGTTACGTTGTATATTGTCAGTGTATCAAAATTAAACTTATATCAATGCAATAAATCTTTAAAATATTCACTTGAGTAAGATATCCTTAAAAATTTTTAGTCAAAACTTATTAAAAAATAAAAAAATAAAAATAAAACCATTATCTCTCCCATTTCTTCCTCTTATATTTTTTATTGGTAAAAAATATATAGATTCATATAACAAATTTATTTGTTGGATATGTTCTTAAAAATGTTTTGTTCAAAATTAATGAACAAAATAAATAAATATAATTAGAAAAAAAACACATCACCCATCCCCATATTTTTCTTTTCTTATGCTTATTGAGAAAAGAAATGTTGCTGAAAAATTGCAATAAATAAAATGAAAAATTTAAAATAAAAGATTTTATATAGTAAAAAGTCAATTGACTTTAGTAGAATATGGTTAAAATGTGTTAGTGTAATCTTATCAATATATCAATGTACAATATTTTGATAGATAATACAAATTTAAGTTAACCTTGAATTAATTAGAGGTTTCATAAAATTTTTTTTGCTGAAGTCTATAAATAAAAAGAATTATAGAAGAGATAAGATTTTAAATTTTCATTTTGTAATTAATACAATTGTTTGTCATAAATATTAGAAAAATTAATATTAATCACTTATAGTCAAGGGGTGACATTTGTCAAAACACAATAGTATTTTAGATAGTGCAATTTTTGGAGGAAAATTTGATATTAAATGATTACATAGCATTATCTAATAAAACTATCCAACTTTTATATATAGATAGATATATATTTTTAATAGGGTTTAATTTTGATACATTGGCAATGTAAAAAAGATATTCTCTCTTGTTCAATCAAATTTTCCTTTACATTGACTTTTCAAGTAGTGAAGCAAAAGTTAACTATATTTGTCGATGTATCACTTTATAATTAGATGATATATAAACTATTTTTTACAATGTCATATATTAAAATTAAATTTTTTTATAATATAAACAATGTTTAAAAATAAATATACATTTTTTAATATTACATCCAAACACAAATTAGTTTCACATTCAAAAGTAAAAAAAATTAAATTTTACTTTTTAAAAGAGTTTATTCAAAAAGGCCAATTAAAAAAATTTCTTTTTTAGAAGTTATAGTTTTTTATCTTCTAAAGAAAAGTATTTTTTAGAGAGTATAATTTTGATGTATTGACAATGTAAATTTTTTTTACATTGTTGTGCAATCAAATTCCTTTTTTTGCATGACTTTTCAAGTTGTGCAAGTGAAAGTTAACCATATTTATTAATGTGTCATTACATGATTGAATGACTGTATAAAAAAATTATACACAATTAGTGTATTAAAATTAAATACTTTTTTATAATATAAAAAAAAAGGATGTTAAAAATATATAAAAATCTTTTATTGTTACATTCAAATATTGATTATAGATTAACTTAGTTGTATCAAACTTGTACATGTGAATTTAGTTGTGCATGTATAATAATAGTCAAAGCTTGACACTTGGCAAATCAAAATTTGATGCAAGTTTTAGAAGGAAAATTCTTTATTATTGTGTGACAAATGTCATTTATTGAATTAACTATCCACCTTTTATATATATAGATAGATTCATTTTAGGCTTAATTAGCCCCCCTCAAGGAGCTAGTTAATAATATTACCAGCGATAGTTTTTGTTTTTATTTCTTTCAGTCACTCAAATTGTAAGGCAGCAACTAGCAAGGTAGGCTCGATCCTAACAACAGTAGGGGAGCAAACATAGTTCTGCAAGTATAAAGCCAAAACAAACATATTTCAAGGCTATCCAATACAGATGGTTCATGATAATGATATCTTATAGCAGATCTGCAGATTGCATTGGATAATTAAGTTGCATATTTTACTTTTAACAATAAACATATAAAAAATATATATTTCAAGTTCGTGAATTCTTACTTGACTGTCATCCAATTCCTTAGAAATGGTACTCATACAACCACCAAGGGTATTGAAAAAATTCTCATCAATAATAGGTAAACATATATCCTGGTTACCTTTTAAAGAAATTATATTTACACAAATTTGTGAAGATGTTTGCAGGAGGATACAGTTTATTGATCAACTTTAGGATATGATAAATAAAAACAAATGGAAAAACATGAAGAGTATCATCTCCCTTCTAATATATATTGGTACTATTCACGTATATTGTTACAGCCATTGGCTTGAGTGATTTACAATTAGAACCAGATGTTACTAGTAAGGTCCGAATACAGAGAGACCCCAAAAGGAATTGATAAAAGTATGATGGCTAAAATTGATGATCATTAATTCATTATAGCAATTTGATATTCGTGTTTTTTTTTTAAAAAAAATTCAAGTAACCTTACTCGAAAATCATCATCAAATTCTTTCAAAATTACTCACAGATCGATAATTTGGACTTCCTTTACAGTTGGGAATGGCTAGTGGACTGGAAACTCTATGTGGACAGGCATATGGAGCCCAGCAATTACAAAAATTTGGACTGCAAGTATACACTGCTATATTCTCTCCCGTGATGTTGTGTATTCCTCTTGCAGTCATTTGGATCAACATGGAAAGCATACTAATTTTGATAGGCCAAAATCGTCAAATTTCACATGAGGCAGGGAAATTCACAATTTGGCTTGTTCCTGGTCTTTTTGCATTTGCAATTCAGCAGCCATTAGTTCGATTTTTACTAATGCAAAGTTTGGCTCTTCCCATGCTCTTGAGTTCTTGTGCCACTCTTTTTATTCATATACCTCTTTGTTGGGCTTTGGTATACAAGTCTGCACTCGGTAACATAGGTGCAGCAGTAGCACTTAGTATTTCAATTTCTCTAAATACTGCTATTATCGCATTATACATAAGGTTCTCTTCTGCTTGTGAAAAAACCCGAGTTCCAATTTCCATGAACCTATTCAAGGCATTGGGAGTTCTTTCGCTTTGCTTTCCCTTCTGCAGTTATGTTCTGGTAATGTATCTTCCTGTGTTTTTTCACAAATCATTGTACCCCTCTTTTTTTTTTCTTCTGAATATTTTCTCTAATGTATTGTTTCAATGTTGATAACTATTATAGCCTTGAATGGTGGTCATTTGAGTTGCTTGTCTTGCTGTCTGGGCTTTTGCCACGTCCAGAACTTGAAACATCAGTTCTTTCAGTTTGGTAAGTTCCCTAACATGTTCTTTTTCCTTTTCTCTAATACTATCAGAAATGTACCAGAAGTCATTCATGGTCATAATCATAGGTTTTCATCTATCGCTTAAGCTATGGTAATAGTTCATGACATTGTATCAAAGTTTATTTTAGGTTTCGATGTTGAATTACATGGATATGTCCAATCATATAAATTTCACGCTTCAGATAGAGTCCTAAGCCGGAGTGGGTGTATTAAGTCTCACATTGAACTTGAACAATCCTCCCTATTAATTGTCAGGATTAAGAGAGGTCTACCTCCAATCTCAATTCTCATATGCTATTGTGTTCGGGAATAATCAAAGTCAAGCCACTAGGAGTCGGCTACTGATGAGGGGCTTGGGTACTTTGCATAAGATCATAGGTTCAAACCTCATTGCCACCAATGTACCTAAAGAAGAGAATAATAAAAGTCATCCATTTATATTGACTCATTAAAACTACACTTAATAAAAATGTGGCTGTTCGTTTGTAATAATCATGTCACTGTTTTAAGTACTAACATTTTTTCTTGGGCTGCTGCTAGGTTCAAAGAAATACTACCATTTCTGCATAATTTTCCTTGCCTATACTTAATCATGCATATCTATCTAAGGTTTCCACATAAATCAGAAGTGAAGTATATATGCTCTCTTACCTTCTTCTCTCGGTTTCAAATGAGTTAGAAGCCGGGAATCCCCGTGCTGCTCGTGTTGCCGTCTTCGCTACAATGCTTCTAGTAGTCATGGAGACAAGTGTAGTAAGCTTAACAATCTTATCTTGTCACCATATTTATGGTTACATCTTTAGCAATGACAAGGATGTTATTGATCATGTCACTGACGTGGCTCCTCTGGTTAGTTTATCTATAATACTTGACGGTTTACAAGGTGCACTCTCAGGTAAAGTAAAACTCTACTCTCCTCTCCTCTTGTGATATTATATCATTAAAGTCTTTTAAGTCCATAAATATAAATAAGGTTTCTCATTAAGAATAATCTTTCAATTTTGATTTGATTTGATTTAGGGGTTGCTAGAGGTTGTGGATGGCAGCACATTGGGGCTTACATCAATCTAGGGGCCTTCTAGATTTGTGGAATTCCACTTGCTTAAGACGAAAAGGCCTTTGGATTGGTATACAGATTGGAGCGTTTGTGTAGACTGTCCTCCTTGCTATCATAACAAGTCGAATAAATTGGGAACAAGAGGTACTTACTACACTCTCTAATCTTGGTCTTCATAATCCACAAAACTGCTGCAATTTGCACTGCTCGGTTAGCTACCAATTTGATTTGGCATTGATAATTTCAACCTTTTGGCAGCTAGCACTATTGCAGAATGCAGATAAAATATATGGCTATGAGCACAATAATAAAACTTTATGCCCTTAAGGTGAACTTTAAGTATTTTATTTAATTTATTGTATTTGGTATTATTAATGCAAGTAATCAGTGCAAGAAAGAGCCTGTTTGGAAGACGATTTATCAGAAGAGACGGGATTGATACGAGCAGACAACAACGGAAACCCAATCTGAAACATTGGCACACATAGATTGATAGTTTTCTAAGAGTTAGTTGTATGGGCTATATAACCCTTTGTTGCAACGATGGTTCAATGGCTTATATCGTTGACCGAAAAAACAAAAAAGATGGAAGGAATGTTTCATTCTGAAAAGGGAAAATAATGAATGTATCTATCAGAAAAATGAAATAATGAATGTTTCATGATATTCAGTTATATTCCCCGCTGGACTAAGCCCTGCAACACATCGGTTCATGGGGATAGATGAGGACCGAAAAAATAGTGGACAAAAAAATTGTACAAATTAAAATAAGATTTTATTTTCCTTATGATAAATTGATAATTAGATTTTGAATTTAATTAATATTAAAATAATATTTTTAAATTTAATTTAAATGGAAATTATTATATTATTTAATAATAATTGTATGAAATATTAAATTAATTAAATGATAAAACAATATATTATATTATTTAATACAAATATAAAACT
This sequence comes from Dalbergia oliveri, assembly GCA_030441495.1. NCBI lineage: Eukaryota > Viridiplantae > Streptophyta > Magnoliopsida > Fabales > Fabaceae > Dalbergia > Dalbergia oliveri. Next base: position 34,644,555 of record JAMLFY010000007.1, read on the forward strand.
TTTGCACCACATAATATTAAAACTAAATTCTTTAAATCATGCTAAGTGTTTAAAAAATGTTGAATGAGAAAAGGAAGTTAATATGTTATCAAACATTACAAGACAATTACTAAAAACATAAAATCAAAGTCTAATGGCTCAAATTGGCAATGGGCAAAGAGTTTGTCTCTTATCTACACAATAAGTGATATTACACATTGAGAAAAACATAACTTAGATAAAATAAAGCAGTATAGTTTATTTATTCATATGCCAAGAAAAAATCATTTATTCATCTAAAAATTAATGATTATGTTACATGGTTTTAGCAATATAATTTTGAAAAAATTTCTCATTGTCTAACAATTTTTTATTATGAATAATTTTTATTTATTTAATTCAACTCAAAATTTTATTTTACAAAATGAATAAATGTCTAATCGGTACAATAATAAGTTGCCCATTTGCATCCACCATCATCGTCTTTTGCATTTGCCCATGTACAGACAAAACCCAAATCCAAAATCAAAACCCACCCCATTCCATTTGTCTTGCTGACCAAACTCGCCTCTCTAACTCAGTGAGTGAGGGAGCGAGCGAGTGAGAGAGAGATGAGTAACAACAGAGGAGAGGAAGAAGAAGAAGAAGAACCATTCTCGAAAGCTGCAAGAGCCACAGAAGATCTGTACAATGTCCGCGACACTTATTTCCCACCGAACCCTGACGACAGAGCCTCCAAGCTCCGGCACCATTCCGATATCGCTCTCTCCCTCCTCGATTCCATCCCCCCAGGTCCTTTCTTTCCTTTCCTTTTTCTTCTTTCTTCAATCCCCACTTAATAAAGCACCTTTCTTTGTCCTTTTTTCAGTAAAGGGTATCTCTAAATTCAATAACGCCCCCATTTTTCCATTGAAGATTGTCACTTTCTTTTCCGATTCTTGTTGAGTTGCTTAGAATTGCATCTGACATTGTTCTTGACTAATAAATAATTCAAATAAAGTTAGCTCTTGCAAGTTAAAGATACTCCCCAATATCTCATTTGTTTCGTTTAATTTTGCATTTTTTTTAATTTTTTGGCAGAACAAAGGAAATCGCCTATGCAACGTGCAACATTTGAATACCTAAGAGGGAAGATATTAGATGTATTCCCTGATTATAGGAAAGAAGCTGAGGATCATCTGTCAAAAGCTGTAAGCAAGCCTCATTTCAATTGTTAGTTCTTGTGATATTTATTATGATGCCGCCTTTCTGGTGATGTTTGAGTGGTTGATTTATGAATGGATCCTTCTTTACTTGCACCAGGTTAAGCTAAACCCGTCTCTTGCAGATGCTTGGCTATGCTTAGGTAACTGCATTTGGAAGAAAGGGGATTTATCTGCTGCAAAGAACTGCCTCAGTCTTGCATTGAACAAGGTTGGTGGTGTAAATAGTAGATTTTCACAGCTTACGTTACAAGAATGGTGCTGAAGTTTGCTTTTTTGTAATGGAGTAATAGTTGCAATCAGTTTCCTAAGCCAAGGATCATTTTGGTCAACAGAACTTATAATTTTTACTTGAAATCGTTTGTCTTGTGTAAGATTGGAATTTGTATTTCTGTTATTAACTTTGCTTGGATTTTCAAGAATAAACCTACTACTGTAGGCCATAACTTTTCTCTATTGAGTCTCAGTTTCGCTTTGTACTGTTGAGACTCTGGTTAGTTATGTGATGATAGATGTTGGTTGTTTAAGCAGGGTCCTGACAAAAGAATTCTTTGTGAATTATCAATGCTTAAGAGAAGAATGTCTCAAGGTAAGGATTTCTTTGTACATGTTAGTGTTTGAACTCATCTGTTGTTTTTTACTTTTCCTAATTTCTCTAGTCATTGTAACTTGGGTTGAGCATTCATGTGAGGAGCCTCTTCTTTGCACTTTTGTGCTTTCTGTGTTATTCACTTGTACTAATTGGCCTGATGGGTCAGTTTTCTGAGTGTCTAATTCTTGAAGCATTCTTTATGGTGTAGTAGCTAGTGAATATCTGGCTTATTCACTACAGAAATGGGCTTAGGATCCCCTTGGAATTTTAGAATTCAGGAGAGTCATATCTTTCAAGAGGAACAATATGTTATCATTGCCAGTTATATGGAATTGTTGTGTTATTGGTCTAAGAATTCAATGGCAGATGGCGGCCCATGGCAGTGGACCAAAAATCCACCATTCAAGACCACCATGGCTGCCATCATGAACAAACCTTTACATGGCGGGGGGCCAAAATCCGCCATGCCATGGCGCTGCCATTCGACAACCATGGGTCTAAGATGTGATTATATACAACACAATGACGCTTGAGGTTTTGGGTTGCCTTGGTACTGAAGCATTGAATTGCATAAGTTAAATGACGGAATGACGACGCAAAAGCGGGAAAGAAGCCTGTGTTGTTGAGCTACAGAATATACATGTGCAGTATTTAATCTGGTTTGTTTTATTATGCTCTTAGAACTAAGCATAGATACTGAGATGCATGGAAATGAAAGGGTGTGAGGAAGAGTCGGATGATGGAGGAAAAATGGTGCAAATAAGAATGGTGGAAAATGGGTACAGAGGGCTGAAAGTTAAATATTTATTATAGTTTTATATTTACGTCTAATCTTTGAGGTTTATTCTTACAAAATGTTAATTGGCTAATAGTGTATGGAGCATTTTTGGATTTTTCTTGAGAACACTGAAATTTGAAAACTACCTAATACTAGTTGTGTATTATTGTGCTTGTAATGAACTCAGGTGCAGAGAATAAGCGGAACTTGTTGAGGAAAGCATTCAACATGCCAAGGAAGCAATCACTTTGGATGTCAAGGACGGCAACTCTTGGTGTACGTATTTTTAATAAACTATTACTACAATATATTGAAAAGTAGATCTAGCTTTTCTATTGAATAATATTTGATATATCCCCTTCATTGCTTTTTGATTGCAATCACTGACTAAAATACATGAGAAAATCCTTTAAATTGTCATTCTTGTCTGTTAATCTGTTTTGAATATAAGATATAAGATCTATATATTTTAACATCATCTGATTTTCTTGACAGATAATCTTGGAAATGCATGCCTTACAAGTTTTTTTGTCACTGGAGCTTGGGATCATAGCAAACTTTTACATTCTTTGAAAGCTTATCAAAATGCTGTGAGTATGAAGAGGAAGGATTGATAATTTATCCCCAACAATGTGCATAAGAAAGAAATGCATCTTCCATTTTGGTTACTTTTATATACTCATCTCTATGTGGAGACTGTTATTGTGCCTGATGTAGGCTTATCCTTTACAAATGTGGATGACCTAATGTTTGGTTAATATGTACTAGGAGAAAGATGAAAGAATGAAGTCCAATTGGATTTATATTTTAACAGTGCCACTGTAAGTTGCATGTTAATCCGTTCATTGTCTCTCTTTATGTTCAAGTTTCAATTTAAAAAGCAATTGGAGAATGAAAATTTTAGGTTACTTTTCTCCTTTATTTTTGGTTTTGTATTTATCAGTTTATCAGTTCTCAACTTTCTTGAAATAATAGAACAGAATACTATTTAAGCCTCAAAATCATATAATAGTGTGATATTCTTACTGCACATAAATAGATTTTGCTTGCTTGGCTAAATAGTTTTTTACAGGTTAACAAATATCTAGAGAACTACCAGAGGGCTCTTAGCGGATTTGAGGCTGCTGCTCTAAAGGATCCAGGTCTCAATGCTGCAGAGGAGGTTCAGAAAATAGTCAATTTACTTGACAAGGTGGACAATCTTTTGAGGGTAATGAAATTCTACTTTGGCTATCTAGTTGTAATCTAAACCTACTAATTAGTTGAAGGATTTGTCATATGAAGCTGGGAATGGCAAGAAACACTAAAGTCAAGTCTTATGTTGAGAGGAGCAGCTGGTTTATATGAGAATTTTTAATTTATGATGTACAGGGACATGTACGAGCCAAGCGAGTGGCATCGTTGGCGTCATCACTGGCTGCTGTTAATTGTGAGAGACTTTCTGACCTATAAGCTTCAGTACATGGCCCACTCTAAATTCTGTTGAGCCTCTTCTTCTACTTCTTTATTATTTTGACTAATATACTGACTAGATTCCTGTCTACCTTCTGGTGCAAGTGAATTCATCATACAAAAAAGTTACCATAGACCTTCTGTCAGAGGGTCTGAATAGAGCTCTAGCAGTAGAAGGGAAGGTGCTTTTCTTTGTTAGGAGTGAGAGTGTTTCTCCCCAGTAAGTGCTCTATTCCACAAAAAAGTACTTTTCACTATCTATAATAATTTTCCACTCCCTTGCTATTGTGAGTCATTGATCATTCCCAAAAATGATTTTCATCTATGTTACTAGAAGCAACAATCAGGTTTTTACTGTCCTGTACATTGTAGTCTGCTGGAGTGTCACTGTGATTTATTAAAAAAAGTGTTTTTGTGTTTTTCATAGGCTAATTCCTTAGGCATTGTTGCAGTGTATGCAGAAACTTGATTCAGATAATTTTGTTCTTGTCATTTTGCAGATACTATTTGCTTTGTGATTCAAATCAAACTTGCTTCGTTCTCACAGTTTATGGTGTACGTAATGATGCGGTAAGAACTGCTGTTGAGGTTTGAAGTCACCCTCTTCTCCTATTATCTCTTAATCATTTTATTTTCAAAGGCTAAATTTCGTTTGTCTTTCTTTGATAAATGTCAAAGGTGACAAACCAATTGCATGGTTCCTTGTTTCTCATCTCTAGTACTATTTATTTTTTACACTTCAGAGAAAAAAATCAACATGATACGCAGTCTATGGCTTTATGCTCAAGTATATGGACTTTTGTGCAATTAAGATGCTTGTCCGTAAAATCATCATGTTCTGTGACGATCAACAACTATAGACATAACAATGATAAAAGAAATGACCAGATGTGACCATATGTAGCTTTAGTAGTGGACTAGTGGTTAATAAAAGCTTGGTCTATCTGGTATATCATATATCAATATCGTATATTTGGTCTAGTTGGTTACTTTTCTCCTTACTACTGCTATGGTTCATCAATTGAACAACTATCATGGAGTTAATTGATTCCTTTATCCTCCAGATCAAAGAAGGAGATCAGCTAACTCTTCTTGACCCTTGTTTTCGTAATGTTGACTTTTCCTGGAAGAAGGTATGCTTTCGAGTTTCATGAGATATTCTTGATTTAATGCAATAATTTGCTTAATTCCTTAATATCTTAGTAACAGACCTAGTCATTCTGACTAAGGGTTTTCCTTCTTGTACTCATGCATATATAAAAAATAGCATTACCAGTTCAAATCGATACGCCTGGATTTCTATGAACAAGTGCTTGTAAACGGAAAAGCTCTGACTCCTCACCATGCTGTTCGTACATCAATATATGCACAACATAAACCCTCCTGAGCTTTGCTTCGGCTTGTCTGTGGCTGTTAGCTGGTGTTGGATGCTGTATTCAATTCATTTGGTAAATAGATTAGTTGATACATGTATACAGGTGAATTCTTCTTGCCCAAGTTTCATGGGTTGATTTGAGAATAGAAAAAAAGATACTTGAAAGGAAAGTTTTGCATTTGATAAGCCATCAGGTTTGTATTTGTTAAATATGGCAGTTTCAAAGATTATCTTATATTTTGGTGCTTTTAACAGCATGTTTATGTAATGATCTTGCTTGCATGTTGTATAAAACTCTGATCTTGCACATACTTCATCTGGTTTGCATTCCTGCTTTTTGTCAAGGAGAAAAAGTATAAAATTCATAGAAATCCTTTCAAATTACTCTCCAAATTGCACGCTTTAATTTTGCAGATTCAAATTCTATGCTAGTGAGTTCATGTCTTGTCCATATAAAATTCAATTCTTATCAAGCGGAAATGCATTCTTTACGCGGATTCAAATACACATAATGGGAAGAGATTTACTCACTCCAGAGTGAGTTTTACATATTTACCTTGTTGAATAATTATTGTATAAATATTTAATATTGTATTTGAACAATCTTATCGTTGAATTTTGGGAATTATATTGATAATGAAGTATATCAATTTTTATTATACATTTATAACAATAGATAGGTATTTTAATAGTTAATATTTATTTATATTTTAAAATTGTACATAATTTGACAAGGTTGATTTATTTAGTAATAACTCTTAATTTAGCAGTTAAATTAATAAAATCTAATTTTTATGAAATGTTATTTAATGATAGACTAGATAGATTAATATTTACTCATGGAATAATTAGATACTTATAAAAAGTCATTTAATACATTGTTATAACAAAGTTTATATACGCAAAATGATTTTCAGACGTCAACTTTTCTGTGTTTTTTCCTTAACACCCATACTTGTTTAGAAATAAAAGAAAGAGAACTCGAATTGAAAAAGTTGAATGTCTCATTTGATCACTTAAAAATTGCATAGAAATAGTATAATGAAAAATTATTTATATAATCCGCTCCTATGAAAATGACAAATAAATAAAGCACCGCATATTGGGCTAGCTATTCTTATTTTTTGACACGAAATAACATCCCCACCGCTTCCTCTATATAACGAGTCGGTTGCTGGTTGAGAAATTTCGTCATACTGTACTTGTCTTCTAAGTAATTGCCTCGATGCTTACGTTATTACGTTATGTCTATGTTGGTTCTTTCCCTTTCATGATTTATAGGTCTCGTCTTTTACTATGGCACTACTAGGCACTAGCAAAACTGCGCATAATACATATAAGTATGCTATTATTAACGGCTTCTTGCACAACCAGAAACTAAGGTTCTTCAAAGTTATACTTGCTCTGGCTGTGGCGACACTTCTTCATAGAGATTTTAAAGTGTTAATAGTCTAAGCCTTGATTTCTTTTGATTTTCTTTCTATTTCTGTTTTTCCTTTAATTTATCTGGACCATGCAGTAGTGCCCTTTAACAGCAAGATGGAGAAAGAATTTGTGGAGGCATTTTCTGGATCATACTCAATGAAGGGGGAGAGGGCCCTCACAGCTATGCCCAAAACTCAACCGCTCAGGCACGTCGGTCTTAATTAATGTTAAACTTTCTCTTGTTTCATTTAATTAACATGCTAATGCAGGAGCATTGATACTGTAGCTGAAATAAAGAATAAAAATACCACCAAGAGTAGCTTATTACCAATAAAGGACTAAAGTCTCACATAGCTTAAGATAGACACCTTTTTATTCTTGTAACTGCTGTATTTAAAAACTTGTGTACTTCCTTTTAGGGCATCTTAAAGTAAATTGATCATGTGTTTTCAGATAAATTTTTTGCTTATTTTTCTCTTAGTTAATCCTTGACTTGATCAATTGTTGTGGATTAAAAAATATAAATATACAAAAGTAACAAATAGTATTCTTTTGGACCTTGTTAAGGCTTAGTCCATAAAAGGGTTAACAAGAAAATACCACAAGATATATATTCATCTTTGGGAACTTTTGTAAGTAATGACTCAAGTGTGAGTGATAATTTATTGTCAAAATAAGAAGTGCAAATCTAAATCATTGGATTTTGCATAAATGAAAAGGTTAAAACATAAAATTATGTGTCATTATTAAATGATTATGTGATTAATATTAATTATTATTAATAACTTTTAATCCTAACTATCCATATATGATTATATGGCTTATATTGCTTTCTCTCACTATAATCATCTTTGACTTACTTTTGTAATCCTAATTTTCAACTCAAACAATATCTCTTTCCTGCCTTTTCATCAACACTCTAGTGCCTCACAAGAAATCTAAACCTCAGTCTAAAACACTAACCAAAATGTGTTTTTGGCCATTCTTCACCATAATGGAGTCGTTAACCTCGCCACGATGGATGAATCAAATGACGTTACGGCTTCACATGCAACACGGTGACATATATTTTGACATGCATTGATCTTCTTTAAATGCAGTGATGTAGTCATAATTAATTTTCAAAACAACAATTACCAAGGTTCGTCCACAAGGTAAAGTCGACTGGCTATATATAGATCCAATGACCTCGCACTCGCATTATTCTATCATAAATCATTTCTACGGTTAAACCAATATATCAGGGAAATTTTGGTTCCAGCTGAGGTGCTGGCTCTCCATTATAACAGAACAGATTTTCATTGGATCAATTATTGTTTGTGTTATGGTAAAAACTCATACTCCATTTACACACAGTGCAGTGCAACCATACATATATCATAGTCACAGTGATAGTTATGTTGATGGAACATAATCTAGTTAAACCGCATGATATCTCCAGAGAGCAGGGCTTGAAGCTACCAAAAGCATAATGCAGCAGGCAATAGTCAACAAATTTGACCCCAACACTCTTTCTGTTTCTTCTGAGCACCCATTTTGCATTGCAGACTTGGGCTGCTCCACAGGGCCAAACACCTTCATTGCAGTTGAATACATAGTAGAAGCAATAGAGCTCCAATACCAGTCACATGGTCTTGCTCTCCCAGAGTTCCTAGTTTTCTTCAACGACCAGAAGTCAAATGATTTCAACACACTCTTCAAAGCACTTCCTTCTGACAGAGACTACTTTGCAGTTGGGGTTCCTGGCTCTTTCTATTGAAGGTTGTTTCCAAGGAGCACCCTTTGTTTCGTCCACTCATATGCATCGCTGAATTGGATCTCTAAGGTGCCCAGAGAGATCACAGACACAACTTGTGCTGCTTGGAACAAGGGGAGAATTTATTACACCAATGCTCCCAAGGAAGTCGTAGATGCCTATGCAAGTCAGTATCGGAAGGACATGGAGATTTTCCTGCATGTCAGAGCACAAGAGCTTGTGGGCAATGGGCTAATGGCATTGCAAATTCCTGCTGCTGCAGATGATGCAATCTTCGATTCAGATGTATACCCTGGTAAAGATTTGGAACTTCTGGGAACTTGCCTAATGGACATGGCCAAGGAGGTAATGAATCCACCCTGTCTTAAATGCTATATGTGATTGAGTAGCTTTTCTGTTAGAGAAATAGGAATCAAGAAGAGGTTTGAATGGATTAGGATCCTTGTGTTCTGTCATCTTGACTTATAACAAAGAAAGATACAAGTTTTATCATAATACGACTCCCTATTATTTATATTGATCTATAAGTTTTATATCTGGAAAATGTTATTTACATATATGTTATTTGTGATACCACGCCAACTCACATTCTATTCACTATTGAAGGGGTGTGGATCTATTTAGTGCTTCTATATCTTATCTAATGGTGGATAAAATATAATTCGAATAAAATATCTTATCTCGTGCAACACAAGTACAAATATGGGTTGTTAAAAAAGTTTCAAATGTAAGACCAGTTCAATCAAACAATCTAAGGGTTGTAAATGAAAGATAATGCAAACCAAATCTGTAGTGATATGTGGCGTACTTCCACTGCATAAACAAGTTTGATAATTGAGTTGACTATTTACTGACATCATGTACTCATACTAGAAAGAAAGAATCAAGCATGACTGAAAAAGTAACTTAATATGATTCCTTGTGATCATACAGATTATTTATGAGGCTAAGGTCATGTATAATTTCTCGAAGGCTCTTGTCAATGCAGGGAAAAGTCAATGAAGAAAAAGTGGACTGTTTCAATTTGCCCATATTTTTCTCACCCCTTAAGGACCTGAAGAAAATTTTCGAGAGTAATGAATATTTCACCATCGAGCAAATGGAAACAGTGGAAGGTAATAAAAAGTGTTTCATCCCAGTTAATGTTGAGATTTACGTTTACCACCACAGAGCTGCTCTGGAAGGACTGATTCAGAATCACTTTGGGGGTGGTGGAATTGTTGATGAGCTCTTTGATCGCTTTGCTAAGAAAGTGAAGGAATTCCCTGATGTAATGGATATAGAGAAGCTAAAAACAGTAGCACTCTTTGTCCTTCTTAAGCGCAAGCTTTATGATTAGATGAACTCCTGATATATCGGTATACAGTATATATATGTTGAGTAATAAGAAACCTTCCTCAGTTTGCTCTGGTCTTACTTCAGCAACAGTCTAGGTAATTATCAGGCCACACAGGTTGTGAACTATCATCTAGTAATTCGGTACAACTAGTAGCTAAATTACCAACAATAAGTAGCTAGTTCATGAGGTTTGAAGTATTGTTATAACTCTTCATATATATATTTAATAATACTGCAGTTTGGCTAGCAGTACTTTTAGATGTAAGAGATTAGCTATATCAGTTTGTTGCTACTAACACTTCATACTATAACGTAAAATCTTAATCCATATTAAACTTCGCTGTAACTCCTATATGACTACTTCAAAGTTCTAATTACATTCAAAGTTGTTTTATCACAAAAATAAATAGACCATGGCTTATGTTGTCTCGCTTGTATTTTGTACGCAGTGCTAGCACAACAAGCGTTATTACCAATGAAATAAACAAGCGTAGTTTATTAATGAGTGTTGTACATAGCTAGATCTCATGTGGAAATTTTATTAATTTTCTTGTTGTCTATACTCCATGTGCACATCTTTCGATCTATTCCCATCACCTGACACTAACATAGTACTGGGAAGTTTATGAATCAATGAAGGTATATTTGAATTTAATTGTTTTAGAGCATTGCATTTTATTTTTTTCAAATTTATTTTAGAAAATATTTCATACAAAACAAACTAATAAAATAGTGCAAGGGCATTTAAAAGGCATGGACAATGATTTATTGAATTATTACTTCTTGTAAAGCCAGCCAAGGATTATTGATTTATTAATCACTTGTTCATGAAAATTTTCACATCTTTTTTATTCATAACCAAATATAGTGATAGGGAAATAAAAATAGAGCAAATTTTTTTAAAATAAGTTTTATTTAAAAAATTATATATACAGCTCATTTAAAAAAAAAATTATCCCTTTTTATTGTCCCACCAAACACAACCTAAACATAAATAAATATAAGAGTCTAGCAGAAAATACAAATAATGTTATATAAATATAATGATCTGCAGGGCTCATGACAATTAATTAATTAAAGATGTGCAGCCAGCTTTGTACAGACGTATTAGGAAACGTGTTTGCCACTCCGACTCTCCCACAGCGGTGGATGTGGATCCTCATCAGTCGTCAAAGGTGTGCTGAGCTCTCTCAAAATAAATAAATAAAAAGGTAGGTAGAAACAGATAAACAATTTTATATTTTTTTATTTTAAATTAAATATTTTTTATTTTTAAATATATTCATAAATTAACATAAGATAAATATAAATTATATTTAAATATATTAATTTATGAATATATTTAAAAATAAAAAAATATTTAATTTAAAATGAGATGAGTACTATTCAACATACAGGATGCACGTTCGTTAAATGAGGAAAAGAAAAAAACTTCGATCTGTGGGGGACCGAGTGGCTTGGGAACGCGAGCCACCGCCCCTGCCATCATGATCTAGGAATCATCACCTCCTGTCTTTAATGACTTATTGCCATCAGGTGATTCATGAAGTGTCTCTTTAAATTTGTTATTGTTAGGCTTTAGTTTTATCTTTGCAGCATAAAAAAAAGATATACAAGAATAAAATTTAAACTAGTTTCCATTGAAACCACCGCAAGGCAAATTCATACTAGTCCATAAGAACAAAAAAAAGGGTCAAATTAATTTTGTCTATAAATGGATTAGTTTCTAAAACATATTTTAAATACATTAATCCCTAAAAAATATTAATTTAACTTGCTTCAAGCTAAGCACTAATTTTAATTTATTTTTTTTTATTTTTTTTACCTAAGACATTAGGAGAATAGGGGTGAAAATGAGTCAAACCATCAACTTCCCATAACTTATTGAGATATTAAGAGTCTGTAACTAATAATATTTATATTTTAAATTCAAATAGTAATATTTAATAAAGACTTTTATGTTTTTGTAAGGGGAGATTTTTGCATAAACACAATTTATATTATATCTACACACATTCACAAAAACATATAGGGTGAATAACACTAAACACCCTTAAGGTTTTAGTTATTGCACTTCACCCCATTCTATTATAAATATGACACTCCACCTCATTTCTATTATTAAACTCATTTTTTTAATTCATTTAACTTATCTTTTTCATAATATATATATATATAATAAATCCAAAAATTTATTATTTGATTAAATACTACAACTTCAAATTTTAAAAACATAATAATTTTAGAGTTTAAAAATAAAATCATGTTTTTAATTTTTTTTAAGTATATGACTACTTTAACCATAATACTGAGTAAGATTTATAATTAAATAAATATTATTTCATACAATAAGTTAAAATTGAATAATTTTATATACTTTAAAGAAAAAGTTAATAACTTTATATCAATGGTATTTAGTGATTACCTTGGAGTTCAAACAATAAAATCATATTTTTAAATTTTTCTTTCAAAGTATATAAAATTAATTTAGTAATATTGAGTATGATTTATAATTTGTAATACCCTAATTTTAAATAAAAGGGATAAAAAAAATTTTGAATCAGGAAGGGTGCCAGTTATCCTTATCTGTCATTTCGGGTCATAAATTTCACTAAGTCTGAATCTACACGCCCTTGGAGGGCTATATAATATAACCACTTTCTTGGGACTAAAAGTCCCTAATTATTCCCAAAAGGAAAATAAGTTAAAGAACGATTTTTAATAGATTTTATTAAACCTTTAAACGTTTCATTTTTAGTCCACAAGTTTGTAAATTGTAAAAATTTCCAAATTTGAACTAAAACTCAAAATTTGGATTTTGATTTGTTGAGATTTTGATTTTTATGATATTTTATTTGAATTCAAATGAGGATATTTTCTTATTTACTTTTATGTTTTAAAGTTAATGGAGAATAAAATAAATGAGGATATTAATAAATGAGTATTGAGACAACTTAGGTGCAGAATAGCCCAAAGGTGCTTAACCAGAGTTTACTGCCACGCTAGCGGTCACAGTATGCGTTTGGGGGCATATTGTGGTCTAAGGACCGCTATAGTTGTCCAGAACGCTATAGCGTCGTAAGTGATGGGCTCAGGGGCTCGGGCGAGGTTGACCTTGATAGCAGTGTCCATGGGGCAGAAACAGGACTAAACGACGTATTTTTAATTAAATAAAACCCCACCCCCTTTATATACCTTTTCCACTGGATTTCACCCCCAAATCTAAGCCCTAAACCTCCTCCTCCCTCTCCTACCTCCTCACTCCCATCCTCTATTAATCCATCTTCCCCAAGCATCAAGGTATGAGTTATTATTTTCTCTCATTGTTATCAAGCGGGAGTGTTCCCAAATGTTGTTAGGGTTATATTAGAGTTATCTAGAGGTTATTATAGATTAATCAGAGTTTATGGTTGCTCTATGGCAGTTGTTGGTGCCATTTCCAAACTCTCCAGGTCAAGTTGGTGGTGCCCATATATTCCGAACTCCAAACGGTAAGTGGATTCAAACTTATGACCTTAGTTTCATCATTATAATTATGTTTTATGCATTATGTTTATTATATATGAAGTTGGAAACGAGATTATGTATGGACTATGATTTTATAAGTTATGAGAAGCTAGCAAATATTATGGCTTTTACTATAGCATGAAAAATGTGATTTAGAAAACCATGGGACCATAATCGATATGTTGTGTGCTATGGAAAATATTTTATATATTTGAGAAAGGATTTATTAAGAATTTATATATTGTAGTAGGATGACTATTTTATCGAATATGTTTCTATAGATTTCTTTGATACCTCTATGTTTTCAAGTTTAAGATCTCAAGCGATGTTTTAGAATATTCAGTAAAGATATTTATATATGTTGGAGAAATGTGAAAAAGAGTATGACCCAGCTTTACAAATAAATATGTTATATGATATTAAATTATATGCATTTTGTTTTAGAACTAGAATATATATATATATATATATATATATATAACTTTACAAATAAATATGTTATATGATATTAAATTATATGCATTTTGTTTTAGAACTAGAATATATATATATATATATATATATATATATATATATATATATATATATTTGAAACTTCTCATGAAAACTGTTGAACTCTCAAAGTGCATGTGACCATTCTTGGATTAAATTGATTATATGAGCTATTCCATGATTTTAGAATTGATTTTGATGATGAGAGCTAGTATGGCTAACAAAAGAATATGTAAAAAGAATATGTAAAGCTTATGTTTAATTTTAATAGTTGAGAAGTGTTGAACTTAGAATTTGTAGAATTTTTCTTTTATGACTTCAGTTGACTTTAGTTTTGGGAATTACTGAGAGGAACAAAATTGTGAGTTAAAGCAATTATTTCGTTAATCTTAGTAAACTAAGACCCCAAGGGTAAGTTATCTTGATTTAGATTAGTCCACTGGATTAAGACAACCCTTTTAGTTTATGGATAGTCTTGTCATACCTTGAGAAATATTATGATTTTGTGGTTATTATATAAAACAAATAGAAATGAATTGTGAATGATGCATTGTCACTATTTACATATATTCCTTGGTTGTCCCATGTGGGTGATGGGTGAGAATCCACTTACTGAGTCTGTTGACTCACCCCTCTCCCTTTCTTCTCATAATTGCAGGTATGATTACCATTTCGTCACCGTTTCAGTTGATGTAGTTGTTCTAGAGGTGAGTTTTGCTTTGGAGGAAGGCTTAGTTTAGAGCCTTATTAGTAGAGTGCTCAGGAGATGTGTAGGCTATTCAAGTCATACATTATTTTCAGATTATGTATTTAGTTTCAGGACTAGAACAGTTATGTATATATTTTCAGTTTACAAGTATGGATTTAAAATTTGTAGAGTTTGATTAGAGTTTATGTAACAAGCAGAGATGAATTTGTGATTCAGTTTCAAGTGGTAAGCAAATTCTAAATTTAAGATTTATACTATGTGCTGAAACAATTATGCTTTCATTATCAGCAGACTGGCCAAGATATTTTCAAAGTTTGAATATTAACTACGTACTTTCAGTTTTATGAAATTATATAGTATGCTTTAAATAGAGAAATGAATGTTGGCTTAGAAATTAATCATATTTAAGTATTATATTATGATATATTATGCATATAGAGAGACTTAATTGATTAGGTTTATGTGGGGATGAGATTTCTCACATACCAGTTACATTCCCAAATCATGTCGTGACATAATTAAATTAATATTATTTTATACTGTAAGTTAATATTTTAATATCAAATAGAATGTTACTTTTAGCAAATTTTGTTTGCAATATTAAGGGTTTGATATCCACAACCTAAAATTGCATTAGTAATTTCTCAACCCAAAATAAGAAATGAAAAACTTATAGAATTAATAGTTTTTTTCAAAACAAATCATACAGATTAATTTTGACTCTACCAAAAATATGAAATAATTCTGATAGTCATTGTTAAAGAGTCAATTTGCTATTTTACTAAAATATGTATGCTAATTAGAACATTGATAATCATAACTATTAAATAGATGAAAGATAAAATTTTGATATTAAATAGTAACTTGTTGTATGAAATATAATATTTATTTAATTATAAATCTTACTCAATATTATTTTTAAAGTAGTATTATATACTTTGAAAGAAAAAGTTAAAAATATGATTTTATTTTTTAAACTTTGAAATTATTATGTTTTTAAACTTTAAAGTTGTAGTATTTCATCAAATAATAAACTTTTAGATTTATTTTATAATTTTTATTATATATATTAAGGAAAAGATGAGGTTAATGAATATAAAAAAAAGATTAATAATAGAAATGGGATGAAGTATCATATTTATAGAAGAATAGGAAAAAATGTAATAACTCTAAACTTCAGGGGTGTTTAGTGTTATTTATCCTAAGATATATTGGTGGGACTGAGAAACAAATGAGTTTAACGTTTATCTTCATCAAATCAAACTGTGAAACCCTAAATATGAGTAGTTAATAAATTTGGGCCTTTCTTGGAATTTTCTTTGGCACTACCGTACCGGTGCCACAAATGGTACATAAATATGTAGGCGCTCTCATGAACTTGAAACTACGATCCCACGTGCTAGCTAGTTCTGAACGCTCAAACAGCAAGTAGCTGCAGGTGGGAAGTAGGATAGTGTAATCAAACACAGTTGTTTTCTTTTCAATACTTATAAAGAGAAAACAAACTCCTGATTACTGTTGTGTTGCACTATTCACTCCAGAGTATTGGTAAGTTCTTCTTATCAAATCTAAACATTTTTTTTAGAAACCCCAGAACCACATCTCAACATGTTTCTGGATTTTGTTTTTGTCGGGACTAGTCCATCAAGAGTGAAATGGCCCAGATGGTAGAAGAATCATTTGCAATGAAAGGAGGAGAGGGTCCTCACAGCTATGCCAGAAACTCCATCATTCAGGTACATTACACGATTTGGCTCCTTTAAGATGCACCATACGGTAAAGTACTCAACCTCGCTCAGCCCATGATATCGGCATCAACAACTTAGATTTCATAAGATAAATACCAGCATAACAAATCAAACATGTACCATATAATAATCATGCTGCTAATTTCATGGTGAATGGTTGAGATATTGCACTTTATGCACTTTAGATCAGTCAAGTACAAGTTTATTGTCTTTCACTATAACATAAATGAGTATTTTTAACAATTCAATCATTGAAAATATCAATAAAGTATTTGAAAAATATTAATTTTCACATACAGTAATCACTGAAAATATTCATCATTTTTTCTTGATATTTATTTTAGGTATTTTTGACATTTAATAATTAATTGTCAAGAAAATTTATAAATATTTTCACTATTTATGTCAGGATTACATTTTGTCAAAAGAGATATTCATTAAAAGAGGCCAAAACCCAAACCAACTACACATAGGAAGATAATAGAAAACAAAGATGCAAAGCCTCTTAGTTGGAAAAGACAATGGTGCAAAACGTGAGGACCAATCTTCAAGTACAATTTATCACACCAATTTTAAATATAATGTTAGCCTATAATAATAACCCTATTCATAAATACTTCTCCTAACATATTAACCAGTCTTCTCACGAGAATTGCAAGCTTCCTCAATAGCAAATATAATCCATCTTCTAAGAGCATAGATTCACACATGCCCTGTTGCATTGTCTGAGTTTTGTTT
The DNA here is from genome assembly GCA_030441495.1 of Dalbergia oliveri. NCBI lineage: Eukaryota > Viridiplantae > Streptophyta > Magnoliopsida > Fabales > Fabaceae > Dalbergia > Dalbergia oliveri. Next base: position 34,661,646 of record JAMLFY010000007.1, read on the forward strand.
CTTGTTAATTTAATCCTCCATACTCTAACCTTTAATATCCTTGTGAAAACTTGATGGTAATAAGCATGCTAAACACACAAATACAAGAATAAACATAGAAACAAATGTCTTAACTAATCATCATTAACATAGGAAACTGATTTATTGCCTGTCATGAGTGTAGAAATCTAAAGTTGCCAAAAGTGTGAACAACCAAGAAATCCCAAGATCTAAGAGCGCGTTTAATTTGTGAAAATATTTTCTATTTTCATTTCCCGTTTTCATGTTCTGAAAGCATTTTCATTTTAGATTTTTAAAATCAAGAAATGTGTTTGGTTTATAAAAGAGATTTTATTTTTAGAAAGTGAAAACAATGAAAATATATTTGGTTTATCCAATTTCAAAATATATTTTCAAAATTAAATTTAAAAATAAAGTTTCTTAAATATAGATGTACACAGACAAGTTTCATAAGATTCCCAATGTGGATGTCATTACCCAATTCAAGCCATGACCTATTAGAAATTCCATTCTTCTACGTTAGCCTTAGGACCCTGATGTTCTATGTGCATGTTTTTGTTCATAGAAGTCTATTTTAAACATAATTTCATTTTCTATAGACAAATCATTCATTCTTTAGAATCAAGATAACCATGTCTGAAATCTCTTAATAAACCTTTAAGTTAAGACCACAAAATTATTCATACCTATATAAGTTAAGATATGAGTTTTCAAATATTCAAATCATTAAGATACAAACCAAAATTTATTCATAATATGTCAGATGCAAAACAACATATGCTTTAAGTCCGGATCCTTGGACATTTGTACTTGGAGCACTCTAACAACCCAGGATACATGCCTCGCCACGAGTGAAGCTTACCATCTGACACTTTAGACTTGTCAGAGGATTTGCAACTATGGTTCTATTATAAAAATAAGAGAAATGAGAGGGGTGAGTTTTGATATCAAAACTCTGAGTAAGCCTCACCTCAACCCCCTTTCATGGGACATTCAAAAACAATGCATGAAATTATAACAACATCAATAATACTAAAAAGTCTTATGCAATCAAGTATATATCTATATAGTCATTCACTCATATTATCACTTTGTCAATTCAACAGGATCTTTCTCAATTTACTTTCATATATGAATTTATATAAGCTCATAGTGTAATAGTTTTTAGAGAAACAATAATCTTTGTATAATAACCTCTGGTTACATCGTTACGTACGCCGTAATGTACCAGCCAATTCTCTATCCACAAATCTCTAGTCATATCTGCGTTACGTATCGTCCTCTGTGTCAACAATAATGCTTTTCTTCTTAACATAAGTCTCTAGTCACCTGTGACGTTATATCGCCGTCCCAGTGTGACAATATGGGTACCTAACTAGGTCCCTTCTTTGAATACTTTGGCCCTGGCCTTACTTGGTACCAAGGTTAATGGATTTACCTGCCATTAACACACAACCTGTTTCTTGGAGTTATTGTAAATAAATCAGAAAACCCATAAAAATCTTTTAATCCTCTTAGCTTTAATCCATTTGATTCTAACAGCTTAACTTTAGCATAACTGTGGCTATGAAATCATGCTAAGGGAGATCACCCTTTGTAGACATTGTGAGTTCATACTTTCAGAATATGTAGGCGTCACCGTTTAAATCTCATGCTGATTTAAGCTCTAAAATTCTTTTATTGATTATCAAAAGCATCATTCAACTATCAAGCTCCTTATAACTAGAAAGTCAATATCATTTTTAGAAGTTACAAAGTCTAAAACCAAACTTCTAATCCTTTTCTCTAAACTTGGTTATAAATCTATATCATATAAGTAAACCAGTTTCAGAATCTATTGAAATAAGCATAAAACCCTCCAACCATCACATATATCATCAATTCTGCATAAAACCAGGATAACAACCATGATCCCATGAGTTTTATCAAAAATACATTTCATGCTTTAACACTAGCAATTAAAAACATATAAACCAACAGGAATCTTAATCCTTATAGGATTTAAAATCAAGTAGTGAATCATAATTTTCAATGAAAATAACTATAATGAACAACATAGAAGTCACAATATGTCATACACTCACCTGATGGGTGGAAGAACTAGAATCAACACCAATAGTAAACTAGGAAGTAGGAATGACCTTGATATCTGCCAAATTATAACACGCTAAATTAACCACTAGAACCTTTAACTAATGCCTTAACTCTAATAATGGTGGAAAAGCATCATGGCATGAAAACCACGAGAACACAAGGTCAAGACCCCAAGAGGATGAGAGATTCAAGGAATAAAAGAAGAAACCACTAGAATAACATACCTTTAAGCTTAGAAGATGAAGAAATCCAAGTTAAACTTAAAGAAATTGAGAAAAAAATGGAGTTTGATGATGAGATATGGAGGAGCGAAATTCCTCAAGCTTGGGGTGAAAGAAATCGTGTGAAATGGTTTGGAACCTCAGAAAGGGGTATTTATATTTTTGAGCGTTGCACTACTCACCAAAGAGCACAAAAAATCTTCCCTGATTCGCCTTACTATCTTTGACCGTTACAGCCTGAGAATATTTGCATTTCTTAATTTTAAGCTAATACTTTACATTAACTTTAAAACATAAATGTAAATAGCGAATACCCCCCATTTGGATTCAAATAAATATTAGAAAAATCAAAATCCCAACCAATCAAAAATCTAATTTTTGGATTTTAGTTCAATTCTAGAATCTTACGATTTTATAAACTTTTGGACTAAAAATGAAAGGTTTAGAGGTTTTGAAAAATTCGCTAAAAATCACTCTTTAACTTATTTTTCTCTATGGAACAATTACCGAGACTTTTGGTCCCAAGAAAATGGTTCTATCATATAGCCCTCCAAGGGCGTGTAGGGTCCAGAACTTAGAAAATTTAGGACCTAATGACAGAAGGTAACTGGCATCCTTTGAATTCAAAAAAAAATTTCTAACATTTTTATTTGAATTCGGTATTAATAACTCCATAATCATATTTGATCTTTAGAAGATTTTGATCTTGGATTTTTCAAGCCGCTTACTTGTAATTGCTTGTAAACTAATTTTATACCAAACAATTTAACCAAAATGTCACGACCCGACCCTGGGCATGACCCTGATGAGGTTCCTTCCACCAAGCCTCACGAACTGGATTCCTCTATATGTACCGTAATACTTTAAAACTGGTTAAGTTATAAAATCTTTTCTACGTACAATCATCTGTCTTTAAGACATATAGTCATCATTTTCCAAATTTCAGTCATATCCTATTTTCAGAAGTTAATCCGTATACAAATCTCTATAAGTAACAAAATCTTGTAATACAATTTAACACAACATATATATGCAAACTTAAATCATGATTCTCCTAGGATCCCCGCCATACGGAGCACTCTAAACAACTTGGAATATATGCCTTACTCTGTGAAGCTTACCATCTACACTTTGCCATGGTTGAATAGAATTTGCAATCATGGTTCTATCTGGAAAATAAGAGAAATGAGGGGGTGAGTTTGATATCCAAAACAGAGTGAGCCTCACCTTGAATCCCCTTCACTTACATCCAAGAGCAATAAATAAAACAAATCATAACAATATTAAAAGTACTTATAAATCTTATGCAACTACAAATATATTTTCAAACCATCCTTTCATGAAATCAATAAAAGCTATTCCTTTAATTCATTTTTTGCCTACAATCATATAAGCCTAAAACCATAAACTCTTCCATACTTTCTAATGACTACTTTATTAATTCAAAAGTCATTTCATTAACTAACTTTCATACCTATAAATTAAACTCATAATAACATAGCTCTAGAGGATAGTTTTGGACACATCCTGCTCGCTACGTCGCGTCCCAATGTGTCTCTATCAATTCTCTGAAATCTGGTCACATCTGGGCTTACGTATCGTTTCCAGTGTGACAATAATGGGTACTGAACTAGGTCTCTTCCCGAATACTCTGCCAGTGCATACTTGGTACAAGGTTAACATTACCCCCTTAACACACAAGCGTTTCTTATAGCTATCAAAATTAACTGAAACTTCTTAAAACCATTTTATTCTCTCGAGAGCTCAAATCTCTATAACTCTAAAGTTTTACCTTAGCATAACTAGGACTATGAAACCATACTCAGTTATTTCAAGTCCACAATATGTATCCGCAACCGCTCGAGTCATCTAAGATTCGTGTCTAAAATCCTTTTAGGTCTGAATATCTATATCATTTCTTATTAAAAACAAACTTATTATAACTGACTGTGGAACCATATCCAAGGAATCACCCTTTGTGGACATTGAGATTCCAAACCTCAGAGTATGTAGCCCAACCGTTTAATCTCGTGGAAACTCACGCTCTAAAACTCTTTTATTGATTATGAAAACATCATTCAATCATCAAAACTCTTTAAATCAACTATTAACTTGTTAAACATAGTTTCAACCATAAATTAGGAAGACTCAATATCATATTCTGAAATCATAGCATCTAATCCATAATTTCAGTCATTTTTCTCTAAACCTCGTTGGGTATAAAATCATAGCATAAACATTAAATCAGTTCAGAATCCAGGAACATCCATAACATGCTTTAATAGAATCATATATCATCAATTCTATACAGAATTAATTCAACAACCATTGTCCCATGAGTTTTATCAAAATACAATTTCATGCTCTAAAACCAATGGTGCAAAACATGCCAACCAACAGGAAGCCCAAATCCTTGTAGGAATTCCCTAAATCAAGCAGTTAATCATGGTTTTCCTGAAAATAACTCTAATGCATAACATAGAAGTCACAGGTGTGAACCCACTCACCTGGAGGGTTGAACAAAGAAGGAATCACACCAATAGAACTCCTGGGACAAGAAATGACAAAATATCTGTCATGGAAGCAGGAGAACTCTAGGTTAACCTCTAAAACCACAAGAATCCTTTCTAGCAAGGTGGAAGCCTCTCTTTCTGAAAGCATGAGAACCACCCCTAACTCCAAAGAACTTGAAGAAAATGAAGCAGAACTAGCAAAATAACATACCTTTAAGCTTGGAGGATTGAAGATTCTAAGTTAAACTTGAAAGAAGTAGGAAGAAAATGGAGTTTTATGAGTGAAAATGATGAAGAAATGGAGCGGGAGGAGAAAATTTCGCTTTTCTCGCTGGAGGGGGGTTAGAGTTGTTGGAAGAATCCGGACCCCAATGACGCTTTAATGTTTGCGTCACGCCTGCGCGTATGACCGCCTAGGCCCCCTACCTTAACGTACCAACTTACTCTCTTAACGCCCGGTCATTTGACCGTCTCCTCCAGAAGCTCCAAACATCGAATTCACTCTCGTTAACCGCCCTGGCCCTGCCTACACCACTCACTTATTTACATTTCTTAATTTTAAGTGAATCATTTGTTTTCTTTCCATTAACTTTAAAACATAAATGTAAATAGGGAAATACCCCCTATTTGGATTCAAATAAAATATTAGAAAGATCAAAATCCTAACCAATCAAATCTCATTTTTGGGTTTTAGTCAATTAAAATCTTACGATTTTATAAATTTGCAAGCTAAAAATGAAGTACTTGCGGGTTTCGCAAAATTCGTTAAAATTTCTCTTCAACTCATTTTTCTCTAGGGAATAATTACCAGGACTTTTAGTCCCAAGAAAATGACTCTAATATATAGCCCTTAAGGGCGTGTAGGGTTAGCTTAGCGAAATTTACTAACCAAACGACCGGTAAGGGTGACTTGGACCTTTCTAGTTCGAAAAAAATTTTCTGACCTTCTATTTATTTTTTTGAAAATCTAGGGTATTACAAAATCTTGGACTTAAAACCTGATTGCATCATTTGTTTATCATGAGAGTCAAAATCCATAATTATTGAAAAATAGACATCACGTACTGAGTGCTACTGAAGTTCCATGGTGGTGGTGGTGCCCAAGCTTGTTCCATCATCCTCACCTCCTTAGGAGGTACGGTTTCCAGCGCGAGTTACGGCGTGGATGGCCATGGCTTCGCGTTATTTAATAGAGAAGACTACAACGAGGCTCTCGGTAGCCATGGCTGGAGGGCCGCCACGGCTGTGGCCGCGAGTTACGCGCCCAACAAGGCCGAGGCACAGGCCTGGTGATGCGAAGAGCTTCGCCCATCGTCTCCCTCCCGCGTATCCTTCTCTCCTATGTTGATGGCGGTGTTGACACCAGACGCGATCGTCGCGACGACGATGGTGGCGACACCAGACGTGACCGTGGCGCCCCTGAAGCTTATCCGTTGTGGCTATTCCTCCGCCTTCTAGTGTGTCCTCTGTGATGGTTGGTTGCTTGGAAGGGGGATGAGGTTTGTGCTTCATGTAGGTGAATACTATTCAAAGTTCACAATAATTATAAAATAGCCACCGCGTTTGCATTTGAAAATATTTTCATTCAATGTACTAAGATATGGTTGAAAACAATGAAAATGTGGATTCGACGTTTTCAATTTTTCAAGGAAATCAAGAAAATTTTTCAAAATATTTTCAACAAAACCAAACCAAACATATTTTCATCTCTCTTTTTTCATTTTCAATGGAAATGGAAATGGAAAATCACCAGACCAAACACGCTTTAAGCTAATCTCCTCAATTTCTATGATTTAAACATGCTTGCTATTAAGATAGACTCACCAAAAGGGAAATCAATCAAACTTCATGTAGCTAGTGAGGAATAAACAATTAAAAAAAAACGTAGAAATGAAAAACACAAAACTCAATTTATTTTTTATTACATCAATTGGCTACCTTGGATAAAGTTGACCACAACACGTGTTGTTTGCAGAGGGGTTTAATTGAAGGCGGTAAAAGGGTGATCCATGAGGCAATAACCCAAAGCTTTGATCCCAGAACCCATGCTGAACCTGCAACACCAATTTGCATAGCAGACTTGGGCTGCTCTACAGGACCAAATACATTCCTTGCAATGAAAACTATAATAGATGCAATAGAGCTCCAATTCCAGTCACAGGGTCTTGCTGCACAAATCCCAGACATCCAAGTTCTCTTTAATGACCAGTTCTCAAATGACTTCAATACACTTTTCAAAAATCTTCCCCCCACAGGAAATACTTTGCAACAGGTGTTCCTGGCTCTTTCTACGGACGCTTGTTTCCAAGGGAAACACTTCATTTGGTCCATTCTTCAGCATCTCTATGCTGGCTTTCTAAGATACCCAAAGAGATCACAGACACATCTTCTAGTGCTTGGAACAAGGGGAGGATTCATTATACAAATGCTCCCAAGGAAGTTAGTGATGCCTATGCAACTCAGTATAAAAAGGACTTGGAAAGTTTCTTCAATGCCAGGGCACAAGAACTTGTGGGCAACGGGCTAATGCTACTTCAGTTTCCTGTATCCAATGTGATTCTTGATTCAGATATAGACCCTGCTAAATTTTGTGAGCTCTTGGGATCTTGCTTGGTGGACATGACTAAAGCGGTAAGAAACCTTTTTCTATATCTTATTAAAAAGTCTGTGAATGAAACCAATTGATGAATTTCTCATTTTTCGAACGTTTAGAAAAATCTTAATACAAACCCTTATCAGTCACTATCATTGGTCATTTAACATATCAATTTTGCAGGTCATGTTATCTTAATCCCATGCTCTCAACATTTTAATATAATAGATGATGTGTCAGATAATAAACAATACAATTTTTTTACTTTTTTTTCAGTTTAATAGCATTTAAGAATTTTTCTGAGTGGAAACACTGCTATGAAACTAGTGCATGAGAATAATTAAGCATATATAATAGGTGGGTTCTACCGGGTACCCGCACAAAATTAAGGGTATTTTACCCATATCAATGTCGATGGCTATCATTGGTGTAGCTGGAGTGTGGGACCATGGTTGGGAGCTTAACAGAGAGATTGTAATGAAATTGTGATCCAACCCAAAAAATGTAGCCTTATTTATACCGGATTCCCTTAGTGTCAAATTTGCAAATCAAAATATCTTATCTTGTACATTTCTATATTTCAGTTAATAACTAATTGCAAATACAATTTGTATTAATGTATTTAAGTCACTGTACCAAAAAATTACTCTTTAACTAATGAAACCCTTTCATAAAAAATAATAATAATAATGAAACCCTATAATCCCAAAACGCTGCTTCGAAGGAGCTGTTGAGCGTTGACCCGCCCTCCAACCAGCTGCCGTCGAGTCACGGGTGACATACTACTAAAAACATATAGCTAGCACAACAACAACAAAAAAAAAAAAAATTTAGCTGTAGGTGCACTTAACAACAACTAAAGCTAAAGGGTAACAATAGCCAGCCGTACATGAATGAAATCATGCATCAGCACCATCCCAGCCTTTGGCAGTGAAAGGGTCATGAGTTGGACCAACATCCTGCCTAATGTGGCACTGCACAAGCCACTAAGATCAACCATAACCTTATGCCCCTTCTTAGCCTTCTCTCCATAGTTAAACATAGCCAAAGCGCGCTTGTCCTCGTATTGTTGAGTGTTGAATGCACCTGGGCAACACTCAACAACTCCTCAGCACAATTTGGGAAGATTTGCGTTTTAGGGTTTCGTTAGCTTTTTATCTTTTTATGATGAAAGGGTTTCATTAGTTAAAAGAGTAAATTTTTGGTGGAGTAAGGTTCTATAGTATTTATGAATTGAGGTACAATATAGGTGAATTGTATTTGTAATTAGTTATTAAATAGAATCTAGAAATGTACAAGAGAAGATATTTTGATTTGTAAATTTAACACTAAGGATGTCCAGTATAAATAAGACCACATTTTTTGGGTCATATAACAATTTCATCACAATCTTTCCATTGAACTCCCAACCATGGTCTCACACTCTACCTACATCAGTAGTTGTCATTCACGTTGGTATGGGTAAAATACTCTTAATTTTGTGCGGTATGGTAGAACCCACCTATATAATATACAACCACTAAGATATTCAACGCTTATTACTTTCAATTAATGCAGGGAGTGGTTAGTGAAGAAAAATTGGACTCTTTCAATGTCCCTTTGATATACTCACCTGTCAAGAGTGTGAAGGAAATGCTGGAAGGAATTGACAGTTTCAGTATTGAGCGGATGGAATTATTGCATCTCAAAAACATGGTTTCATTCCCAAGCGTCCAAGTCTTTGTTTCATGGATCAGAGCTGCGATGCAAGAGTTAATTGAGAAACACTTTGGTGTAGGAATAGTTGATGAGCTTTTTGAGCGCTTCGCAGAGAAACTTAAGGAATTTCCAGATATCATGGATACAAATAAGCTTAAACTAGCTGTGCTATTTGTTCTTCTCAAGAGCAAGCCAAGGCCATAGCTAGGAAGCTAGCTAGATCCTCCAACATATATATATATATATATGTTCAATGTGCGCATCATCAGTTGTAGAAGTTGATAACTGGAGTGCTATATGTTGTTCCTTTACAATGGGGATCCATCAAATCCCTTAGCTTCCTTTATATTATCTTACAATAAATTATGAATATTATTATCAGACATGTCTTTTATATATAACTAATTAACTATGGAACATCATCTTGTACACTAAGTGAGAAATACATAAAATAAAAAAGTTAAAACAGAAAGATTATCAATAATTAAATAAAGTAGTGCTAGGCAGTTGGGATGAGCTGCTTGATCTATTTTAGCCAGACTCACATGTTCAATTTTTATTTAAGAGGAAGAAAAACAACCATACATGATGTGGAAGAATAAAATGGGCAACCAATCACACATAGACAAATCACTTGGTCCGAGAAAATTTTCATAATGTCCAGTATTTTTCAGTTAAATAATGTTCCCTTATAAAAATATAAGAAGATAAAATAGATCCCCAATACTTGAAAGTACTTTTAATTTTAAATTTTCTTATCATTAAAAATGTGGGATACTTTAATCTCTAAAAGTGTAAAACAGGATACTAATTTAATCCCCCCAATTTTACATATTTAGAGACTTAAATGTCCTATATTTTGAATGAAGAAGACCTCAAATAATTTGAAGGATTATTTTATCTTTTGATACTTTGATTGATCACGAACTAATTAAATTAACAATTTATCTCATTGTTTTTAACATACAAGTCTTATGAGTAAATAGACTATGTGCATATGAATGATATGAGAAACAAATTTAAAAAAAAAAAGAATTATCAAATTGCAATCCTACTATGATGTCGTTGTAACCAAAGAATTCCTCTGATGTATCCTACATTAATGTCCAATTCGATTATTTATGACCCATACTCCATTTACACTTAGTGCAGTGCACTGGTACATATAGTCACATAGTGGTAGTTATGTTGATGGAACATAATCTAATCAAACCACATGATATATATCTGCAGAGAGCAGGACTTGAAGCCCCCAACAGAATAATCCATCAGGCGATAGTCAACAAATTTGACCCCAACACTCTTTCTGCTTCTTCTGAGCACCCATTTTGCATTGCAGACTTAGGTTGCTCCACGGAGCCAAAAACCTTCATTGCAGTTGAATACATAGTAGAAGCAATAGAGCTCCAATACCAGTCACATGGAGACTTGGGCTCATCCTTTGATAATATGATTCCAAGTGATCATACAGATTATTTATGAAGCGAAGGTCATGTATAATTGCATGATGGCACTTGTCAATGCAGGGAAAAGTCAATGAAGAAAAAGTGGACTGTTTCAATTTGACCATCTTATTTTCTCACCCCTTAAGGGCCTGAAGAAAGATTCTTGAGAGTAATGAATATTTCACCATCGAGCAAGTGGAGACAGTGGAAGGAAATAAGAAGTGTTTCATCCCAGTTAATTAATGTTGCCATATGTCTACCACCACAGAGCTGCTCTGGAAGGGCTGATTCAGAATCACTTCGGAAGTGGTGGAATTGCTGATGAGCTCTTTGATCGCTTTGCTACGAAAGTGAAGGAATTCCCTGATATGCAGAAGCTAAAAACAGTATCACTCTCTGTCCTTCTTAAGCGCAAGCTTTATGATGATTAAATGCACTCCTAGAGCTTCAGTATGTATTGGTAATAATTAAGAAACCATCCTCAGTATTTTGGGGTCCTTCTTCAACAACAATCTTGGTACTTATCAGGGCGCGGGTTGTGAACTATATCATCTAGTCCGTTACAGCTAGTATCTAAATTTAATTACCAATACTAATACTAAGTAGTTCCTCAAGTTTGCAGTAAAATTTAACTCTTCATAATTAGTGTCTTCACTCTTTAACAATAGTGTAGTTTGGCTGGCACTTTTAGGCCCGTTTGACATGCATCTTAGGATAAGGCCTACATAGTATATATCATACGATAAATTTATAATATTATTTGGGATTTGATATAATATTATCCTCTCTTTACAAATTATTCCAATTATATTATTATTCAAATATTTATTAATTAAATTATATTTATTATTATTTTAATTTTTTAATTTATATTAAAAATTATTTATTATTTATTTAAGTATTTTATAACCATTTACTACTAATATAGTACCATAACGTTGTGAGGTTTATGGACCAATGGAAGTATATTTGAATCAAGAAGTTCTTAGACAGGTGATAAGTAGCTTAGTCTTATGTAAAGATGAAGACAACATAAGACTAGTTTAAATTTTAATAAACCTATTTGTTAAGAGCGAGAATAGCTGTAAATACTTCATCCTTCGAATTGTGAGTTATACAAGTTTTATTATTTATCAAATGAAAGTATATTTGAGAGTTGATTTTAATTGGATTTTAGAACATCTTATTTATTTTTATAAAAATTAATATAAAATAAAGTAATAAAAAATGGAAGGGCTCATGAGTTATGGGCAGCCATTTATCTGCCGAATTACTGTAGAACCGGCCAAGATGATTGCTAAAGTCTTATGAAAGTATCTAGAGCTGCCATGCAATGATAGTGCTCGTTTTACTTAGAGCCGCCGCATGGGTCCATATTACTACTTTGTCTTTATCATTCAAAAGAATGGTTATTTTATCATGACTAAATACATTTGATCTCTCATAAATAAAAATAGAGTCATAAATTAGTCCCTTAAAATTTAAATTTATTTTATTGGTCCAAACTCAAAAAAATACAAATTGATTCTATATAATATTATATGGACTTGTATAAAAAAGTTAATTTGTCTCATTTTCTAAATTTTGATGGACCATATATTTTTTAGAAGCTAAAATGGGTGTTTACTCTTTTATATTTTTTTCTTATTATTTGTTATTTTAAAACCTGTTTAAAAAATTAAGTATTCTATATTATCTTTATATTTTATTTTGAATAATTATAAGTTTTTTTCTTCCTATCTCTCTTTTGGCCAGCTAAGATAATTTTTTATTGATATAACTTAATTGATGTAACTACTCAATAAGTTATAGAGAATAGTGAATTTTTTTAATGAAAACATAAATAGTTTATTTAAAAAATATGAAATTATCTTCAATTGTAGTGTCACTAGCTTAAACAACCATCATATTATACCACGCGTCAATATTAAACGGAAAGTAAGAATAAAAAAATATTAAACGGAAGGATTGCTGTTTATCTTTGAATATGATTAAAGACCTAGTGTGTAATATACCATACTTCATCACCCAATGTATTATGGCCTTCGCCCTCAAATATATGAGTGTTTCTCTTTATCTCGACGTAGAGCCGCCCATGTGGGTAGTTTATGTAGTATTACTCAGTTCCAGATCTTTCCCTGGTGAGTTGGCCGTTTGGATATTACTTCTTTTGAGTAAATATCTTATACAATCCCTCAAAAAATTTCACAAGACTAATTAATTTCTTAAAACTGAAATTAAATTCGTGTTCCACAAGATTTTAATAAAAAAATGCATTAGTTCCTTTGTATATGTGTGATTCTTTAAATACTAATATAATTTTACATTGACCCTTAACATAATGTTAAGTGATATATATATCATTTAAAGTGAAATAAAGTTTAAAATGACTCATTTTGGTGGTTGAAATTCATAAAATGAGTCATTTAAATTTCTATTATAAGTCATAAAATGATTCATTTTATGCAATTTTAGACACTAAAATAAGTATAGTATGTTCCAAAATAGCTTTATTTAACTTATCTCTAACGTTTTAATGACACATCATCATTGTACGTGCCATATGTATAAGTCCACTAACGAAAAATTAAAAAAGACTAATTTATCCATCATTTTCAATCTTGATGACCACGAGATTAAGAAATTTTTACCCAAATAAAACAAAAAAAATTATTTATGAATATAAACTAAAAAAACTTTCAGTACACCCTTAAATCGTTTAAGTTGCACATAATACGCTTATGAACCCCCGTATTCAAAATGGACATAAATATGTCAAGGCCCCTGACGTATTCATGTTTTAATTGAATACGCACCCCTTAATATATTCATACCCATTTTGAATACGCAAGATTCCCAAGCGCATTCATGATTAGCTATATATATGAATAATTTAGTTACTCTTAAGTGAATGATTTGTTGATGATGATAGTTTTTTTTTTTTTGCTTTTTATTTTATTAAATTTAGGTTTAATATCAAACCAACAGTAAATTTTTAATTAAAAATTAATTAGTTTAGAATTTACGGTAAAATGTAAAACTTTAAATCTATGTATTTAATTAGTTTAAGATAGTTTGTGTTTAAAATTAATATTAATGAGTGCCATCCGCATAATGGCCATAAATATTAATGAGTAAATTAGTTTAAATTACTATTAAGTATATTAATTATTCATTACTTAGGTTGTTATTTATTTGGTATTTCTTAGAAATGCTAGGTACATTGTCCATTCATGACCAAATGTTATGTGGGTGATATTGTTAATTGTAGATGTTAAATATTCCACCATGTGTTATAATCATTTCCACTGTACATTGAGGTATTGAAATATTGCAAACCATTTATCTCAATTAATGACTCATCTTTGTGAATATTGAGGCACATTGTTGATAGTCATTGCACAAGATGACACTTATCAATATTAATTTTAAACACAGATTATCTTTAACTAATTAAACATATAGATTTGAAAGTTTTACATTTTACCATATAAATCCTAAACTAATTAATTTTTAATTAAAAATTCACGATGGTTTGATATTAAACTAATCAATTTAATAAAATAAAAAACAAAAAAAGAACAATCATCATCAACAAATCATCCACCTAAAAGTAACTAAATTATTCATATATATAGCTTAGTATCAATACAGAGACCCCAAATGTATTTGCGTGCATCTTAAACACTTAAACGTTACTAAAAGTTTTTGCAAGGTTTGGAAATAATTTTTTTTTGTTTTATTTAGGTAAAAACACCCAAGATTAATTTATTTTCTTAAGAATGAAATAGTTCAATCTTAAAGGATGAAATAGGGTATTCACTCTACTTTTTTAATGGAATTATTTGCATTATAGACTTGAAATATGCTTTAATGATTTAGTTTTAATACATAATTAAAGTAAAATATTTCAATTTAATTTCTATATACTAATAATATAAAATTTAATTATAGATTGTTATATCAGCAATGGTGGTTATGACTCATACTCAATCCATGAATGTTATACAAATGAGATTGTTGGATTTTTTTTTTTTTTTTTATCAAAGATAGGTAGCTGTCATTCATTCATTGTAAATGAAATACAGAGTTGGTCTTCAAAGGACAACCGCATAAAACAAAAGAAATGGGCATTCCCAATCATCCAAACACGGATAAGTCTAATAAAAGATTCTAATGAAGAAGAGACATGTTTATTTCATGGGAGGAAAATTCATAAGTTAGTTGTGAAGCCATTGCGAAAATTTCCATTGCTGCTGTATCTTTGTTCTCAAAAGTCTTCAGATTTTGGGCCAGCCAAATCCTCCATAACGTGAAGGCCACCAAGGATATTTGTTTGTAACCATTTGGTTTGGCTTTTAATGATCTTGTTAGGACTAGCCACCATTGGCATAAAGATCTGCTTGATTGTTGCAAAGGCCAGTTAAGGAAGCTGGAGTGTTGCTACACCTAAGTTGCCCGAGGGCAGAAATGAAAGCAATGGAGCACTGACTCTGGTTCAACCATGCAAATCGGGCATAGGTCAGAGATGCTATTAATTCTTGCCTTCAACTTTTCCTTAACTGGGAGACCTTCAAGAAGAAGTTTCCATATGAAAACTTTAACCTTAGTTGGACATTGAAGTGACCAGACCAGGGACCATAGTTCAAGAAGATTGTTTGATTGATTGGCAGAGTGTAATTTTTTTTACATTGACAATCTATTAAACACTTTTAATATATTGTCAGTATAAATATTATATATATATCATGTCGATGTAAATATTTGACTCATATCTACTAGTTAAAAAGTCTCACACATAATATCATCTATAAAAACTATTTTTACAATCATAAATTAATCTCTAATTATAATAGATTTAATTGCTTGTTGATCTATTGAATGGTCCCATTAAATAAGTGACATTAATCAAAAAGAAAAAAAAAATTTATAGATAAAAGAGTAGATATTATAGTTAATGAAGATAATTAAGAAAAAATAATATAAACAAATTTTTTTTTGGAATTCTAAAATGATAAATAACTTGAAAACAATCTTTTAAAATTAAAAATGCACAATTATTATGTGTTTAGTATTTAAAGACAATGTGAGTTGAACAAATAATCTCATGCGTGCAAATTATTCAAACTCTTCCCCACTCACTGAAAACATGATGGCTTAAATGGACTATTATTTTAAAATAGAGAGAATATCTATTAATCAATTATTGTTCGACAAGTTCAATCAGGCAACCCTTTTTCCTGAAAAGCAATTATAGATATAATTAATCAAACCTCCACTAAATGCTCACATTGCTGACGTTAGCATGGGCCATGACATAAATAATTCACCCTCCGGCAACTCAGCAGCCAAATAATCTTTTCCAAATATAAATAAATTAATAAATAATAATATAAAGATGCAATAATAAAGACAATTAATGTTATTAAAATATAAGAAAAAACTCTCAGACTGATATATACTATCAAGAACACTGCAGGATAAATTCGTAAAGATCTTATATTAGTTTCTAAAAATATAGATCAAATTAATCTTTTCTTTTTTAGTCAACAAAGTAGTCTATTAAAAATAGTTATATCGAACACATTAATTTCTAGAAAACACTAAATCCTTTATTTATTAGATGCATATCTGTCCTGCAATATTTTTAATTGAGACTAGTTCAGGGTTTTTTCTAAAATATAATTAAGGGACACACCTGTGATGTACCAAGCATCTTGTTGGTGGATACACCAAGGTTTTTGAGAGATTTTTGCAGGGATACCATTTTAATTGCTGAAGTTTAGA
Source organism: Dalbergia oliveri (assembly GCA_030441495.1). NCBI lineage: Eukaryota > Viridiplantae > Streptophyta > Magnoliopsida > Fabales > Fabaceae > Dalbergia > Dalbergia oliveri. Next base: position 34,677,997 of record JAMLFY010000007.1, read on the forward strand.
TATATTCATAATAAAAGCAGTAGGTTTTACCACAGAAGCAATCATGACTTAATTATATATCCATCACTTTACTGTGAATTTATTTAAATGTGAGTTGAAAGTGTCATGTGTATACAAAGAATTCTTACGGTCTTCTTGCCTTCAAATTCCATTAGAATAATATTTAGTATAAAATAAAGTTGTACAACAATGTTATAATAACATTCACAATGTTATTTTATTTTGTAGTGCATAATATCCACTCTTATTAAAATACGAAATAATATTGTGAGTGTTGTTTCATCATTGTACAATTTATTATACATATAACATTACTCATTGCATTGTATTCAACTACCTTTTTAAGTACCGCCAGCACAAATGGTATATAAATATGTAGGCGCTTGCATGAACTTGAAACTACAACAGCTGCAAGTAGTTGCAGTTTGCAAGTAGTATAATCAAACTTTTCAAATAATCCAGTTCTTTTCTTTTCATATTTCCAAAAGTGTAAAAAATAAAACAAACTCCTGAGTAGTGAATAAAGGATATTGTTTTGTACGTGTTACACTCACAATGAGTCTCCCTCAACCTATTTTCAAGGCTAGCTGCAAGCCTGTTAGTGTTATAACACCCCATAGTTTGGCCTCAAAAGCTGTACAAGTGCCAATATTAAGAGGGAATTACCTCTATCCCCCTGTTGGGAATGTCCCGAATACTAGGATGCTAGTATCGGTAAGTTCTTCTTATCAAATCTTTACGCTATTGTTCTTGTGAGTAACCCCAAAACCATGACATGTTTGTTGATTTTGTTTTGGGGACTTCTAGTCCATCAAGAGTGAGATGGCCCAGATGGTAGATGAATCATATGCAATGAAAGGAGGAGAGGGTCCTCACAGCTATGCCAAAAACTCCATCATTCAGGTACATTAATTGACACGTATATGACACGTGTATATATAGATGAGTCAAGTGCAATTATATATCTGATTTTTTTGCCTTTTTGGCTTTGCATCATTTGGCTAAGTGGATATAGTTAAGTTAACCACTACATATGTTGTTTGCAGAAAGGTTTGATTGAAGGTAGTAGAAGGTTGATCCAAGAGTCAATAGCCCAAAGCTTTGATCCCAGAACCCATGCCGAACCTACAACACCAATTTGCATAGCAGACTTGGGCTGCTCTACAGGACCAAACACATTCCTTGCAATGCAAACTATAATAGATGCAATAGAGCTCCAATTCCAATCACAGGGTCTTGCTGCACAAATCCCAGACATTCAAGTTCTCTTTAATGACCAGGTGTCAAATGACTTCAACACACTCTTCAAAAATCTTCCCCACAAAAGGAGTTACTTTGCAACAGGTGTTCCTGGCTCTTTCTGTGGACGCTTGTTCCCAATGGAAAGTCTTCATTTGGTCCACTCTTCTGCTGCTCTATGCTGGCTCTCTAAGCTGCCCAGGGAGATCACAGACACATCTTCTAGTGCCTGGAACAAGGGAGGATTCATTATACAAATGCTCCCAAAGAAGTTACTGATGCTTATGCAACTCAGTATAAAAAGGACTTGGAAAGTTTCCTCCGTGCCAGGGCACAAGAACTTGTGGGCAACGGGCTGATGCTACTTCAATTTCCTGTATCTAATGTGATTCTTGATTCAGATATAGACCCTGGTAAAGTTTTTGAGGTCGTGGGATCTTGCTTGGTGGACATGACCAAAGCGGTAAAAAACCCTTATCTTATATATTAAGTGAGACACATACTCTGTTACCATTAGAAGTGATGGTCGTCTACACTATCTCCCCTCATCCATTACATTCAATAGTAATAGAATGGATATCCACTTAGATACCTATTTTTGAGTGTTAGAATAATATTTTTATATCTTAAAAAGTCTGTAAATCAATAACCAATTGATGAATTTTCCATTCACTAAGAATTAAGAAACTTTATAGAAATCTTACTAGAGACCCTCCATCAGTATCACTCATCATTTAACATAGAGAAATGATATGTGCATAATATTTTTATACAACATACTTATAATATAGGTAAAAACAAATTAAACAAAATAGCGGGTCTATTTCAATTTTTTATTTTCTTAGACCCACCATTTTATTTGTGTCTTTACCTATATTGTAAGTATGTTAGTATAAAAATATTATACACATATCATTTTTCTTTTAGCATATCAATTTTGTCGAGGTTATTATTGCTCCTATACTTAACATTTTAATATAATAGATAATGTGTCAAATAATAAACAATTTTTTTTTTTTTTTTTGCGCTTTTAATAGCACATAAGAATTTTTCTGCGTGGAAACAGCTACGAAACTACTGCATGAGAATAAGCATATATGTAATTAATATTATAACGACTGAGATATTCAACGCGTATTACGTACTTTCAATGCAGGGAATGGTTAGTGAAGAAAAATTGGATTCTTTCAATGTCCCTTTGATATACTCACCTGTTAAGAGTGTGAAAGAAATTCTGGAAGGAATTGACAGTTTCAGTATTGAGCGGATGGAATTATTGCATCTGAAAAACATGGTTTCATTCCCAAGCGTCCAAGTCTTTGTTTCATGGTTCAGAGCTGCGCTACAAGAGTTAATTGAGAAACACTTTGGTGTGGAAATAGTTGATGAGCTTTTTGAGCGCTTCGCTGAGAAAGTTAAGGAGTTTCCAGATATCATGGATACAGAGAAGCTTAAACTAGCTGTGCTATTTGTTCTTCTCAAGAGCAAGCCAAGGCCATAGCTAGGTAGCTAGCTAGATCCTCCAACATATATATTCAATGTGCGCATCAGTTTTAATTAGAAGTTAATAAGTGGAGTATTGTAATGTATGTTGTTCCTTTATAACGGGGATCCACAAAATCCCTTCCTTTATATTATTATCTTACAATAAAGATTGAATATTAGTATCAGACATCTTTTATGCATAACTAATTAACTATTGAACACTGAGTTTGGATCTTCTCAAGTTGATGTTTAACATGATATGTTAATGTCAAATCATCATTCATAGGTTTCTTGTTTGACATAATCAATTTTCATTTTAGGGTTATCAAAACAGGGTCATATCATATCAAATTTTAACATGAGAGTATCTATCCCATTAAAAACCATATTGTATATGCTCTCTCTCTCTCTCTCTCTCTCTAAGTGACAATGACAATAGAAATAAATAAAATAAAAATTTATAAAAAAAAGAGTATCAATATTTAAATGGAGTAATGCTAAACAATCTGGATGCAAAATAGGGTGCCTAATCTATTTTGGTCAGACTGACATGCTCAATTTTATTCGAGAAGGAGAAAGATAACTATAAATGATGGGGATAATAAAATGGACAACAAATCATGGTTAAACAAATCTTCAATTTGGTTTTTGATCAAAATATTAGAAGATAAAATAGTTTCTCAAAACTTAAAAGTCCACTCAAGGTTACTTATTTTAAAATGTGGAACACTTATATGTAAGATTCATCGTATCTATATTAAGAACTTAGAATACCATTCCAACAGGAATTTAAAATAACAATGATGAGTGTACACCTCATTGATCTATGGTATTGGAGAACAATATCTGTGAACCCATTTGTATGTGCTACAAATAGGAGAATCCACACGACCCATTATATGACTTCTCCTTACTTAGAAAACATTAATGGAGTAGTGAGTCGTCAAGAGTTGCTAAGGTTGAAGTGTACCGTGTCCATAATATGAATTTATAATAACTTGGTATTCCATCAAAGACCTTGATCATACTAGACTTTTACATCATAATCAAGTATACTCACTTAGGCCTAAGTCTAATAATACATGATGACTTCTAATACCCAAAGTGGATCATATATTGACTTTATGGGCTTATCGTAAGTATCAGGCCTATGACTTTCAACTCGTTTAATAAAATTAAAATATCACCAAATAATATGAACTTAAATTAACAAAAAATACTCTAACACTTGGTCCTTTCAATTGTTCATGTTTAGCGACTAAAATGTCAAACTTACATTTTGAACGGTGAAGACTCCGAGTTGAAATTTGTTTAATGTTTGGATGTTATTATAAAAACATTTTTCATAGAAAAATTAGAAGGCATTGAATTATTTCGATATTATGAATATATAAATATTTTTTCTTATAAAATTACAATTCAAGTCATGAAAACTGAATTCTAAACAAAATATGGTTAGATAAAAAGGCATTTTCATACATAATAAATATTTTTAAAAATTATACTTAGTTTATATTATTTTTAATCAAAAATCATTTAATCTAACATATAATCAATGAAAATTAAAATTAATAAAAATAATTTTAATATAGGGGCCTCAAATTTATAGGTGTAAGTGTATTATTATTATTATTATTATTATAATAATATGGGTGTAAGGGTTTTTTTTTTTTTTGGTTGAAGGTGTAAGGGTATTTTACATTTATATAGTTTTTAATAGTAAAAAAGAGGTGAAAATATCTTTTGTCATTTTAAAAGAAATGTCAGAAATATTTTTAAACATATAATTAACTTATTTGTTGTAGAAACAACTCCCTATAATTGTTTTATGCTTCTATTTCTCTTGAGAAGTGCAACCAAATATATAAATAAATTCTAAAAGTACTGTTTTATGATAAGAAAAAATTGTACTCCTCAAAATTGAATCAAACAAGGCCAATAGCGCACATTTCACTGTGACGTACAGACTAAAACTGTACTCATTCAGAACAATTGTTGGTTTTTAATTTTTTTTTATATTTTAAAATATTTATCCATTTACAATATTTAGGTAGCATTATTTTTTTATTCTATTTATATTCTTAATATAAATATGTTAATTAAATAATCAATATATTTTTTAAGATTAACAATAATGACTATACAAAAATACTTTATCAATCCATATAATTTTTTATATTTATTAAAATATTTTTTATTATTTTTAATACGTGTATTATTTGATTTTTTACTATTATTACGAATCGGAGGAAATATAATTGAGCATTAATACATATCGTGGTGGGGGGAGGGGCCCAGGGGCTGCGCGTACTATGTTGAGGGAGGCTCGTCAAAGAGCAAGTAGTAAATGTAATGGCGACCTTGCCATGCATGGAATGAGGTCTCCCTCTTCCCATCCCATCCCAATCCCCTTGCAGATCCACTAGCGAAACTCTCTCTGTCTCTTTTGGTAGTAGATGTGTATCCTTCAAACAGTTGCGAACGTTGAATCAAACTATTATTGCATTGTTATAAAGTTTTTTTTTTTTTTTGGTAATACAATGTTATGAAGTGATAAGTATCAATTAAATTGGATCATGTTTTAACCATGCAATAATTATTTGTGACGTGAAAGGTCAAAGTCTCACCCTCGCGCCAATCAGAGACCAATACTATTATTAAGTTGGTCAACAATTATGCCCACTCAGCAGGATACAGGAGTAATGGATTCATTGATACTCTATTGACCAACTAATATATAATTAAGGAGCACTTTATTTATTTGAGAAACTAATTAATAACACAATGCAAGTTGGCACTCCTTAGCCTCCTGAAGCTGCTTTCTGTGGCCATGGCTGCCTGCCAAACACTTCACACGACTGTTGATGAGCGTGAAAGGTGAGGTAAACAGATATATATAGCAGACAAATGGTTGGTTGGTTGGTTGGACTTGGAAACATGTCCATCGCCATCTTCTTGCCTTCAACGTTCCACTCGGCCTCTTCATTTGCTACTGTTAAGCCAACTGAAATTGGTGCATGGGGGAAAGCCCTGTCACATCGGGTTTAATTTGTGGCGTAGAATGAAGTGGTTGGTGATACTTTTGTGGGTCAAAATCACTAATTTTCAAAATGTATTAAATTTGGATTTGGATTAGGATTAATTTGATTTGAATTAGAAGTCAAACCATTTCAACCAATAAGCAAAGCAGCTAACAATGTGGGCTTGCAACTTGCCGCTTGTAATTCTCCAACCGTAGCTCTGAGTTTGCCGTATGCAGGGTAGGTATGTCGCCAAGGTTTTGTTTAGTAAGGGAAAGAAATAGAGAAAAAGAAAATGGAGTGAAAAAAAATTGAGAGAAAGAAAATTGAGGTGATTTTTATTTTTTATAAATATGTTTGGATGAAAGGAAAATGAAAAGGAAAAAAATAAAAGAAAGATTAATTTGCTTTATTTGTTTAGATGAAAAGTGAAAGGAAAGAAAAAAAAATAATGATATCAAATGACTTTTTTATCTTTATATTATGAAAAAAGTATTTTTTATAGAACTATCTAAAAAATTATTAAAAAATTAAAATTAAATATAATTTTATCATAAATTTATCTATCAAAATAATATAAATAAATATAATAAAAATTGACCCTATACATATTTATATAAAAGGATTTAAGTCAATATCTTTATTTTATATTTAATAATTTTATTAATTAATATCAAATAGAAAATATAACTATTTTTTAATATAACAAGTTTAGAATAATATCAATCTAATAAATAAGAAAATATTAATAAAAATAAATTATTCAAATTTATTTAAAATAAAAATATTAAAGTTACCAATATTTGAAAAAATTAAGAGTAGAGATTCAAATAATGAGAGTGGGTATTTTTAGAATATATAAATATCACCCTATCCTTCCACACTTTTTCATCCATATAGAGGAGGAAAAATTTGAATGGGTCTACATATTTTTGGCACTATTTTCCTCTTCCAATTTCCTTTACAGGAATGATAGAAAATTACTTCCTTCCCACTCTCCTTCCTTCCCAATCATTCCTCTCTATTTCCTTTCAAACAAACAATGCAAGTAATGTATTCGAATATCAAAATAAGAGTTCCATTTGCACCAATGTTTTAAATTACGATTACAAATGCTAATATGGTTGTGGTTGTGATTTTTTCATAAAAAGCCGTCACAACACGTATTGACTAATGCGATATAAAATTTTTGCACGTGTGTAACTTGAAAAAGAACCCTCTATAACCTTAATGTGATCGTTACAACCCAATATAACCCTAATGTGGTTCATTAAAATCAATTTATGTGAAAATGTACGTTGTAAATTTGGATACCATTATTGCCTATGGATAACATGAATAATGAATAAGGATGAAGAACGATGTCCAAATTTAACGTCCACTCTTGAATGGTCAAACTACTTTATCGTCATCAAATATCTAGGAGAAAGATTTGATATTGCCAAGATCGAGTCATTTCACTCTCAAGCATAGATGGGTATGGTTGTGATTTAACCGCGCCCGCACGAAAATGGACCAAAAAATTTTTAACCGCCAACTCGCGGACTTTGATCCGCTCATAGCTCGCGGGCAACGGCCTGGCCGCGGATTACCAGCCCGCCTAACCCGCATAAAATGCTTTAGTCCTATATCGTGTTCAGCCAAGCCCAAGAGTTTATGCCCCATGAACCATGTACTAAAGACAAAAGAAAGAGTAAAGGCACTAGGGTTGGCTCAATTCTCACTCTCTAGAACTACGACCTCACCTGTCTTCACTCTTCTTCTTCAGGGCCATCTCTCTCTCTCCTCACCCATCCGCCACCACCCACCTCTTTCACTCTCTAATCTCTCAACTCTCCGCTGCTCGCCTAATCGTGGTACCCCTCAAGTCAGGCTGCCACCACGCCTCTCAGACTCCTACCAATCTAAGCAGCTCTAGCCATCCGCTAGTGCTCTTCCGACTAACGACCTCATCTCCATGTGACATGCCAAAGCAGTGTTGGTGATGCTCTGTTGCAATTTCCTTTTCTTGTATTTTTTGGTTTGATAATGCTCTGATGTAAGAATTCTCCAGTTGTCAATTGCCAATAATTAAGCATACTGGTTCATTACCTTCTGAGATCTATTTTAATTACTATCAGTAAGTGAAAACTTCAAAATGATGAAATCTTGATGAGCTAAGGCTAAGTCCTCAATTTTGTTCTGAAAGTCCTGGGTTCACCAAATGACTATCTTGGATTCCTCAGAAGTGATAATGCCAAGAAATATGTTAAGTCCACATGTAGAAAAGACCTTTGCTCAAAAGTTTCCTGATGTGTCCCCATTGGCAATTGATCTGAGAAAATGTTGGTTTTCATCCTTCCAACGCAAAAGTGGTATGCCTTTTTTATTTATTAATCTTTTTTTTGAAAAAAAAAATTTGTTCCCCTTGTTTTGTTTTTGAACTTGTATTCTATGTTTGCATAGTTGAAGGCACTGAATCACCCATATTTGTCAAGCCTTCAAGAGATCAACGAGGAGCCCACTTGCCCAAGTCCTTTCGTCTTTGATTTCGAACAAACAACTCTCGAGGAAGACATAAAGGAGCCCATTTTTTCCCTTTTTTTGTTTTGTATTGTTTGTGTTGGGAGTTGTATAAATATAAATATATAATATAAGGTATTAAATAAAATATAAAAATTAATATATATACGTGGGCTTTTTGTGGCCCAAATATATATTATTATAATATATATATCAAGCATGGAGGAAGAAGTCTCCAAAAAAAAAACATAGAGGAAGAAGTCATTTTCACCACAAAACTTCTTGACATTGTGTGTGTCTATATATATATATGATTGGCAGGCAGACTAAAACAGTAGACAAACGACACAATCATTTTCAATTAAATAGTTGCAGTAAGAAACAATTTTTTTTTTATCTATTGTATCTAATTTTCAAATTAAATCAAACAATAACAAATAAAATATTTTTGTTAGAAGGAGTGTATACTTTTATCTTTTTAAGTTACCCATTAATAAAAAAAATCTATATGTCATTAGTTGATTTAGAATTAATCTATAATACTAATATTCAAGACTCATTCTAGAGAAAATTTTATAAGTATCGTTCATAGAGCAACTTATGACCTACGCTTTTATAATCTTGATTATTAATTATTTTTCATAAAAATTACCTTCATATTTCTTTCATTAATACAACATAAATATTCCACATTAAATATTGGATTTTAAATTATTACAATTCTTAATTTAAATGATACGCGATCAAAATATTTCAATCTAAATTATTTAAGATTAAAACTGGACATTCACGTTATCTATATCTTTTTCTATTTTCTTTATAATCTTTTTTTTTATTTTTTAAATTAAACACTTTTTTCATAATTAATTACAAAATTTTAAATTTTCAATTCACCTTGATTTTTTAAATTTTGGATTCAATAGAATACTTAATTTCTATTCTCACAACAAACTAGAATCCAATCAAATTAATACAAAAAAAAAAATAAAAATAAAAATTATTGCTACCAAGAAAGGTTCCCTTTAATCAAAATATAAACCCCTTAAATTAGTCATAGAATATGTAGCATATTCATTGCTATAAAAGATAACCGCATCTACTAATCAAAATAAAAACCCTTAATTTCTCTTAATATGTAGTATCAATTTGTTATTGAGATCTCAACTACCTAAACTTTTAGTGTGAAACGCTAACACCTCATTTCATTTCTCCTCTCTATTTCCATAGTTTTCTTTTCTCTTCCATTCTTTCTCTCATATTTTCATGTTTTTCATTTCTCTTCATTCATTATCTATTAGTTCTCTCAAAATCTATAATTTATCTATAATCTATAATATGAATATTCAAGACTTGTTCTAGGAAAATTTTTATAGGTATTACTCATAGAGTAACTTATGGCCTATAATTTTTATATCCTTGATTATTAATTATTTTTTCATAAAATTACCTTCATATCTCTTTCATTAATACAACATAAATATTTCACATTAAATATTGGATTTCAAACTATTACAATTCTTAATTTAAATGATTCAGTTGATTAAAATATGTCAATCTAAATTATTTGATATTAAAAATGGATATTTATGTGATGCATATATTTTTCTATTTTCTTTATAATCTTTTTTTTTTAAGTAAACATGTTTTTCATAATTAATATAATTTATATATAACACTAATATTCAAGACTTATTCCAGGGAAAGTTTTACAAGTTTCACTCACAGAGCATCTTATGACCCATAATTTTTATAACCTTTATTATTAATTATTTTTTTATAAAAATTACTTTTATATTTCTTTTATTGATACAACATAAATATTTCACATTAAATATTAGATTTTAAACTATTATAATTCTTAATTTAAATGATACAACTAATCAAAATATTTCAATTTAAATTATTTAACATTAAAAATGGATATTCATGTGACACATATCTTTTTCTATTTTCTTTATAATCTTTTTTATTTTTTAAATTAAACACGTATTTTTTCATAATTAATCACAAAATTTTAAATTTATAATTATATAGGTGTTTACAATTATTTGCACCTTTTTGATTTATTATAATCCCTCAATGTTATATCAAAATATTATTTAATACAATAATTGTATGATAAAAGAACCTTCTGTTAAAGTTAAGTTGTCAAAATTATGTGACATGTTATTGACTTATAGATAAATATAATGACTCTACTTATTCATTTCATCCAACACTTTTCATAATTTCTATTAAAAATTTTGGCAAGATTATTGTAACTAAGTAGCATTTCTTTTTGTTATAAATTTCAATATCTTAAATTGTGATGTGAAATATGTATATTATATATACGAGTTAATTGTTGTTACAAAAAAAAAAAGCTAATTGTTACTACTATTGAATTTAAATATAGACTCTCTTAATTAATTGAATGTATTTCAATGACATATATTTAAATATATCTATAATTATTTGCTTAACATTATTATATGAAATAAAATACAATTTACACCCCCACAACTTTAATTTATGATCTTTTTTTATTTAATTTAATACAATAAATAAGAGTAATAATTATCCAATAAATCTTCTTAAATGATCACTATTCAATTTATATTTAATATAATGAATAATCACTTTCTCTTTAAATATGCACTTGCTACAATTTCATTAATCTATAATCTATAATATATCTATATTACTAATAAACAATACTCACTTTTTCATGTGTTGCTCATAGAGCAATTTTTTTCAAGCATTAGAAATAAAAAAAAAATAGAATTTCTTATAGCAGTTTTTTGAGGGTATTTGTTTTGAAATTTCTTTGAGATATCTTTGTAAGAATTTGGGAAATTTTGCAAGTAAAAAAATCTTAGAAGTAAGGCTTCAAAAAGTGATTAATGGCCTAGAAATTTTGCATTATTGTCTAAGTTATAACATGAATGAGATCGAAATATAAAATCAATATATGTTATACTTTTGTGCCTTTTAACATATAATATGTGTTTTTTATATTCTATATGGATAATATCTGAGTAATATGAGAAATCTATTTTATATATAATTAAGATTGCTTATATTTTTTATTAATTATTAAAATAGCATAAATTCATGATAGTTATGATTTTTGTTATTTATAACGTTGTTTTTAAATTAAGAAAAATTAGGAAAGTGGATGTAATTGAGATGAGGTAAATTAAGATTGTTCTTGATTTTTTTTCTAATTAAAACCTACATTTTAAAATTGATGTTTTAATTTACTAAAAAGATGTAAATGGCTCATGATATAGTAAAATTATCTACTAATTTTCTTTCATTATTCAACAGTTTCATCTATCAAAACGTGCAAAAATTTTATAAAATAAAGTCTTTATTGTCAGTTAAATATCGTCTACTAAGATTTTCTCAACATTACAAATATAATATTCCAAATAAAATATAAAATAGAATAACTTATTTCAAATACATAGTCTTTCATATTTTGTTTATTTATTTAACTATTAATTTATTTTTAAAATAAATTTATATATTCAATTTTCTATAAGGTATATCTAATTACATTATTGTTTCTTTTTAATAATAGTCAAAGATAGTGTTACAAAATAGAGAGGTGCTGAGTGTGATTACACTTAACTTAAAGGAAGGTTAATATAATTTTCTCTTTATATTTTATTTATTTATTTAATTATTTAGCTATTAATTTATTTTTAAAATAAATTTATATACTGAATTTTCTATATGATATATTTAAATAAATTATTATTTATTTTCAATAATGATTAATATAAACTATTTTTTATTATCACCTTATGCATTGCACATGTCAAAGTACTAGTTGAAATATATAAAGAACATTATGTAAATCTTTTAACTAAATCAATGTAGACTGTGACTTATATGCTTCTTGGTCCTTGGTGGGGAAGGAGCATCATGCACCATATGATTTGACGATGAAGATCGCAAAATATATATCAATATAGCCATCAAATCGTAAAATGCATGTTGAAATAGTTTTTAAATTTTAGTCAGACTTTAGAAATGTAGTTAAATGCTAATTGAAATTATCAAAAATTATGTAAGTGATCTTAAAATTAAATAGATGTTTTTGGGATATTTTCAATAATTTCAGAGCATCATCATCGTAAATATATATATATATATTAGAAGAATATTTTCACACAATCAACTCGTTCTTAAGTTTAATTTGTCAAATGAATACAAAATTCTGGAATAAAGAATCAGCACAATGGAACAATTATTTAAAATTCAGCCAAAAAAAAAATCCACAATCACGCAAATAAATTTTAGCCAGTTTAAACCACATTCAATCGATAAACCCAAAAACCGCTACACTGCATTACAAATTATTGGTGTATTAACACCATTAGATTTTAGCCATAGGACTCACAAGGTGCCTGTTTCACCTTGACTCTCGAGGTTCAATGTAGCAATCACCATCTATGTAATATATAATTATCTTTTATCAATCATAGTGTGAGTTATTACCAGCTTTTTCTCTACAACTGCTTTTTTATTATTATTATTTACTTATTCTCTACAACTGTGTATAGTAGTTTCTCCACAGGTACACAAATATGCATGCTTACAATTTCATTTCAACTTTTTCTCATTATCCAGAATTAGACAAACTTAATTCAACAAGGTTCAAACATGTACACATCAACAACAAATTATATTATAGTGAAAACTCCAAATTGGTGACCGATTAATATAGTGAAGGATAAATTAATTTCTGAAAACTTGAAAATTTGCTTGGGATCTCTCTCCATCCAAAATATAGAATATTTTCATTTTTCTATTAACCCTCCACCACTTTACATTTCACATGTTTAAGAAAACTTTGCTCAAGATATCTCACCATTTAAATTGACGGACACCTTCCATTTTTTATTAACCCTCTGCCACTACAGATTTTACGTGTTTAAGAACAAAATATACCTCGCGTTTTGCAAGGTAAAATGCTTCAAACAGACTTTTAATCTAAGCAGAAAATTGTCTCAGAATATTTTGATCGAAACCAAATTGAGATTTTGCCGATCATTTTTTCTTCCCCTGTAATCCTTAGTTCTCATGATTCAAGTAACTTCTTTCGTTATAGTTCGGGAGTCTGAAAATAAATATTGATACCCTATATTGCATAGGTACAGGTACAATACCGTGCTGGGTAAAGATAAGGGTATAGAGTATAATTTTTAAAAAAAAACAAGGATACAGATACGAGAATGTATATTATATAAAAATATAAAATTATAACTAATAAAATAATTATATAATAAAATAAACAATTTTTAATGATGCTCATACAAAAATATCTAAAAAAACACAAAATTTAAAAGGATAAAATAATACCTTTAATTCATTTAATTACAAAATTTAATATTGTATAAGGATTAATTTATATTTAAATAATATTAATTTATTATAATTGTTAATTAACAAATATTCAGAATACCCAACAAATACCAATATTGAGTAAGTATCAAATATGGATACAACAACCATTTTGGAATACCCATGCTTCAGAGTTGATACCATTGATCAGCATGATGTAAAAACTCAAAAATATGCTTCGAATACTAGTGATCCATCTTTGTGTTTCCTCAAGTGTTGCCATTTATAGATGGGGGAATCCCCTCGCGTAAAGTACAAGTCTACAAACCATACTTACATCATCTTTGTATAAGCTAAAACTATTCACAATCCAATTATAATGCAAACACGAGAATAGAAATCCAACGATGACCACAAAAAAAAAAAAAAGTTGCTTTCCACTCTAGGCTAAAGCTTGAGATAAAGAGCTAACCTGGATGAATCCCATTTATTCAAGAAGAGATAGTGACATCACAAAGAATATTAACTTTATCCTAGAGGATGACTGGATGACACTATTGCTGCTTATAGTATCCACCTTGGTGAGGTGGAGGATATGGAGACGGAACTGTATATGGAGGCCTAGGAACGGAACCAGGTTGTTGTGCGGGTGCATTGTAGTATGGGCCACGCCATCCAGGATATGCAGGTTGACCATACTCATGGCTCACTGGTGGCTGCTGATGGACCTGAGGTGGGTATGGAGCAGCTGATGTTGGTGGAATGTGGTATGGAGGTGGAGGCTGATGTGCTGCAGGACCATATGGGGGAGGGGGGTGTCCATAGGAAGGAACAGGTGGCTGCTCAGCTGACACTGGCTGATAATAAGATGCTTGGGGGCGAGGGTCTGTTTGTTGTGTGTTGGATCTTTGGCTTTGGATTCCCACAGAGGGGTAGTTACCGTTATAAGCACCGAGTTTTTATCTTGGAAACTCAGACCAGCCACTTGTCTCTGAACATCTTCAATCATTTCCCTGCACTGGATGTTCCTTGTCATTACAAAGTCATTGCTCTGCTGCTTTACATTTGTGATCGCATCCTATTGAACAAAGAAATTGTGTATTATTAAACAACATATATTTGTTTACACATTCAAATGATTGTGGGGATGATGCAACATAGGATGATGTAGCGTGCTTAGCACGTTGTCCAGAGGCAAAAAAAGACCAATTGATAAATCTGGTAAGTTCTTGCAGAATAGAATTCAAACCAAACATAGTTGATGAGTTATTACCTGCAGAGTCACATAGAATTTTAAACCTTCATTGATGTTGTCTTTTATCTCTCGAAACTTTGCTATGGCAGCTTCAATCTGCTTGTAGGATTTTTCACGTGAAGCTGGAATATCACAAGGAAACCATGAAACGATCAACTATCTAACAGGAAGGGTGAACATCGAAGAAGAAAATAAAAAACGGAGCATTCTGTATGAAATCAATGAGCCATTTGAATTACTGCCACTGAAAATAAAAATTTTAAATTTTATGTGCATTAATCCAACAATTTGAGAAATTTCTCTTTTGCTAGTTAATATTCAAACTTTATGTACATTAAACATTATCCGAAAACTAGATGATACTGTATAAAACCAGATTCAATCCCTAGAACAACCGAGAAAGATATACCTTTGTAATCTTCCAGATTGAAGATAGCAGAGAACTCATCATTTTGAGCCTGTAAACAATTATAAGAATCACATCATTGAAATTTCTCATTTCATCTGCCATTTATCAGAAGCAATCACCTAGAAAGACACTCCGCAACCACCAATACAACTAGAAAGGATGACCTGCATGCACTTGCTTCTATAGTGATTAATTTAATAGGAATATAATTGTCATTTTTTACTTCACAGGCACGAGTTCATCTCATACATGCATGAAATATGAAAAATAGGAAATTCGTGCTTGCTGCTAAAGGATCTATCTACATTGGCATTGAGGAATGCTCATCAGGTGAGAGGTTTACAATACAAATCAAGGAACTCATTAGTACAGTCCAACATCAGTAACCACTGTATAGGAAATGGTGGTTCACAGTAATCAATGTAGTAAATATAACCCCCCCCCTTAAAAAAAGAAAAAAAGCTAGCTAGGATCACGTGTTTCCTCATAGGATCATGCGATTCCACAATTCTAATCAGCCTGGGCGATCCCAATTCCACACCTCAGCTCGCCGCCGTCGAATCGCCGTGGGATCATCGAGGAAGATCGTAAGGTAGCTGGAATCGGACGATTTTGTCGAGCTGCACGCATCCAAAGGCTGGGAAGCTCCAAGCCATTTTTGCAACAAAACCCAGCCCAATGCGCGACCTTTCACACCTCTCTCTGAGCTCTCCGCCTATCCCTCTCTTGTGTGCCACTATTCTTCACTTCTTCAAGCTCTCCCTTCCCTCTGTTCTTTGACCCCAAACTTTGCCCCAACATCTTCATTGATGTCGTCGACATCAACCTCGAGGTCAAAGTCGAAGCCGCACGCCACCGCCCTCGACCCAAACCACCAAAGCCATCTCCGTCCTTCACAGCTTTGAATCGCAAAACACTTGCTCCATGGCTGCTTGCACACGCCTCTCTCTACCAACGAGAAGCTTCTTCTCATTTTATTTTATTATTTTTTGCCTTCCGTTCATTATTACTTTTTTTTTTTTGTTTCCTTTCTTTGTTGTTGTCATTTGAGCTGTTGGGCTGGTACTCTTTAAAAGATTGGACCATAATGTTTTCATTTATATTAAGAAAACATTAAAAAAGGGGGTTTGAGTTCCAGGCATATGCTCAAATCTTTTTCTGAAAAATATTAATTATACTATGGAAACTGCTAGTTATGTGATCTTTGAATCCCAAGTTGAGTTACAACTTTATTCATATTTAATTATAGTTAGGGTAGTTGTGACTTATTTACTTTATGTATGTTACGTTATGTCATATATATATATTTATATAAATGTAATTATGCATTCTGGTAGAATCTTATGATCCATGTTACGATCCAACGTTTTACTATTTTGCATCTCTCTTCCGATCTTACGTAGGATCTCAATCTTAGCTACCTTGCCCCCAACACAAAAAAAAAATATTGAAAAGGTTTAATTAACATATAGGTCTCTATAGTTTTACTCAATTTTCAATTAGGTACCTAAGGTTTAAATTTCTTTTATTGAGTCTCTATATTGTAAAATTTTTAGTAATCAAGTCCAAAGAGCAATCTATTGTTGAAAAATTTAAAAACAAGCAGCACCTAAAAGCATAATTGACCACTAATAAGAGACACCCTCTTTCTATCAAAAGCATTTGAAGTTTCAATTTTTGTCATGATGAATTGCTTGGGAGTTGGTTACAATGATTTTCACAATGTAGAGACTCGATTAAAAATTTGAGAGTAAAGGAAGCTAATTGAAAATGTGGTGAAACCGCAGGGACTTCTAGATTTATTTAACCAAATGAAAATAAATCTCACAGACAGTTGGGACATATTTCTCTTCTAATAAGTATTAATCCTATTTAGGTGGGTGCACAGAGAGATATACCTGAATCTGCATCAATAATTGCTCCTGTGCCTCAATATTTTGAGCTATTTCTTCACAAATATGGTCATACTTTGCTATTTCCTTCTTGAAAAGATCCTCATGAGAACCAGTGGATGTCATCAACTTGGGTAATATATCATCCTGAAGATATTTATAGAAATATAAGCCAAGGTAATTTTGTGCACACAATAGGTTCATGAATGGAAAACTACAAAAGGTAGCACAAACTGTGTCAGAATCATGCCTATCAGGTGTACCTTTCTTTTCATCTCTTTAAGCATGTCTTCAAGACCAGCCCTTTGAGCCCGAGAGTTTCTAGTTGCCTCTGCATTAGTGAGCACAAAGTTTTCAATAAGAACCATAAACACAGCTAATGAAATCAAAATACTGTAGTCAGTTTCAACATTATATCCATATAAAGGGTTATATAATAAAGAATCTAGATGTAAATAACAATGCCTATTCCTGTTGCTGGCTCTGAAAATACACCATTCAATTTCACATCTAAAATTTGTACTGAAATTTCTTAGCTTTGCTAAGCATTTTAAGTTATGAAGGTACTTGGAAGAAAACCATTCATTGCTCAGTTGATTGGTAAATTTAATAATCACAGGATATTGCAAGGATAGGAAACAGGAAAGTAAGGATCATTACAGATGCTATGATTTTGAAAACAATAAAATGAAAAAGGATTATTGAGCCTTCCAATATAATACAAAATATATCGTATATACAAAAATCACAATTAAAAAAATTCAAAGAGCAGGAATGTGATGATAACATATAGTTGTCAATGTCGGATGACAGCTCATGGTGGTGGACAAAAAATCCACCATTCAAGACCATCATGGCGCTGCCATGGCTGCCATAGTGAACAAATCTTTCCATGGTGGCAGGGCCAAGATCCGACATGCCATGGCTGCCATTTGACAACTATGTGTGATAAATTTATATTAAGAACACAAGCCTGCCCAAATGTGTCTTTCGCTTGATATATACAGAAAATGCCTCCAAAAATTTGTCAATGCAAAAGCCACCTAATTTCTGTGCGTATTCAACATGTTTTAACATAACAATGGGCTGAAAATATGAAGGTAACCACCACAAAAACACAGTTGACAACTCAATCAGATCTTCACCACAAGTAGACTAAAACATTATAACTCAAAATAGACATAAATAGAGTAATCCTTTACCAGATCTATATCTGGAAAAGGTAACACATTGCATCTTAACACAATAAACAACAGCTATAGAAATTATGGATTCAAGAAATGGTTATTGATTTTACTCCTTTAAAATCATAATATACAACAATAACAAGACCAAAAATAACAACTTACCAAGCTCTGCTTGAGAGACCCTACAATAGCATCTTCATTTTGATCCAAAGACATAATTGGCCTTGACAAGGTTGGCAGTGCAGATTCAATCTGGTAAAAGGCAAAGGAAATTCAATGACTTAGCAACGTAGTCTGACCACACCCAGAACCAAATGAGTCATAACTCATAACAAATAGGACAACAATTTACCGGACGGGCATCCAGGATTGACATGAGTGCTGAATGTTCTCTAACTGAACGCTCAATCCGACCATCACTTTCAGAAGCTTGCTTCAAGTTACCCGCAAACCTGTTTAGCCTATCCTGCAAGTTCTTTGTCAAAGTGCTAGATTGAGGCCTAGTCCATTTTGTCCCAAATTGGCTTCTAAACTGAGAATCTTCTCTTGCTTCCTTTTGCAACAGCTCCTCAGTCTGGACCAGCAATTCTTGATTCACCCTCCTTAGGTCCTTCAGTTGCTGCAACTCCACTTCCAAACCAGCAGGGCCCCCACTGATCTGGACAGCCTCCACATCTTCTTTGAGAGTTGTTGGAAGAGTAAAATTTCCTTCCAAAGCAAGAATAGAATCTGGCAGTTCCATTTCCTTAAGCCTGACTCGTGTTAGCTCACTAGCTTGCTGTAACTTCTCAGCCTGTGTTCTTATAATTTCGTCTACCATTTCAGTGTACCTGGAGAGGGCCTTTGCGCTACTGTCAGGAACAAGACTTGCAAACATCTTCTCTTTGCTTGCATCCAGCACCTCATTCATCGCCATCGGCTTCACCATAGAAAATGCCAAGAGAGGTGACAACGAACTGGGAGAAGGAACTCTCATGAGGTAAACCCTATCATTCTCCTTGACAGCCCTTTCCAGGTTCCGATTAATATTGGCCTCCAACTTGCCCATCGCATCCAGAATCTGAGCCGCAGCACCCTTTGAGTTCTTCTTAGCTTCAGTCAGCACACTAACACCACTCCTCAGTCTCGCAATCTCCTCTGCTATTTCTTCTTTATCATGCAGCTCCAATCCATACCTATAACAAGCTTCCGCATAAAACAGGGCCGATTTCAACTGCACATGAGCTATCCACGATTTATCAAAATGCTGATTCAAAGGAGCAACATTCAGTGCAGCCAAAGCTTCTTCATAATACAGCCCAACCTACAAAGCGTCCAATCCCCAAATGCAAGTCAGCTCTTATACCAAAACCAAAAACACACGTCAGAAGCATAACAACAACCGATCAGCAATCAATCAAAGTTATCAACGAATTAGCAACATCCCCTAAAATCAAATCCTATGTCCATTTCACAAATCATATAATAACAAAAAAAGAGAGACAAACCCAATTAGTAATATTTTTCAATATTCAATTAAGGCGAAAATTGCTACCTACCTGCCTGGAGATCTTAGCACAAACACCTGGTGTGCTTCCTTTGGCGATGGTGTTCTCGAAGACGCACTCCTGAGCCTGAGCGAGCATCAGCTTCTCCAGCATCCCAGCACACTCCACCGACACATCCACGGTGGCGGATCCTCCAATGGACGCCTTCATGGACGCATTATCCCTCAAATGACCAAACGCCCCCGCGGCGGCAATGAACGCATGCGAGGCCAGGCGGCGGCCGTCGACGGTGTTCCGATCATAGGAAAGCCCAATCTGACTGTAAACGGCGCCGAGATTGAAGAGAACGGCGGCCTTCTCGAGATGGATGTTCTGCTGAGAGGATTTCTGTTTGGGCTTGAAGGCGTCGAACCAGACGAAGGTGAGGGCGTTGACGTGTGCGGGGTCGGGTGAGATTGGGAATCGGGTCTCGACGAGGCAGAGGGATTTGAAGTATGAGGTGAGGAGGTCGCGGCGGGAGGGGAGGGAAGGGTCGGAGTGGCGCTCGAGGTCGGAGCGGAGCTGCTTCAGGGTTTGGAGGTCGTCTTCGAGGTTTTGGGCCTCGCGCTCTGAGTAGTTGAAGGCGATGTAGTTGCGTAAGGGGCGGTACAGGTCGATTGGGTTCGTCTTCTTCTCGAAGATCGCCAGCATGATGTTGGTGGCCGCCGCGGCGGAGGACGACGGCGTCGCTGCCATGATGCTGCGACAGCGAGGATGGATGGGATAGATATGAGAAAAGAATGGATGGGGATGGACAGTTGGATTTGGAGTGGTTTCCTCTCTCTCTCTCTCTGTACTGTCGGAGTTCTCAAGTATTTTGTGTTTTTTGCTTTTTCTGTGAATTGGCCTTTCTTTATTTTTTTAAATTAATTGTTTGCCTTAGTCACGAAGTATTAGCAGCTTATCAGGGCATGTTTACTTTTGGTATTGGATTTTTTAATTTCAGTTTTTTAATTTTTAAAATTTTATAAAAAATATTAAAAATTAAAATTTGTAATGGACATATTTAGTTGGAGATTTTAGCTTTTATTTTTAAATTTTTAGTTTTTAAATTTGTGAAAAAAATATAAAAAATTTTGAAAATTATAAATTTCATCTTTAATTTTTATTTCAATTATTTATTTCTCAAAATCTTGAAAATTAAAAATTGAAAATAAAACTAAACCAAATAAATTCATAATTTTAATTTTCTTCATAAAAATAAAAAGTTGAAAAAAAAAAAAAACTAAACATGTTAATTTTCCATTAAATTGCTTTGAATCTCTTGGTTCAGGAAGAAGTAAAATGTTCTCCCATCATCATTTTATTTTATATTTTAAATTCAATCATCATATAATATCTTATTAGATTTAACTCTTGTCTTCACTATTTAAAATGTTTTGCAAATAAAAAATTTAATTTGACAATTATTACCAACAAGATAAAGCTCAAAGAAAACTACACTACCGGAAAAACTATGGGAAAAACAACCAAGTTAAGTCAGCAAAAATAAACCAGAGAAAACTAGGTAAATAAGGAAATAAGTTAACTCCCACTTTGCCATTATTAGCCAACTAGCCAATTGATCAGCACATTTATTGGCCTCTCTAAATGCATGTAACGTCATTGCCTCTCAATCTTAAATCATCAACTCCTTAATCACTAGTAGTAAAGATCGACAAGCATGAAGATCAACCAGAGCAAAAGAAATGAGAGTAACAACACACAATGGATCCATTTCTAGAATAAATTTCCTTATACCAAATTGGTATACCAGCGCCAACCAATGTATGCTTCCCATAACTCAACCATAGATGCCATCTGACCTGTTGAATACTATAGCTCTTTAACACACGTCTGCACTAACCAAAGCCATTCAAATATCGAATGCTAACCACATAATCTTGTTCTTGAGCTCCACCAACGAACAAGCCACACCTTCAAAGGCAATCTCATTCGTAAACCTAACCCTCCACAAAGAACGATACATCACTGCAAACAAAATGACCACTGGTTCCAAGGTGATTTCAATAACCAACCAGCAAGTTAGCTTAACAAAAGAGAATTCCATGGTCAGAACTATGCACAATGGAAGCTCTTCCATACCCTCATCCTCCTCGGACGCGCGCATGATATGGATTATTGTCTCTTCCTCTAGCCATAGATAGGACATTGTTATGGAAGATTTGATTGATGGAATAGTGGAAAGAGAATTATCCTAAACTAATGAGAACTTAAACCATCGACCACTTGATCACAAGAATTGGAATCAAGCTCTAGAAGGGAGAAAGGAGAAATATCCCAACCAAGGAATAATGACTTCAATTCACTAAAAACAAATGACCCCCCCTATTTATACTATTTTGTATCATAACAAATACCCCTCCCTTTAAAATCAACCTTGCCCTCAAGGTTGCTAAAAAAATAAAAAAAAACAACTAATCCTAAAAAGCCTCTTTTTTATTTTTTTTATTTTTGATTCTACTGCCCAAAAAAAAATAATTCCACCAGGGTCCCATTGTTTAAATTTAAGCCCACCATGACCCAATACAATTGTTTGCCCCAATTTGGTGAATCCGGTTGAGCTTGATCCATGAAGCCCCCAAAATCAGTTTCCATCACAGAAAACCCATGCTTCATGTTGAAATGGGTTAGGTCCATGTATTTGTAACTAGCGGGCACCTTTGCGATTTGGGTTTGGCCCATTAAGGCTAGGGAAGACTCATCCTCACCCTCCATTGTTGCTTCTCCACTTGCTGAACCTCCTTCCAGAAGGTTCCCTTCCTCTGGTCCCCCCTCCCAGCTCACGAAGAGACGTCCTCCCATCGAGCATAAGAAACGGCGCTGCCACTAATGCTCGGAAACATGGTCCGCCAACCAGAGCACTTCGCCGGCCGCCACTCGTGGTTTTGGAGAACTTCTTGTCGGTCACCACCTCGATGAAGTCTTCCTCTTTGGCGACAAGCTTCGTCACGGCAGCCACTTCCTCCGTGCATGTGAACTTCGCGATCTCTGCCACGCTCGATGTTGGCGTTGATGGTTGAGTGGACGTGACTTCGCTACTGCTCGCCTCGTCATCGGTACTCGGCATGTTTGCTGTCTTCTTTACTGTGTCACCTCTGCCGTGCATTGGCATTGGCATCGGAGCCATCGCATTGATCGAGGACGCCGATGATGGCTTCGCCGCGATTGCCGCCACTGTTTCCTTTCTTACCATTGCTTCTGTCGCCTTTTTCATCGAGTCGAAGCTCATTTTGAGAGAGCACACGAACCAAATCCAAATATCTGCTCTGCCAGCCTGCCTCTGTTTTGCTCAGATCGGGATTGTCGGTGCCTAAAGAGCCAACTCCACTACTCAGATCATTGAAGTCTCTGTTCGGTTCTAGATCCTTTAGAGTTGCTAAATTGTTGTTGTGGATCTGTTGTTGCTGATATGTAATTGTTACTTCTCGATATGAATTTCTTGTTGGATTTGAACTTTTTTGTTGTTGTTGATCTGCATCAGGACTCGTTTTCTGCATTTGTTGAATTTGAAATTTGGTTGTTGCTGCTTGTCGATTTGCCATTATTGCTTCTATCTGCGCTATTGTGTATCTTCCAAAGAATTGTTGTTGAAATTTTCTGTTGTTTTCTTGTGATGCAGTGATACTCTGCTCCATCGACTTTATCAAATTTCTCATTGTTTCCAATATATGATTTAATTCTGATTGATCTCCTCCATAGCATCAATTCTCTCAATGAAAGCACAATGTTATGGAAGATTCTGATTTGATGGAATAGTGGGAAATAGAGAGAATTATTAAACTAATAGAGAACTTGAACATTCTTGATCACAAGGAATTGGAATCAAGCTCTAGAAAGGAGAAAGGAGAATATCCCAACCAAGAAATAATGACTTCAATTCACTAAAAACTTACTATTACAAACGACCCTACCCCTATTTATACTATTTTGTATCATAACAGACATATAGCATTTGTAGTCATCCATCTCCTACATTTAATTTATTGGCGAATGGCGATGGTCATAACAAAAGAAGCCAAAGAAAAGAACAAACTCTTTGAGGAACTTGCAACTTCCAAATGCCTATGAACGATTTAGAAGATCCCTCCCTTTGCCAAATCACATTTTCATAGGCTAATTTGATTGATTGTAAAAAGACCAGAAGCTTCAGGAAGCCAAGCAATGGTGTCTTTCACTAAATCCGAAGAAAGAGGTTGCATTGTCAAGAAAATATCAACAAATCATGGGGTAACACTTGTTCCACCGGTGCAATGTTCTAGATTCCATCAACCGTTACAAACCCCAAAATGACCCCTATCCATTTGTGTGGTTAACAAATTGGTCCATAAAGAGAATAAATTAACATATTGGTCCATAGCCTTTAAAATATAAGATAATTTGGTCCCTTCATAAAATTTATGCATTGAACACTATGTCGTGAATTCATTATCAGCTGATGTCACATTATTGTCAAGGAAACTGGGTTCTGGGCAAGAAATTTCATCTTCACGTAGCCTTTGGGTGATGTATCTTCTAAATGCATATAACAACATAATATTATATTTAAAATATGATTTTCTTCTAAATCAAGATTAATTTATCTATTCAAAACATAATATTTCAATTCATAAAAACTAAGTATCAAATGTTTAAGCTAAAAATCCCTTTTAACCAAATATGCTAATCATGAAATCATAACCTTTTCATCATACAATCTAAACTTTTAAATATGAAAATCAACTTAACACTTGAAACTGAATCACAAATGCATATCTAGTTGGCTACATAAATTTTTAACCATAAGCTACATCTCAAATACATACTTGAGCTCTAAGAAACATAAACATAAAAGATTCAACTTTTGAAACCTAATACATAATTTGAAAATAAATGCATGGTCAAGGTCGTACCTACACATCTCCTGGAGCATTCTAATACTAACATGCACCTAACTAAGCCTTATTTCAAAATAAGGTTGACTACTGGGAACGCTTCCTAAAGGAGGCAGAATGATAATTGTACCTGCTGAGAGGAAGGGAAAATGGTGAGTCAATGGACTCAGTGAAATTCTCACCCATTACCCACATGGGACAACCAAGGATATACATGATACAATATACATGCAACAAACATAAACCATTTAATATTTACATATATATAGCTATATAAAAAAATATTTTTCATTCTACAAATTTACAAAAATCATTTCTAAACTCATAATCAAGCATGAAATCATTTTAGCTGCGGGTAAGCAAAGCAAAACGTATGATGAATATAATAATAATAATAATAATAATAATAATAATAATAACTGTAAAAGCATAAACTGTAAGGTGGTATTAGTCCCCGGACAAGAGCAGCCGAAATCATAATAGTCCATGTTGGACAAGCCTGGGCACCTAACTAGGTCCCATTTTCTGTAACCTGGGCAAACTGCATCTAACAGCAACTTGATACCAAGGTTAATGATCTCTTCATAGCTGTTAACTAATTGCATCTTCCTTCTCCTGGCTAAACTAGTTTGTCAAAACCCAAAACTGAAGGGTAGGTGCTAAGTCCTTGGCCAACAAGAGCCCTAGAATCTTAGTACTCTAAGAGTTCTTGATTCATATAACTCTAGCAATCTGACTTTATATCTGTGCTGTGAAAATTGTGCCCAAGGGATCACTTGCTTATAGGCATTCGATTTCAAGCCCACAAAATATGTATCTGGTAGTTGCTACAAATCATACTAAATTCCATACCTCTTAGTACCATAAAACTGAAGTTATAAATCCATATCTTAAGCTAACATATCTTTTTGTATACTTAATAAATCTAAAATCGTAGTTTAAAACACTAGGAGTTCACAATATAAAACTTGGAAATCATATGACATATTTATTCATAAAGCTAAGTCATATTCACGTTTCACATTTCTCCACTTTATATAAATATCTTAACTAAATAAGAAACATAATTTGAAATCTAAATCTTGAAAACATAATAATGTCATAAATCCATAAGAACATATTTTTCAAACGGGCATCTTGCTAAATCATACGTTTTGCAACAATTCTCTTCACGAACATGTAAAACATTTTCATGGCACTCAACATATTAATCACGGTCCCATGATTTTGGAAATCTCATTATTTCATGCTATCATCATAAAATCATAGTTTTTCTAGTTTGACATAATCATGCAAAATCATATTCTATACTTTTTCTAGTTTCAAAGTCCATATTTAACAAACATAATGTGAGAAATATACTCATAATGAGGAAACTAAGGCTATGAAATCAAACTCACTCACCTAAAGAGGAAGAACAAGAGACGGCGACACTAAGGGAGTTTCATGGAGCGAGAATGGCTCCAACAACTATCATAGAGCAACCATAAACTCTGATTAATCTCTAACATCCTCTAGATAACTCTAATGTAACTCTAACAATATTGGGGAGAACCCCACTTGATAATAATGGAGAAAAACGACAACCCATAACATGGGGAAGGAAGAACATGGAAGAAACTAACTTAAACCAACAACCAAACTCACATTGAAGCTTGGACGAAAATGATTTGATGGAGAATGAGAGTGGAGGGGAGGAGATCACCTTAGAGGGTTAAGGTTTGGGTTTTCTACTTTGGGAAGAGAAAAGCCCGAGTTGGGATATATATAGGGCTCATTAAATGAAACCGTCATTTTGCATTGTGACATCCAAAACTCGTTCCAAGTGAGCTTGCTCTGAAAATTCTATAGCAACAACACCCGAACTCCATCCCTTGGCCCTTTATGCATCTAGGGCCTTCCTAGTTATTATAAGGGTAAGTTCTAGAGGACCCTAAGGTCGTATGAAATTTGTCTACTGACACGTGTACACCAGGTATTACATTATTCTCCAACTTGTCATATTAATCACTCCCATTAATAAAACGTCATTTTTGGGTTTAGAATGTATACATAGTAAAATTGAAGGTTAAATGCATTTTATCCTCTATGTTTTAGGTCATGTATAATTTAGATTCTTAACTTTTTAAAATATGCAATGCAATCCCCTGTGATTTTAAAATAGTACAAAATAACCCTTCCATTAATGGGACATCCATTTACACTGTTAAATGATATTTTTTAAACAAAATTGTTGTTACAATTTTTTAAATTTCCTATCAACTTTCATCCCCTTCACAGACTCTTGTCTTTTTCAACCAAAGAAGAAGAATCCCTCCCTTGTAATCAATCACAGCAACTCCATCACCCATATAAAAAATCTTTCAAATTTCAAAACCATATCGAAATATAGAGTAACAACACCATTCTTCATTCATCAATAGCAAAAGAAGGAGAGAAAGAAATGGCAAAAACCAAATAATTCAAATCTCAAAGCAGCAACTAATCTTTTCAAACCTCAAGCTAAAAAAACAAAAAAGACAAGTACCATAATCCCCAATCACCATCATTGCTCTCTTCCTCCATGCCCGTCACCATCGCAGTCGCTACAACCACCATTGCGAGAATAGTCATTTCATGGCCAGTGGCGCGGCAACTGCCACCATCATCTTTCCCCATTGCACAATTACCGTCGAGACACCCATCACCACTGTGAAGTCGTCGCAACCTCTCCTCCTCTTCGTTGTCTACGTCTCATCCCTACCCCTGCACACAACAGGAATGCGCGACCACCAGAGCAATCGCCATCGCGGATCTTCCACCTCATCCTGGTTCTACAAGCTCTCTTCTCACGCCCTTCTGCCATCATGACAGTTGAGCCGTTCCGTGATGCCGCCAGGTTATTGCTTCTCCATCGATCTCCACCAACGCTCTCTATCTATCTCTACAACCCAAAGCCCAAAACCAAATAGAACCCCCAAAAGTTAGAGGTGGAAGCATGGCAAGGGAATGATTGTAGAGAGAACCTAAGGAGCGTGACTTTTTGAAAGGGTTAGGAAATTTTAAAATATGTAAGGGCAATTTTGTCCAAAAAAATATCATTTAATAATGTAAATGAATGTTCCATTAATGGAAGGGCTACTTTGCACTATTTTAAAATTACCGGAGGGCGTACATTTTAAAATGTCAGCCTAAATTGCAATGGCAAAAAACAGAAAGGTAAAATACATTTAACCCTAAAATTTATGAGCACAATTGGGCTTTTGAGCATTAAAATGACATCATTTTATTAATAGAAGCGATTAGAAATTTAGAAGGATAGAAGATAACATTGTTACATCAACTAATTAGCTGCCCATGTCAAAATATTGGATAGAAGGACCAAATTGTCATAGAATTTGATAAGTAAAGGGGCAGATTGTTATTTTCTTTCTTAGTAATTTGTGAAAATTATCGAATCTATTTTGGGATTTTACTCGAGAAAAAAATAAAAAGAAAGAAAAGAAAAAAGGTTGAAGAGGTTATATCTAAGAAGCACGGACACACGGACTTAGTGGTGTGTCCGTATGACACGTTTCGGACAACATCGATACACGACAAGTGTTGGACACACGTCCAATTAAAAAAAAATTTTGAGTTCGGACACATCAATGCAAAAAAACTAATTGGATCATTTTAAAAATTCTTCAATTGATTAAAAAATTATACAAATACTAAAAAAATTTCAAACAAAAAAAAATATACAACAAAATAAAAATATTATATATATATATAATTGTATTTTATAATTTTTTGAGTTTAATGTGTGTATATCTATATATATATGTCGTGTTTCGTGTCCCGTGTCCTGGGTCCCGTGTCTTATATTATATATAGTTCAAGCATCCGCGTGGTCACACCGACTGGCGACTATTACTACGAGCAAGCGGGTTAATCGTTATGCGCGTAGAGCGAGATGTCGGTCCGATCCGGTCCGGTTCAAGAACAGAGAAAGCGTGTATCGCATGTGTATGCAGATATATAGTGCGGCCAATTCATCACAACACATTGATCCTATTCTATTCATCAGATCTTTCTGGAAGCAACGAAGCAAGCACCCAAAGCTAGCGTCTGCGCTGCAGCAACATCTACACCCCTTTCCCTCCGATCATAATCTTAACCCTAACCCTAACTATTCATCCCCTTTCCTCTTCGCTTTTCTTTCTCATCTGCTTCTTCGGTTAGGTACTTCTTCCTTTCCCCCTCTTCGATTTCAATTCTCCTTTTTCTCGATCTTTTTTCCAGGTTAGGGTTTTCATGCTACCAATTTATTTGGGGTCTTCTCGCTGCAAGATCTTTTTTTTGGGGGGGGGTTCTCTTGCTACAGATTTAATTAGGGCTTTCTTCGTACAAAATCATTTAGGGTTCTCTCGGTGCCTTTTTTTTCCTTTAAAAAAAAATTGGGGTACAGTTCTTGGCACAAATTTAATTAGGGTTTTCTTGGTACAAAATTATTTAGGGTTCTCTTGGTACTTCTTTTTGAAACAAAATTGCGGTATGGTTCTTGACACAAATTAAATTAGGGCTTTTCTTGGTGCAAGTTTATTTATGGATTTCTTGGCACTCGTTTATTAAGGATTCTTATATCCTTTATGTTTAGCTTTTTTAACTGTTGGAATTTGTGTTACAGCAAGATGCATTTTCTTTTGATTTGATGCAGATTTATTTAAACTGCGTATTATTGGATTTGGGGGTAGATTGCTGCTAACGGGTTTTTGCTTCTTTCACATATAAGGTAAGAAAGGAAGGAGTGGTTATCCATGGAATACCATCTGTTTTGGAATTATTGAATCCATTGATTTGTTTGATACAGGGATAGGGATGTGGGCAAAAGTATGTACATGATTTGGTTGCTCTATTTCATTTTATTTTCTAAGCATCTGCTCTGTAATTCCTAGTGTAGAAAACAACGATTTTCAGTTTTCTCCAGGTGGTTTGTTAATACTGTTGAATGCTAGATTTATGCGACATCAATGGGCTTATTATGTTTCGGTGTACATGTCTCCAAAGTGACTGAGGAAGAATAATTGGTCTTTGGTCATAAGTTGTAGTCATCTTACCTCTATTAAAGGTTTAAATTATTGCATAGAACAAGTGTTCAGTACTTTTTGCCTATGATAACATGGAAGAAGTGCAAGATGTTGTATTTTTAGTTGTGTATCTTGTCATTCAACACAATATTAGTATGACTTGATTTGATTTTAGAACTAACTTTGTTTTTCTCTTCTGTGAGATGCACTTCCGGTCATCATTTTACCAAAATGCAGTTGTTGAGTTGGGTTTTAAATATAAATGGATGCCAAGCGATTCATCCAGCTGGTTGAGGACAAGAAGAAGAAAATTATGGAGAGAAAGGAAGCTCCATTGAAGTGGGAGCAGAAGCTGGAGGCTGCTGCTAAGGCCAAGGCTGATGCTGAAGCTAAAGAAAGGAAGCTGAAGGCTGCAAAGCATAAAAAAAGATCAGGCTTTGACAGTGACACTGATTCTGACACTGATGATGAGAGTAAGAAGACCAGTAAAAAATCTCATAGGAAGCACAAGAAGCATTCTCACTTTGACTCTGGTGACCATGAAAAAAGGAGAGAAAAAAGCTCCAAGCGTAAGGCAAAGAGACAGTCCTCAGAATCTAGCGATTTTAGTAGTGATGAATCTGAGAGCAGCTCTGATGAGGAAAGGAGAAGAAAGAAGAAGCACAACAAGAAACTAAGAGATAGAAGTTCAAGATCAGATTCCAGTGATTCTGATTCTTCTGGTGATGAAGTTAGCAAGAGGAAAAGGCAGCACAAACAGCGTCGTCCATCAAAATTTAGTGAATCAGACTTCTCCAGTGATGAAGACAGTCCAGTACGGAGAAGTCGTCATGGAAAGCATCACAAACGCCACCAACGATCTGAATCTGGTGAATCTGACTTATCAAGTGATGAAAGCGATGATGTTTATCGAAAGAAAAGCCACAGAAGGCACCATAAGCATCACAAGCGATCATCTGATTCGGATGATCACAGTCATGGTCGAAGAAGCAGATTGCTAGGAAAGTCTGCAGATGAAATTTCCGAAGAAAGAAAAAGATCAGTGGATAAAAAGCCTGGCCACCATCACCATCACCACCACCATCACCACCACTCACATAATCATCACAAACATCGATACCACTCGGATGAAGACATAAATCATTCAATCCAGCGCGCACCAAAAGTCAATGGAAACCATGAGGATTTGGACAAAACTGGAAATGAGAAAAAGGATGATGGTGACCATGGAAGCAGAGCTATGATTGAGAATAATGATGGTCAAATTGTCTGAATTTTTGATATTGATGTTCTGTTATCAGGTTATCATTTTTCTTTGCTGGAATTGGCAAGTGACTATCCGTCATTCATTTTCTAGTTAACTGAACAATTTCTTTATAATCGATTGATGTTATATTATTATGACTGTCACCGAACATGGAAACTTCGCCAGGGATATTGGTTGTGAAATGCCCTTAATCTGATCGTTTTTAATCTTTTAATTCAGCTAGAAGCTATTGCGTTTCAAGTTTCGGGAGGGATTTTGATTTCACTTCTGCTCGGTGTTGCTGATGTACACATCTAGGCGTTTGATATTATAAAATGTGATACTAATTTTTCTTTCCAAAAGAATTGATATGAATTTATGTTCTGAAAGCTTCTAAGGAATATTAGGATCTGATTGGTTTTGGTTTTTAGTTTTTATTTTAAGTTTTTTTTTCATAAATTTCTGAAAATTAAAAATTAAAAATTAAAAACTAAAACCAAATATGTTTTAGTTATTCTATGAATTGCTGAACTGGCAGGTAAAAGATCTCACTGTTATCTGTCAATGACACCAGTTTGAATGCAAACAATTAATGGGTGAACTTTGATCGTTGGCAGGATGGTTTGGTAGAAGACGAGAGCATTTTTGGGACGAAGCCCAAGCCAACTAGTATTTGTTCCTGATGTAATTAGCTGCTGATGTTGATCTCAATGTATTGCAGCGTGGTAATACCTATATTCCTATAACAAGATTGGCGTTAATAGATAGAGCCTGGCAACCCTTAGACGCAATTGTTATAAAAGAAAATTAAAAAACT
The DNA here is from genome assembly GCA_030441495.1 of Dalbergia oliveri. Classification (NCBI taxonomy): domain Eukaryota; kingdom Viridiplantae; phylum Streptophyta; class Magnoliopsida; order Fabales; family Fabaceae; genus Dalbergia; species Dalbergia oliveri. The sequence continues at coordinate 34,709,831 of JAMLFY010000007.1, forward strand.
GGCATTTCAATCGTATATTTCAAGGGCCGGAAATTCCAATATGTGGGCTGAATTCCAAATTTTTTTTTTCATTTTACAGTCCATGCTGAGATACTTGATCCTCAGCAACGCAATGAACAAATAATTACCGAGTATATATTTCAAAAATGATACAACAATGCAAAAAGTTCCATTTTCCTTGGTCAGAAGTTCTTCAATATCTTCTCAGCTGAGACTCCATCAGCAACAAGAATAGAAGTAACTTCCTGCAACAACAATCATCGATTCTGAGAGATCATGCATTGAAACCAGGGCATTGCAGAAAAACTTAAACTGCAAAAATTCTCCAAATAGTAACAACAGACTGCGCAAACCAAATCCCTTTCGAGCTTGAGTCCAGTTTAAAGACACGTAGGTTTGAGGCATGCAGAGATGCACACAAATCCTCTAGGTAAATGATAATATTTCGAGCATTTCTCTTATTCACCTTATTCTATCATCTATAGCTGCCCAACTGTTTTGCCAGGTTTTAAAATATAAGCAAAGCAAGGACAGGGAAAGGATAAAGAAAACCAGTAGATTGTAAAGAATAGATTGATTTGTGGAGATTACCTAGTCAGTGAATTCTGAGTAGTTACATTTGTTGCCAGTTATCTTATGAGTCGTCCCACCTGAAGATACTTGGCCCTATTTTAAGCCAACATAAGGTACATACTAATTTTCTTTTCACTAGAGAGTGCTATTATTACGAGGTTTTTTCTCCTCAAAGCAGCCATTATTGTTATCTTTCTCTGGCTCATATCATATTAAAAAAAGCCAAAAACTATAACGTGTTTCATAATTATGTCGAAAGACAATTAAAACTGAATTATTGATTTTACATCAATAGTACAGACCTCAGCCATCTGTTTCTGCCCACAAAGTACTGCACCAGTGGACAAAGGGTTCGATATTTGCTTCGCTTTGTTAAATGCACCCTGTAAAGGTGAATCATGTGTGAAAACATACAATTATTACCCTGTGAAGGTAATCATGTTAAAATCTAATGCCCACACAGTCACACTATACCTGTACGTAGCCCCTTTCACCAGTCCAACTATCATCTGGTTGAGATAATACAGGCACAATCTTCACGCCTGAAGATTCCCAATCCTTAAATCTGTCCTATAATATAAAACAATGTTTTTATTAGAAAAAGCTCTAATTGAAAGGCCAACAAACAACTAACTAACCTGATAAGCCATTCTCTGAAGGTTTCTGGCCCCATAATATAGCCTAACATCAGACCTTTTGCTAGCACCAAATCCTGACTCAATAAGTGATCGAATTGGACTGTACACAAGGAAGTAATGGATAAAACCATGTACCACACTGAGTAAGGAGAAAATCTAGGATAATAGCACATTGCATTATTGTTATAGATGCATCATTTCATGCGACAAAAAAGATCTCATGCATCCTCATGTACAATGATTTACAGGCAGTCAGGCAGGGGTTATAAGCAGTTCAAACTACAGAGACTCTATCTTCTATTAGAAGGAAGGAAGAGGGAATACAAAAAAGGGATAATAAGGCAATGCCCTTAGACAAGGAACAAAATAGCAAAGCAAATACGAAACAGGTATTCTAAAACATGAGAGCTCCCTATTCACTACTCTACTAGTCTACCAATCATAGTAAAAGCCTTCGAACTCCAAATGTAAGTAGTTTCTGACCAACAGTCTCTCAAACACATCACCGCAGAAGACATCTACACTAGAAGATAATGCTTTGTGTATCTGCAAACTGTAATACACACACACACACACACACACACACACATATTAAGCACTAATCTTGTTGAGAAACTAAAAATTTGCAAAGTGGCTGCTTTAGCAGAAGGAAGAAATAAATAGTCCCAACTTTATAAATCACATAATCATACAAAATTATCATCTTTCCTTCTCTACCCGCTAAGACACACTACCTAAGCATGTCCGATTAAGCTCACAGTATATCATTCCTCACAGCTCAACAATTGTAATGAATAGGAAAGCCGAAGAAGGATTAACAAGACAGAACACCAGAAGAATGCAATCTCCCAAGTGGCAAGTGTAAATGAGATGCAACTGCCTATCAATTTATTTGGATAAGACTCCTGTGAATTTGTCTCTAAACTGAGAAAGCAAAGGTACATTCACTTTCATATCATTTAGTGTGCTACAATTACAATTCACTCTAATTTTCTTTTTGTTACCCAATTTATTCTTGTTTGAGCATTGAGACTCTAACAGGGACAATAATTCTCCCGACATTGATTACTCTATACTCAAGGACTCGAATCCCAAGACTTTTACTCTAGAATAGCCTACTTCAGAGAGTTTAGGACAAATTAGTAGTCCAAAGTGTAGGTACCATATCTTTGAACAAAATTATCACTATCTTTCCTCCTCCTTGCTCCTTCACTCATGAAGACGCACTATTCAAGCATTGCTCACTATGCTCACAAAAACCCATTCCTCACGGCTCAACAATTGTCCTCCAAGATACTGAACTTCTATTCAACATAAGCAATGAAGTGAATTCCACAACAAACACAAAATCCAATTTAAGACAAAAAAAAAAGTGAACATTTTCAACACTGTAAGCGAAATTGCAAACTGGGGGAAATCTGACCTAATTCCGGATCCGGTGGCAAACACGAGAACGGCACCGAATTTCTCGGGCGGGTCAATCCGACTGACATCAAACCCGTTTCCCATGACCTGGCTGAGCTCCACCACATCCCCTCTCTTCAACGCGCAGAGCGCCTCCGCCGTGGACCCCTCTACGCTCTTCACCAGGAACTCGAACGCGCCACGCGCCGAGGCGAGCTTCGGCGGCGACGCGATGGCAAGGAACGCGGGCTTGGGCGTGTCGGGGACGCGCAGCTGGAGGTACTGGCCTGCGCGTGTATGGGACTCAGCGAGGTCCGGCGCGTCGGAGAGGTCGACAGAGACGTGGAAGAGGGACTCGGCTGCGGGTTCGACCTCGGAGAGCGGGGCCTGGGTCCAGACGGTGGTGTCCTGGCGGACGGCGGCGGAAACGGTGGCGATGCGGCGGTGGCGGTGGTGGTGGTGGGGGCGTAGGGTTAGGTGGAGGCGGCGTAGGATGGACATGGGATGGGTGGAGGGGCTGTGCGCATGGGGGTGTAGGTTAAGGGAGTGTGGCGGTAAGAGAGAGAGTGACATGTTTTTTGTGTGCGTGTGTGGTGTTTCCTTAAAAGTGGGAAGTGAAGTTTGGTCTGGTCGGATGGGGCGGCGGCGGAGGTGGCTGAAGGGGCGGCTATGTTAAAATGGTCTTGCTCTGGAATTGGATTGATGTTGCAAGAGAGTTACACGTGTCAAGCTTTCTTGGTTGGTCCCATAGAAGTGGTGGAACGTTGTGGATAATGAGGGTCACAGATGAGACGCTAGGAAATTTTTCCTCATATTTTTACTGTCAAACTAAATATATCCTATATTATAGCTTCTTAAATAAAACTAAACATATGTTCATAATCTTTACAAATGTATTATAGAATTCCATCATTTTTGTTTGTTTATAATCCTATCATCTATATAATTTCCACATAATTTCAATGAGTAAATTGGTTAAATTCACAGTTCTAAGAAAAGTACTAAAAAATGAAATGAATATTCACATAAGTTATCCTTTGCTCATGTAATTCATTCATATTTCAAATCCATTCACAGAACCCCCGCTGTTTTTGTTCAATAGTAACTTCAAAAACAGGATTCATTTGAAGCAAATGAAACATCATGTTGTTTGGTACTCGCTGTCTGCTTTTTGGTCTTGCCTATAGTATAACAAAGGCAACACAATAAAACTGTTGCCTTATAAAGAAAAAAATGTTGTATAACAGAAGCAACACTTTCAAAGTTTTGCCTTAGAATGAAAAAAGTTGCCTGCAATAAGAGGAAAGCAATACTTTTTGCTATATTTACCATTAGGGTATGTTTGATTAGATAGTAAAAATAGAGGTAAATTTTTCATAAATGAGATTTATGTGTAATTTTACACATGAAATTCATCTATAAAAATTTACATCATATTTTTATCCCTTAATCAAATATACTTTTAATTTTACATTTAATCACCAAATAGGCAACCCTTTTAAAGCATTGCCTTAGAAAGAAATGGCTTAGCCTATAGTATAACAAAGGCAACACTTTAAACACGTTGCCTATAATAAGACAAAATGCAACGGTTTTAAAATGTTGCCGTAGATAAAAATGATGTTACTATACTTAAAAATGAAATGAAAATTCACAAAAGTTATCCTTTGCTTCTGTAATTCATTCATGTTTCAAATACATTTGCTTTGACTTGTTGTGGTTGTTACTTAGAACATACTATTGCCTCCTAACATCCAGGCTAGTGGAGTATTCTAAATTGTCCACGTTGATTGTGTGTGCCTTATTGTGGCCCTTGTAATAATTTACTGATTTTCGAAGCAAGTTCACAACAAATAGGATTATCAGTTAGAGATTTTGAAATATATAAAAATTCAGATTTTCAAAGCAATGGCTGTTGCAAGTTTTGGAGAAATCCTTGTATGCTTCTGAAGCGTGTTAATGATGTAGGAATGCTATAGCTATTCAATTTTAATTTAAAATGCAGCTTTAAATTTATATAAAAATTAAAAATGTGTGGATATTCTTGAAGCATGCATTAAATGTGTTAATAGTATACAAGTATAGAATGGACATTTCTTTTTCATCTCCCGTCGTCGACCACAGTGAGGTGCCTTAAAGTTCACTGGCGCCAGAGTGGAAGGCCATAAATGGTGGATCGGATCTCGGTGACGAGGTTGTGGTGGGCGTTGGCATCCGGAATTGGCATTGGCAAGTACGAGCTGCTGCAAATGGTGGCAGAGGGAATGGTTGAAGGTAGAGAGAGGGGCTGCAGGAGTTAGTTTTTTGAAAATCACGTGAATCATTTTAACTGGGTTTTAATCACAGTCATCCAATTTAATCTAATAGCCAAATATGCTCCCCCTAATCTCTTACATAAGGATGTCCCTCACTAGATACATTCCCATATATCTATATCCAGCAGCTATTATATTGTTAGCTGATATCATGAGCAGCAGCATATATAATATAGGTCACATTTCAATTAATTTTTCCTGTTGTTTTTTCTTCTCGTGTCAACGGGGCACTGAAGAATAAACAAAAACTAAAGTGAAGGAGACATTCTAAGCAATATGTAATGTAATATAATTCTCCCACAACGTGATGGCAGCAAGCAATTATGGTTTCCTCTTTTAATGTAATATTGGATACTTGAGATATAGCTCAAGCTACACGCAATGGAACATATATATATATATATATATATATATATATATATAGTGCCCTGTGGACTGGGTCGTTGCTTCACTAGCCCCGTTGTCATTATTAACTAAGTCTTCGTTGATTTTTAATCCCAGAGTTTGGTCTGGTTTTGTGTTTTTGTCATTGCCTTTTCAAAGGGGAGAGAATAGATCAAGTTTCATTGTCACATGCTAACAAGTTGGACTTTAGAGCAGGTAAATCCTTAATCAAATCCTAAATTTTCCTATTTTTTTTTTAACCTGCACACACTCCTGTACCCTCTAAATTGTTTCACAAGAGCAATATATATCTCATATCAGAGAAGGCTCGATCACCAGCCTCCTTGCATCACTTTACATAGATAGTGCTCTGACTTGGAGGGAGAAAGAGATGAGGCTGTCATGGATTATTGTACGCCTTTGCTGTTTGATTCTCCTCCTCTTCCTCCAAACCATTCAGGCCGCGTATGTAACTGTTACCTATTTATCTCTGTGTCTATGCATAACTAATTAACTAAACATATATATTCTAGCAAGTTCATCACAAATAACAAAAATGCTTTAATGTGTTGACATGACAGACCATCAGGACGCTATGGTGATTTGCCACGGCCCGCACCTCCAGCACCTACTGGTAGTCAGAATCATCATCCATGACAATCAATCGCATGCTGACCGATGTTTATCAGCTGTATGATCTTCAGTCACAGCAGGCCTCAATTGTAAAACTGTAATAGTCAGAGTTCATATATGCTTTCTATAATTGAGCAACGGATCAGCACTTCGTTTATGTTTTTGTAAAGTGTGTATGATTATGAATATGTCACTTCTCAACATAAGAATAAGAAAGAGTTCTGAGTACATGAGAATGAGTTATTTTTCTGCTTGATTTTAGCCTACTCTTTTTCTCTCTCTCTGAAGTTTTCTCAATTCGCTAATAAGCTCAATTCGTAATATAATGGTTTATTTGGGGGGAGATATTAAAAAGGAGACTCGTGAATGAAAGAAGCACAGATGGGAAAAGGGAAAGGTGGGACATACCAGGTAGAGATATGGAATACTAGTAACTTAATAGACTAGTATACTATAATCTAGTTCTAACCGAAGACTTCAGGTTCAAAGCTGCAGAAAAGTATTTGTACCAAATTGCGTTCACGCATGATGGGAGAGGGTAGACGAGTCCGATAACTGTAGCTTTATTTTTTGAACGCGTGTATGGATATATATGGCTTTATTGCTGCTTTTCTTTAGCATTTACGCTGAAATTTCCCAACAGATGGCATCACAAGTCGAAGACTTTTCGACTATATTGACAATTATGCTGGTCGGGGCTTGGCTCTGTGCGTGTGATACTGATAAACAAATAGTCAACGAATATACGATTAAACAAAGTAAACTGAAGAAATGTAGGCAGGCATCATTATCCTTTTATCTTCATAGTTTTTTCTGACTAGTGGAGAGCTGTAGCTTAATATTTAGGGATTTTGAGTGCTGCTGATCTTCTACGTATACCTATATATTGTTCAATTTTGCCAATTCACGTTATGGAAATTTTCGAAACTGTCTAAGTGAGAGCGAATTGAATGAGTCTAAGAAATATTGTGTATAGCATTCCTGGCGCATGGTCACAGCAACAACATAATTAGCATCTGCATTGCCTGAAAATATTAAAACTAAGCTCTTCAATTCCCTTGTCCGATTACCCCGTTGTGTGTCATTTTATTTGCTTTTGTTTGTCATGTAGGGGCCAACATGTTTGATGTTGTGGATGACAGACGGGTAAATGACACACTCCTAACAAGCGATATTACACACGGATCATATAAATTTGCAAAAATACACGTTAACATCTTTGATGTTTACATGATACTTTATCTCATACTCCTATATTTTGTGAAATGTGACACTAAACACTTGATGACACTATTGAGTACCCTTAAGGGGGTCAATATAGGTATGACAAATAAAAGAGTATTGCTTGTAATATCACTTGATTTCAAGAAAAGTAAGTGTGATTTACCCTTAAAGTTTCAATAATTCTAAGCAAATATCCAAGGCAAGAATTGGACTTTTGAATTTGAAAAATGTCCTCGCTAGGAAAAACTTGTGGGAACCAAAACTATAACAAAGGGAAGACTAGCTAGGGGGCGGAGGGTTTGAAGAATCAACAAAATCCTAAATTTTCTTCTGTTGACCTGCACATACACACTTGAGCAAGTAACATCTATAAATGTTCACAAATCACAAGTGAAAAATCGCAAATCAGTTGGGACTTGGTTATATTGGTAGGCTTGCATCATATTTGATACTGCTCATCAGCCCAGGGAGGAAATAGAAAGGATGAAGCTGTTCTGGATTCTTTCTACGCCTTTGCTGTTTGGTTCTCATCTTCCTCCAAATCACTCCAACCAGGTACATGTGAATATTAAATAATTAAGCAACCAAGCATAGATATATTAAGCATAAACTAGGATGACATCGTTTTTTTCAGCCAAATTTAAGTTGAGACCAGTTGAGTACTCGCACAATTTATACTAACAAGGCCAAATCCTGAGATTAAAAGGAAGTATTAATGTGTTGACAGGGCAAGGCGGACGCGAGCAAGATGAACCACGGCCTGCACCTCCATCACCTTATGGTGGTCAACCTCAACGACCATGAACAGCACTGTATTTGAGGACAGCACTGCATTTTGTCAGTAGTGATCAAAGTTAATATTTTCTGTATTAGAGTAGCAATTCATTCGCTACTTATTTTAGGCTTCTGCAGAACGCGCATGAATATATATCATCATACAGTAATTCACTTCACAGGAATTAGATTTTTCAAATAAGATGAATTTTCTGCTAATGTTGTAATACTACTCTTGCCTCCTCTTTTATCTGTGGTGACTTTAGCTGCTGGTCGCAGCTTGCATATAGAATGTGGTGAAAAAAAATAGTGCAGTATATCTGTGGGCTTAAATGCCTAGCTTTCGTACATTACATCGTATTAAAAAACAGTTAATACTATATGGATTGGAGCTATTTTACCTCTTAGATGGATAGGCAGGTTCAAATCTCATAAAAACAATTCTTGAAGAATATTGCATTACTTTTGTGCTTCAATATTTAAGCGTGAATTAAATTCTTTCAAAAGTTTTTAAGTGAGCCAAACTTGTAGAACTACCTCGTCATCTTAACAATATACTATGGTATTGCTAGGTGATGTATGTGATGATTAATATATGGGTCTGAAAAGTTCAAATACACTTGATTCTTCTGTAACCTCTTTCAGATATTAATTATCTATTGGTTACTTTCCTCTGGCAACCATGTCCACATCGTTTGTGTATGGTGTGGCTGTTGTCTATATATTTTCGCCGTGATTTCCCGTCAGCAATCATTACGAGATTGTCAAAGTGTGCATATATATTAGATTGCATTTGCTATGTATGATAAAACAGATATCATTTTAAATGAAAATGCGAAGAAGATTGTCAACGAAAATAAAATAAAGAATCCATCAAAAAAGAGACCGAAAAGTATGCAGCCAGACGTCATCATGCCTTAATATATGGGGTTTCCACCGGTTCATCTTCATCTTATTCTCTTCTTGAGTTCTGATTTTTAAAAAATTGTGACCCAAATTCAGGAACTTGAGTATTAATATATGTCTGCATCTCTTGTTCAGTAGTTTTTGTCAATTCATGGATTGGAAATCGTCAAACAAAGAGCCAAATGACTATCTGGAGGACAGGCAAAATTTTACAAAGTCTATGAAATATATAATATTGTACAGTCCTTCGGTTACATGATATATACAACAAAGATAAGATACACCTATATGGTTTGAAAATTTATTTTTTGGGTAGGGAATCCTCCTTAGTCCTTAGTATTGTACAGCTAAACGCGACAAGGTCCTAGCTATATATGGTTCTCTTGTCTCTTGTTATATATAAAGGAGGAAAGAGACTAGGCTTGTATCGCTTTACATATATAGAGCTTTGATAGAAATGGAAAGAATGAAACTGTTGCGGCTTCTTGTACGCCTTTGCTGTTTGGATCTCATCTTCCACCAAACCACTCATGCTAGCTTCATAACTACAAGGTTATAACGAAACAAATATCACTATTTAACTTATAATGGGATGCATCATTTTTCTTCCATAAAAATTGAGAATAAGCTAAGGGTGTGTTGTTTCCTTCTCTGTTTTTTTTTTTTTTGGCTGTTACATTTCTTTCACAAATTCATTAGGATAAGAAACAGATTGAGAATGATCTGACATTTTTATAATCAAAACTATAAATATTAGTAGTGATATCCATTTCCATCAGGTGTAAGTCTTGGTACACTTATATCTTTTAATAACTTTTTATGAGTATAAAATCTCATCATTTCAACCATTAAATTCAAAGTTTTTACCTAGTAGATCAAATATTAAAATTCATACAATTTAAAAATGATTTGATATTTCATTATGCCACTTTTTTATAGATAATATGTTTTTGAAAATACAAGTAAATATTAAGCATTAGAATACATGCCTATTGTTTTCAAACTTAGTGAAATTTGACATGCTTGATCGTCAATATAATATTATATAATTCAACGGTCGGATCAATTAAATTCAATTTCTTAGGGGGTTATTAAAGAGTGTAAGTGTAAAAGACTTACACCTAATGTAAAAGGTGTTTGATATATATACAGGGCAGGTTATATTGGAGAACCCAGGGGACACACGGGAGATGAGCCACAAAACCAGCCTCTAGCACCTAACGGCAATGGTCATACAAGCCCATGAATATGATCAACAGTATCTGATGCTGTAGAGTTAATGCTATCTGGATTTGGATAGAGAGAGTAAAATGAGAGAATTTATCAGTGAATCAATGAAGGCAGAAATGTGGTCCTTTTTACTCTATTAATCTGAGGGTGAAACTCTTTACATCCAAACCCCTTCTAGCTATTTATTAGATCATATCAGCTTGACGTACGTACGTGCTGATGCTGAGGCAGAAGATAATTTGAGGTGTGGGTGCAGTGACTAGTGAGTTTGAGTAAGGAGTGCAATGTAGTGGACAAGTTTATATATATCACACTACCGTTCACATAATAAGAATTAAAGAGTATAAATAAACTGATATTGGATTGCATTTGACATTTATGCTGGCTGGGCCTGGTAGTTTCCCTGTAAGGGTATGGTAAACGTCAACTACTATCATTTTAAATGAACGCATGAATAAGTAAGCAATATGTTGTCAACGACAATGAGAAATGTTTTATTATACATTGAAAACATCCTGGGACACCCATGAATTGATGAGAGGTAGACACGATAAAAAAATTATTTGAAAATGAAATTACGAATGTTTTTAAACTTAATCAGGTGTCCCTATCACACATTGGATTGCTGTGTATGAATAGAGAATACATCAACCAAGAGACTAAAAATTATGCAGCCGGACGTCATCATACCTTAATATATAAATGTGGATTTCCACAAGTTCATCTTGGTCTTATTCTTACAGAGTTCTGACTTTCGACAAATTATAGCCCCAAATTAAGGAACTTGAATATTAATATATCTATCTGCATCACTTCTGTTTAGTTTTTTTTTGTCGATTAATGTTTAAAGGGTCAAATAAAGAGCCATATTAAATGATTATATCAGTACATCTTCCTCTAATCCTTAGCATTGTATGGCTAAAACTGAACGCCACCGCGTCCTATGTGCTAACTATCTCCCTTAGGCCTTGTCTAAAGTTATAAAGGAGAGAAGAGACTAGCCTTGTTGCATTGTTTTATTTATTTCATATGTAGGGCTTTCGAAGGAAATAGAAAGAATGAAACTGCCGTGGTTTCTTGTACACTTTTGCTATTTGGTTCTCCTCTTCCACCAGACCACTCGTGCCACATATATAAGGTAACTAATTAATTAACATATAATGGGATGGCATCATTTTTTTTCTCCCACAAAAGTTGAGAATTTAATGCTTTCATAGTTCATACTCAATACTGATAACTTGTGTTGATAGGCCAGAGCCACAACCCAGAGGACGCTGGGGAGATCAGCCACAACACCCGCCTCCACCACCTAATGGCGGTCTTCATACGCGTCCATGATCAACAACCGGTGCTGTGGAGTTTGAGGTATTAGATCATCATGTAATAATAAGCTTGACAAGTTGGGGCATAAAATAATTTATGTATGTGTAGTGAGTTTGAGAAAAGGAGTTCTAATATAGATCATCATGTAATAATCAGCTTGACAAGTTGAGGCATAAAATAATTTATGTATGTGTAGTGAGTTGAGAAAAGGAGTTCCAATATAGTAGTCAAGTTTATATATGTATGACACTACATTCACACAATTAAGATTTAGAGTTTGAATAAGAGTAAGTTTGCACGATCGTTGTACTACTCCCTTTCTGTTAACTCTGGATTTTGTCTGCAGCTTAATTGCTTGACGAAGAAAATTGTCAAAAGCAAAAGAGCTGATCAGTGTAGAAAAGCCAAGCTAGATTTGTGGAATTACGCATTTGTGGCGTCATAATCCCAACTCAAAACCTTAGCTATTATTCACAACATATTTACACCACGATCGGAAAACACACAACATATCAGAGATTATCAAGTATTTCATTTCCACTTCTCCATTGCCTTTGCACAATGCTCATCACTTCTCTAGCAAGAGGCTAGTATAGTATCGCTAACAAAATTGATACATATGCACAATGATTCTATATACAGAAAAGGATATATGGTTTTAAATGTTGGATACAGATTATCATGGATGGCGACTATAACTAGCTAGCTGATAAAAATCATCCAACCCTCCTCCTCTTATAGGAGGAGCCAGAGTAATCATCCATCCTCCACCACTTATAGGAGGAGTCAGGGTAATCATCCATCCTACTCCTCTTCTTGTTGTAAGGAGCAGGAGATCTTCTCTGCCAGTCTCTCGAGTAATAATCTCTGTCCCGCTCTTGGCATCGCTTAGTGTAGGTGTAGGGAGAAGGATATCTTCGGCTCCATCTTTTTCTTTCTGCATATATATTGGTTGGTCCCATTGGGCCATCCCCATGGATGCACGCAGTTTGAATCAGCCAACTCAATCACTAACAACATGATCTAAAGTAAACACGCATTGTTCTAGCTCATATTAGTTGCTTCTATATACAAATGTGTCCAAAGGTATAAAGGGGGAAGTGGGGAGGGAAAAAAGTAGTAGCACATAGTGTGCAAACCATTCATCCTAATGCAGGACTGCTTAAGTTTAAACTATAAATGCTTTATTCTAGTTTTTCATAAACCAAGAATGGGATTTTGTATATCGCATTCACATATATGAAAATAACTAATGAGAAACAGCAGCTTAAAAGCTCCAAGTGTTCTTTCGAAGATAATAGATTATCAAGTTATTGTGAGATTGTACAACAAAGTCGAGGAAAGATATATAATTCCCAATTTAATTACCCCGCTTATTTCTCGAAGGATTAAAGCCACGGCTTCTCTTTGCCTGCAAATCATAAAGGATGCAAACAAAATCATGAAACGTTCTGAGCACTGACACAAGTTAAGAATATAATGTACTGCAATGGGGAACTAATAGCAGTGAATTTAGGATTGTTATAAAGGTCAGAAGCTAACACAGAGAAATAAAGGGTGACACCCCTCTGTCAAAATACTTGAATTTGAATCGAGGAGTTTAGATGTGAGAATTCGATGTAGCTACGCAGACTTATGCAAACATTCTACCTTTTCCACAGATATGAGTTGATCGTCAAAGAAGGATCTATCCAAATACTTGATGCATCGTTCAGCTTCCTCAATAGTCTCCAGGGTGACAAAACCGTATCCAAGAGATCTTCTAGTACGGTGATCTCTTAACACGTAGCACCTCTTAACCTGAAAGCAAAAATTATATTTAAAAAAATTCCCAAAAAATAGAGTGGATGGTTTTTCCTAGAACTATGATCCTTGAATCAAATAAAAAATAAAAAATCTGATATGTGAACAATAAAAAATATCATATAATGAGCTGAGGGAAAGTGTTGTGACCTTTCCCACACTGCTGAAGTAATTGTATAGCTCAGGTGTATTGATTCTCCTGGTCAAGCCTGTTACAAACAGAGTGTTCCCAGGATTCGCAGCACCACCAGAATCTTGATTCCTGAATTGAACAAACAGACAAACTTAACCACCATCACATAGAACGAAGATTTTGACATTGGTGTGAACCTATCATAAGCATCATAATACTACTACTATTATGTGTGTGTGCATGCATGGTAACGTGACAACTTAATTATTCAGCAAAAAATACAAGTGTATTTATTTGTTTGAAGTTTGACCTGGAACGCCTTCTGCGTGTCCTTGGTCTTGGAGGAGAGATAGCACTCTTGACGATTACTGAATTCAACCTGATTGATTGAGCAAAAGTTATAAAGAGTGATTAATGGTTAGTGACGTTTGCATTAGTTGTTTCAAAAGGACTAACCTTGCTCTCCCTACAGACGACATCTACCATTCCAATTCAAGATTGAAAGAAGAAAAAAAAGTTAGACATCATCGGAGCCAATTGAAATAATGCAGCTGAATGAATGGGAAATGTCAGTGCATTCACCTCTTGGATGTCAGCGGATGGGAGAGTCAAGAGTGAGTTGTGTGAAAACTGAAAAGATAAGCAAAAATGCACAAGAACAAGAAAGAACGTGAAATCTTGGAGTGAAACAGCAATTGTTAAATTGTGTTGTGAGAGCTTTCTCAAGCAAGAAAACGTGCGTCAAAGTTCTGACTTTTGGTGAGCATGAAGTCTGTTATTTACAGTTGTTACCTGACCAGTCCTCTAAACTTGCTTATTAACGGCACCCACTAACTTAGCATGTGATGTAAATGGGCTTTATCTCTTCTTATCGAGCTCATCCAACTAGTTGCCATTATAAAACGGAAGATTTAGAACTCATCAATTCGTAGATTAGAACAGAAACTTCACCCCACCTCGCAACTTTTATTATTCTATTCTTTTTTACTATTAAATTTTACATACGAATAATGTACATTTACCTCTCATTTTAAGTTTATTTAAAGCATTAAGCGTTTCATTAGTTATCATAATTTACAGATAACAAATATTTAGATAATAAAAGAAAAGCAGTATAAAATGCACTCATCATGCCACAAATGCAACCGCCTAAAAAGGGTTATCAAGGGCAAAATCAACCAATTGAAGCAATTGTTTCTGTCCAACTGCAAGCAAGACAACTCCACGTCGTTAAATTTCCTTCAGAGTCGAACCATGCGGATCCAACAAGTGAGCAAGAAAAAATTTCAAATTATGCTGCACATGGAATAGTTTTTAAGCTTAAAAATTGAAGCATCCATCATCATCGTTCTCAACCAGGAAAGTAAAAATGTACATCCTCTGACCTCTTCCCTTATTAAAATAACACAACCGAAAAAAAGGGGGTACAGTTGGCCACGGCCTTGGTTCATCTCACACTCGGCAACAACATCAAAATGGAAGAAGGAATATCCTGACACATTTTTTCGTACTCAAAAAATCGAAAATTTTGTCATTTGGCATTGCCAAGAAAGTTTCTAAATTATTAAATATAACTAAAAAAAGGATTAAGGGAGAACAGGGTTGTGTGTGATTAAGATGCTGATTCCTTGGCAATCTTCTCTGCTTTTGCAATGACCTCATCAATACCGCCAACCATGTAAAATGACTGCTCTGGCAAGTCATCGTATTTGCCATCCAACACACCCTGTAAATTACAGAACAGCAAAGGAATTATTGACCATACATTAGTCTACAATGTAAAATGAAGAAACACAAGGTATGAACTGAAGCATGGCAGGACAAATGCAGCCAACATCATAACATGAGGGTTTTTTCTAACTAGTTCCCTAAGGTAGCGTTTGTTTCCTATTCCCAGGACAGAAATATAAAGGCTGGAGACACAAACTTATTTGGTAGTGGAGACAAGATAGGGGTCAAATTTTCTATCCCGAAACAGAAAAACACAATTTTTGTTCCTTCAAAATGTGGGGACAGTAGGAAAAGGATATGGAAACAAAAATGTAATATTTTTTTCTTCTAATAATACCCCTATACATATTTATTATTTATGTCTCCGTCTCTCCTCTCCATTGTCCCTATAATTTTGTCTTCGTCCCTTACCAACGTTACCTAAGGTTGCGTATCTCCATTGTCCCTGTATTTTTGTCTTCATCCCCTTACCAAACGCTACACACTGCCTAAAGTTGCGTTTGGTAACTGTCTGGACAATGAAGACGAAGACATAAAAAAGGTCTCTTAATTGTGTTTGGTTGTGGAGTACAAGATATAATAACTATCTCGTATTTTGTTTGGAAACAATACAATAAATACATGGTAAAAGACATATGTACCCTAACTGAACCATCGTCAAATGGCTGCCGGACTGCCCAGCACCACCACCTTTGTGAGGACACATGGGAAATGGGGAAAAATTTTTGTCCCCATTTCTTGTCTCCATCACCAAACAAATTTGTGTCTCCAGTGTCTTATTTCTATCAGGAGACAGCTAAACGCTACCTAAGGATACTAAAACAAATGAGTTTTAAAACCTTTTTAGTGGGACTCGAACTTACAAAACATAAAAACTCATCTTCCCAACACCAAAGTTTCCCTCTTTTGATTCCTTAAGGACAATTATTACATAAATCCATAACATAATACTCATGACAGAAAAAAAGAATATACAAAGCTACAAAATTTAAACTTGTACCAGCAAAATGAGACAAAATTATAGGGGTAAAATAAGAAATAAATACCTGGAAGCTGTTAATGCTCTCCTTCAACTCAACATATTTGCCTGGGGCACCAGTGAATACTTCTGCAACATGGAAAGGCTGGCTCAAGAATCGTTGAATTTTACGGGCACGGGCAACAGTCAATTTATCGTCTTCACTGAGCTCATCCATTCCCAAAATAGCAATGATATCTTGAAGATTCTTGTAGTTTTGAAGAACCTTCTGGACACCACGAGCAGTTTCGTAGTGCTCCTCACCCAAAATAAGTGGGGAAAGCATACGAGATGTGGAATCCAAGGGGTCCACAGCAGGATAGATACCCAGCTCAGAGATCTATTCAATATCAACAAAATCAGATAATTAATAAATGATAAGAAAGAATACCAGTGCAGTAGCTACTTCAAATCAAATAACAAACAAACCTGTCGTGATAACACTGTCGTAGCATCCAAGTGAGCAAAGGTGGTAGCAGGAGCAGGATCTGTCAAGTCATCAGCAGGCACATAAATAGCTTGGACAGAGGTAATTGAACCCTTCTTGGTTGTTGTAATACGCTCTTGAAGACCTCCAAGATCAGTGGCCAAGGTTGGTTGGTAACCAACAGCAGATGGGATACGTCCAAGCAAAGCAGACACCTCTGAGTTGGCCTGCACAATACATCACAATGTGAGATGGAAACAGCAGGAACAACTTACTCAGAATCTGAGAAAAATTATCCTAGATGAGTTGTCCAAAGGATCCATACTTGGGTAAAGCGGAAAATGTTGTCAACGAAGAGAAGCACATCCTGCCCTTCAGCATCACGGAAGTGTTCAGCAACAGTAAGCCCAGTAAGACCAACACGGCACGGGCACCAGGGGCTCGTTCATTTGACCATACACTAGAGCACATTTGCTTTCACTCTGATTCCATGAAACAACCACGGCTGCCACACTTAAAATTTGAATATATAATGAAGAATATTGAAATATAAGTCATGAAAAACATCTTGTTACCTGCTTGTCACCTAGCTTAATGACGCCACTCTCAATCATTTCTCTGTACAAGTCATTACCCTCTCGGGTTCTTTCTCCGACACCAGCAAACACAGAGAAACCACCTAATCAATGGAAACAGTTAGCGTACAGTGTAGAAAAAGTAGGACAACACCATAACAAGTAGGAATTATATTCAGTAAACACAAACCATGAGCCTTTGCAACATTGTTAATAAGTTCCATAATAAGCACAGTTTTTCCTACACCAGCACCACCAAACAACCCAATCTTCCCTCCTCTTTGGTATGGTGCAAGCAGGTCAACAACCTGTAGGAAAAATTTATGCAAAATAAGTACCAGTCAACCATAAGACATACAGAACACACCACTTACAAAAGGGAATAGTAGGCTGTAAATGACATGATATAACATGCATTAACATTCACAAATAAACATAAGAACAAAAATACCTTGATTCCAGTAACAAGAATCTGCTGCTCAGTTGCTTGCTCAACAAAAGCAGGAGCTTCTCTATGAATGGGCAAATAATGCTCGGTTTCTACAGCAATTCACGAAAATCATCAGTTATAAACATCCAAAGGAAACGAAAGAAAAAGCTCTTATCTGCCAATCAGATATGACAAATGCTTTATGAGTTTCTTACTAAGTCACCCTTCTCATCGATAGGCTCCCCAATGACATTAATGATACGGCCAAGGGTCGCCCTACCAACAGGAACCTAAATGAAATGGGCGCACACTATGTTAGAAAAAGAGAGTAAATTAAGCTAGTCACAAGCAAACTCAGACGGTGCACAAAGCAAGTCTCAGTATAAAATATATTGGGCCAGTTAAACAAAATCACAAAAAAAAGACCTTACACTTCTTTAAACACAAATTACATAACAGTTACAATATATTTCCGCAAACCAATTTCATTACACACATAACTTGTAGGATTCAGACCACCGATCAATTAAAGGACAAAAGTCAGTTCCTTTAACCATGATAGTTTAACAAATTCCCATACATCTTCTCACTAAACAAACTAAAAAAAACATCAAATCAATTTTTCACAAAAAAAAAAAATCCTTACACACACGGTTAATATCAAAATAATAATAATAATAATAACTCAGATCCACAATGCAAATAACCATCAGCGTTGAAATCAGACATTCAAATCCACAAAGACAACACAGCCAACAAATTCATAAATTTCCCGAATCAAAATACACTACAAGCAAAACAGCAGCTACAAAGAAATGAAACATTTTAAAGTCTCAAAAATGCGATTCAATATTTACGGTGATAGGTGAGCCGGTGTTGAGCACGCGCCACCCTCTGACAACACCTTCGGTGGCATCCATAGCAATGGTTCTCACAACGCCCTCACCCAAATGCTGAGCCACCTCCAGCACCAGCCTCGAAGAGTGATCCAGAACCTCGAGCGCCGTAAGGATCGGAGGCAACCCCTCGTCGAATCTGACATCGACCACAGCACCAATGACCTGGCACACGTGACCGATGGCACCCTTGCCAGTGAACTCATCGGTGACCTTTCCGCCACCGCCGGACTCCTTCTTGGACGGAGGAGGCGGAGAAGGAGCGGCGGCGGCGGCAGCAGATGTAGCGTACTCAGCGACCCGGCCAAGGAGGTAGCCGTAGGGAGAAGCGCGGGTTTGGGAAGAGAGTCTCGATGATGTTGAAGCGGAAATGGAAGGCTTGGATTGAGATCGGCGGAGAGAAGATCGAATCAAAGAGGATATGATCCTGCGTGAAGCCATCTTCGGAGAGAGAGAGAGAAAAAGTGTGAAGAGGGCTAGGGTTTGCGGAGTGAAGGGGACTGCCACTATATGCAAAAATTCACACTGCTCTGTCTCGCCCAAATTTTGGGGATATTGCGATTTTGCCCCCACTCGCTTCTTTTTCTTCGTTTTTCTTTTCGCCCCCGCTTGTTCTTTTTTTTTTTTTTGTGTTTAGCTTTTGGGCTCTTGCCTCTTTGTTTGGAGTAAGACACGTGGACGACGTCGTTCCGGCTTTGTGAGGTGTGGTTCGTTCTTCGCACGCGAATCTGTCGTTTTAATGCCCTTTTGACTTTGACAAGGTTTTTTTGGTTCCGTCGGGTGAGTGACGTGGCAGTGTCACTTCTCTCTTTGTACAGTTTCTACTCTACTCTAGCCAGCGTCCTTTTTCTCTCCATGGAAATGGGCGAACTTTTCTGCAACAAAGGCCCAAGGGCGAAAATTTGTAACCATTTATTAATTAAGTTGTATATTTCACATAAAAATAATATCTCTAGCATCGAGTCACTTTTTTTGTATTTTATAAATTATTATAATTAATATTAAATATTATATAAGATAACTTTACATCAATAAAATAAATATTTAAATATAATCAATTAAAGTTTACATTTTAAATGTTATGTTTGGTCTCGTCACATTTTTTATTTTTTAAGTATTTATATAATTTTATTAATTCTAAGAGATTTTGGAAAAAAAATAGTCAAAAGTCAAGTAAAATATGAAGAAAAAGAAATGAAAGAGTAGAATAATTTTAAGATGTGCATTAGATGAAAAAATACATATTCCTGGAAAATTGATTTGTTTGGTTATGAGGTAAAAATAGGGTATAAATTTTCATGGGAACTCTACATGTAAAATTACACATAAATCTCATGAAAAAATTTATCGTCATTTTTACTCTACAACCAAACATACCCTAATTGTCATATCTAATTAATTTGACCACTAATCCAACATAAAATGATGTATACACTAATATATTATGCACAAAATTAAGTTTGGGCTTGTTTTGAGTTTGGGGTTGTTATATCAATTTTAACCCTATAAATAATTAATTTAACAACAGTTTTAGGGCTAATTATGTAACTTAAATTGTCCTCTACTCAACTTTTATGACTGTTTTTTATTGCAATAACTGCTCCTGCATTCACAATGATGCACTATTATCAAGTCGTAAACGGCCTGATGCTCTGTTGGACTTTGCAAAGTTAAAGCTTTTTAGATGAGGCCTTTTTTAAAAATTGGCCTTCATTGGTGTCGCGCTCAAGCTTTGAAACACAATTTAAGGCCATCTACATGTACGCTTTGCATTATGGTAATCCAGGAATAACAAATAGTCCCCAAAATACAATTCTTATATGCCCCCTTCATGCCAATTTACTTCATCTATCTCCTTTAGTATTCTGATCTACATATGTCATATGACGGTGGCAATTTTTTTCTGGATGCAAAGGCTATCAATTAGTGATGATTGTCATCATATACTGAGACGATTGGCATTCTTAGTGAGATACTCCTTTATCCACATATTTTGATGAGTTGGTGCTTATGTTTGTGTATGGCTGTTCTATTTTGAAATGATGAAGTACTATTGCCATTGACGAGGTCTTCATTTTGTGTGCTAATTGAGAAATAGCAAATGGGTGTCAAGGAATCAATTAAGCATAATTTGTATTTTTTTTTAATTATCTTATCTACATTGATCAAACTAAGTGCAATAGTTATCATGTTACTCTATTGGAAACATAAAGAAAAATCCAGTATGTTTGTGCGTTTTTAAAATTTTATAGATAAAATAGACATAGTCTATAGCTAAGAAAAGTAAAATATTTTTTCTATCATATATTTAATTATATAAAAATAAAAACAAAAATTAATATAAAAAAATTAATATAAAAAATAAAAAATGTGGCCCGACAAACCGCAAGTAAAAATAATGAGAAAGAGCTCACTTTTATTTTAATTTTTGTATTTGCAGTTAAATTTTTATGTATTAACTATTATTTAATTAGTCATTTGACTCGTGCAATACATATGGTGAAAATAAAAAATAATTTATTAATTATGACTAAAAATAAATAATAATTTATTTAAATATATCTTATAGAAAATTGTGTATATAAATTTTTTAAAAAATAAGTTAATAGATAAATAATTAAATAAAAAAAAAATATAAATATATCATTCTATTTTATATCTTCTTTTGAATATTATATTTATAAGGTTGAAAAAATCTCGATAGATAACCTTTAACTAATAATAAATAGTCTATTTTATGAAAATTTTACATGTTTTGAAAGTTAAAATTATTGAATAATGAAAAAGAATAAGTAAATAATTTTATTATATCATAAATCATGTATAGCAATGACAATAGGTATCCATTAAGATGGACATGCTCCCCCCATCCCCATCTTCATCCCTCAAGAGTCTATTTCTTATTCATTGTGAGGATTTGAATCACTGAGTATTCATCGATATTAAAAAAAATTCCAAAAAGATAAGAGTTTTTAAAATACTTTGAAATTTGAAATATAAATATTTTTAATAACAAATATTACTAATGCAATATATTCATATTAAAGATAAATATATATATATATATATATATATATATAATGTAAATCCAATAAAGATAATTAATAAAAATGATGAAGTGGATATTTAAATAATTTATATAAATGGCAAATTGATGGGATCCATGGGGAAGATCTCATTCCCAATCCCTCACTCATTTAACAAATGGGGATATGTTTGTCCCCAGAAGACTAAACATATCCTCATTAATCGTCCCCATTGCAACCAATCCACTGGTGAATATATTTTTGTTATTCAAAGCCATTTATGGCTTTTTAATAAGTCAATTTCAAAATACATGTTGCAATTAATTTGTTATAATTAGTAAAAAAGTCATAAATAATAATAATTTATGTAAGGAAGCATTTGTTTCGAGATTTGAAATTGTGTTGCAGGAATCACATTCCTAGTATGATATTCTTGGGGATTTTATTCCTATATATTTTAAATGAATTATTTATTTAGCATTAAATATTCCCATGATTATTTGTTGTGATTTCCAGAAATAAATTTAAAACTTATTTGTTTTGTAATATATAATTCTAGAAATATATGTCATAATTTTTAAAATACCCCTAACACATTTATTATTATTACAATCCAAAATGAAAATTACACTTCCAAAAAAAATATAAAATTAACAATTAATTTTTTAAAATTTGTTCATCTCGATTAATATAACAATTAACAAAAAAATTTAAATTAATAGCGTAATGGATTTATGAAGTCAAAGGAGTGCGAGTAAATGAAAATTATGGGAAAAAATTCAAATAATTGAGGGATATTTTTGTATTTGTGTTTAATAACTACCATTCCTAAGTTATAAGAATTTTTTATTCCGATATTTCATCATGGGTATGAGATTTCACGAAATTGTGGGAAAATTTTTTTCAGAAAATAATTAATGCCCAAGAATAATTTTGTTTAACTTATAACAAACATAGAAACACATCATTCCTAAGTAGTTATTCTTAGAAATAACTAAATATACCTTGAAACAAATGTCACCTTACATATAGGTTGTAGTTTTAGTTCATTATCAACTTAAAAAATATATTATAATAGTTTTTTATATAATTATATAATAGTTACACATGATTAATAAATTTTTTGTTAATTATAATATTTTTATGTTAACATAATTATAATAGTTTTGTTATCATTAATTAATACTGTAATAATTATACATATAAAATTTTAATGATATAATAATATATTCAATTATCATTTTGTTTATATTATTTATTATTATTTTCATATTAAATAATTTTTATTGAGATATTTTATAGGGTATTTTTATTGTGCTAATGGAAGAGAGATGAATATTGATTGAAAAAAATTAATTAATAATTAGAAGATAAATTAAATTAAAAATTTGCTTTAAATATTAAGATTATGAAAATAGTGAGGCATAATTTTCTCCATGAATGAAACATGAAAATTTTTCATGTAATATGTTTTAAATATTAGTATTATTATCAATAGATTATATATTATAGATTATAAATTAGTCAAAAAAATAAACAATCCCAATTTATGTAGTTTTTTAACATCACATATGGGTTGGTGTTTTAGTTCATTAGCAACTTAGAAAATATATTAAATAGCTTTTTGTATAATTATATACTAGTTACATATGATCAATAAAATTATCGTTAATTATAATAGTCTTTTTTTGTGGTAACATAATTATAATAGTTTTGTTATCATTAATTAATACTATAATAATTATACATATAAAATTTTAACTATATAATAATACGTTCAATTATCATTTTGTTTATATTATTTGTTATTATTTCCATATTAAATAATTTTGAATAAGATACTTTGTAAAGTATTTTTATTGTGTTAATGAAAAAGAGATATGAACGTATGATTGAAAAAATTAATCAATAATTAGAAAATAAATTAAATTTAAAAACTTACTTTAATTATTAAGATTATGAAAATGGTAGGCCATAATTTTCTCTATGAATAATATATGAAAATTTTTTCATGTAACGAGTCTTAAATATTAGTATTATAAATTATATATTATTATATTATTAAATATGATTGACCATTATGTATATTATTTTAAAAAATCTTCCAAAATTAAACTTTTGAATCTAATTCATTTTACTAGATGGACCAACAATTGGAATCATTATTTTTAAAAAATACAAATTAATGTTGATTATTAATTTTTAAAAAAATAACGTTTATGAAATGATTTTTATTAGAAGAATGAATTGTGATTTCTACATGCATATACATTTGTGAAAAGTACTTTTGTTTTGTAAAAGAAAAATATGAAATACCTCACTCCACATATTCTTGTGTAGGCCTAGCCTAGCTTTTAGATGCCTAGAAATTGCAGGACCTTGAAAATCATGTTACTGCTATTGTCTCCAATATTATGTAGCTGGCTCGCTGGAGCGAGAGATCCTGGATGACAAACAGGATAAAATGATACAGTTTCATTTAAATAGAACCCCCCCTTATAAATACCCTTCCCTTCACGTTTTCGCTCGTAAAAATGGAAACCCTTTATCTCCAACCCTCATTCTTCTCCTCACTCAATCCTACATCCTCCAAGCTTCAAGGTAAAAGATTGTGTTTGTTTATGGTATTTTTCTCTCCTTCTTTCATATTCTTGAGTTTGAGGTTGTTATATTTCTCATTGTTGTCAAGTTTAGGTACTCCCCAATATTCTTAGAGTTATTTTAGAGTTGTCTAGAGATTTTTAGATTGATCATGGGTTTTGTCGTTGTCATGGTAAACGTTGGTAGCTCCCACTCTCTCTAAGCTCTCTAAGTGTTGGCATTTCATATTTCATCCCTCTAGGTGAATGGATTTGATCCTATAGCCTTTTTTTGGTCATTACCAATATATTGTCTAATATCTTTGAGGATTTAGCAAATTAAAATTTGAACTTTGACATAATACGAAGTTTATATGTGTTTTTGCAAGAATCATATAATATCTTTGAAATTTCTCATGAAAATTTATGATTTCTCAAAGTGCATGGAAGCATCCTTGAGATTTAAATTATTTAGATGTGAATTATTTCATGACTATAGATTTGATTTGTGATGATGAAAGTCAACTAGATTTAACGAGAAATGAGGACATATGTTTATACATAAGGATGATGTATTATTAAACCTAGATTACTATAATCCCTTTTTAAATCATAGCATGATTTTAGGATAGGGAGTTACCGTGAGAAACAAAGCCGTGAGGTAATGGCAATTAAATCGTTAATTTTGGTATACCAAGTTGCCCATGAGGGGCAAATTATCCTTACTCAGCTTAATCCACAAGGGACGTGATTTGTGAGGAACCATTAAAATCTCATAGAGGTGCTCTTGTTCACTAGGGACTGAGCATTGTCCTCCAGTTAGTGGATATTCTATTTCTATGTTAATTCCTTAGAAATAAATATGTTTCTTTCAAACCAGGTGTCAGCTATTATTTATTATATATGGAAATAGTTTTTGAATATTGTATGTACCTTCTTTCTTATCTCATGTATAGTTGTAGGTGACGATCTACTCACATTTTAAAATAAAACGCATCCATCATTTCTTTTCCTTCCAATATAGGCAACTTCAAATCCTCTCTATCCTCCCCCTCAATAGTATTCTTAACAGATGAGCTTCACCTTGACGTGAAGTATCATCATTATTTACTTTTTGTAAAGGGTGCTCTAGTGCTTTCTGCAAGGGGTCCCAGATATACATTATTTTTGCACCATGATTTGTATTGTAATTATGAATTAATATTTTCATGATTCTTTTGTGTAATGAGCAACTCGATTTCATTTTATATTAGGATTATGTTTTAGACTTGATTTTATGAAATGAAATTATGTTGATAGTTATGATTTGGAAAATGCAAGCTGATTTACATTTAGAAATGGATTTATGTTTAATTTATGCATATAGTACGACTCAATGACCATGAGGCTTATGTGGGGATGGATTCCTCACATGCCGATCATGTTCCCAAATTAGGTCGTGACATTTATGTAGAAGTATGTCATGACCCGATTCGGGCACGTGACCGGCAAGGAATTTTTATCCTACGTAAGCCCCATGACCTGTCCTGCTCTATATGCATATGTAAATAGGAAAATCCATTTAAAACATGATTTCATTTTCTACATACAAATCAACTGTCTCTGAAATCAAGATAATTATAATTGAAATTTCATAATCAATATTTAAAATCTGAAATCGTAGTATCATCCATACACAACATATAAATATGTACATCAAACTTCTCTTATCCAATTTGTTTAGAAATGACCAAATCCTTTAAATACAAACCATAATATGATCAAATATGCAAAATGCAAAATAATCTCTATATTAATCAAGACTCCTGCCTCCAATGACATTGGAGCACTCTAACTGAATAAGAATGCTTCACTCAATAGAAGCTCACCAATTGAATCTTTATTGTTGGAAGTAGGAGGCTAGAAATAATTAAAGGGCAGCTTTCTCTCTAAATAGGAGAAAATGATAGGGGTAAGTTTTTATGCAAAAAGACTCAAGTGAGTGAATACTCACTTGAAACTCCCTTTCATGGAATACCAAAGGAATCATGCAATAAATCAAAATAACAGGAATAGTATAAAGCTTTAAAACATTTCACATAAATATATGTATATAACCAAATCACTGTTTACCTTTAAGATTAATAACAGTCTAACTAGAGAAACAGGAATCTTTACTCTATGGTTCTTTAAGAACCAAATGTGTGCTCTATGATCTATCAAGGATCTAATGTGGACACCTAAACAGGATCCATTCTTGCTCTATGAGATTGTCCTTTGGACAACTTGGTACCAAGGTTAACAATCATGTAGCCATTAATTCGCTTTCTGTTTCTCTATAGCTATCGTTTAGTATCAAATAGAAAACTAAATGTTTTCTCTATATCCCACAATGGTTTGTACCATAAGGTTCAAAACTTTCTCATATAACAGTATCCAATGCCAGGAATCATAAAATCATTATAACAGTTCTAACAGTTAAATTCACAATTCACTTTCATAATGAGCTTAACAACAATGGTCACATGGTTTTTATAAAATCACATAGTCCATGCTATTTGGAAAAAAAAAACACATATTTCATTATCTCAATAAATCAACAGAAATCTCTAATCTTTTGCAGAAGCTTCTAAAATCATGATATAAACCATATTTTCATAAAAATAACTCTAATGCACAACTTAGAGATCACAAGTTTGAATCAACTCACCTGGAGTGGTAGAATAAACAAGATTGACACTAACAAGACCTTGAGAGGTAGAAATTATACCACTATTGCCAATAAAGTGATAAAATTCTAGATCAATCTCATAATAACTCTATTCTAACCCCAATCAATGGTGGAAGAACATTATGACATAAGAATAAGGAGGAACTCAAGATCTAACCCCAAAAACAAGAAAAAATAGAGGAAATAGGAAGTAAAACTAGTAGAATCTCTTACCTTTAAGCCTTGGAAGTGATGGAAATGAGGTATGAAAGGGGTGGAGAGGTGAGGGTTTATTTTTGGGGTTGAGGTCATGTTTTTGTGTTGAAAAAATGGGGTTTTTAATGAACTGATGAACTGGGTTAGTAAATGACGTTGAGGCGGTCCATTCCTTAACTCCGCATCGCCTTACTCTCTTCTAAACGCGCGATCATATGAGCCTGTGGTGGTCTCCTTACTCTTCATTAACTTTAAAACATAAATGTAAATAAGGAAATACCACCCATTTAGATTCAAATTAAATATCATAAAAATCAAAATCCTAACAAATCAAAATCCAAATTTTGAATTTTAGTTCAAATCCGGAATCTTCAAGATTTTTTAAACTTGTGGGCTAAAACGAAGTGTTTAAAGGTTTCATAAAATTCATTAAAAATCATTCTTTAACTTATTTTCCTGTTGGGAATAATTGCCTGATTTTTTTATTCCAAGAATATGATTTTATCATTCCAAAAATTAGGACCCAAATTTGTCTAATGACACGTATCCTGCTCAAAATTCTCCTATGTAATAGTATACCTGGGGTATTACATATAATTGCTTGTTTAGACAAATAATTGTGTAAAAATCAATCTATATTTTGATGTATCAATTTAAAAATAGTTTTAAAATAATATGTTTTTTCTGAATTGTATAAAGGATTAATTTAGTAAAAATGTTATAACTTTAAAATAATCAATAATTTAGTAAAAATTTCATCTATAATTTATAATCTATAATGTATAAGGATTTAATTGGAATAATGACAATGTAAAAATATTTTACACATTCATCCAATCATATAATGACACTTCAACAAATATGGTTACTTTTTACCCAACTACTTGAAAAGTCATACAAAATGAGAGATTTGATTGGATGACAATATAAAACTTTTTTAACATAAATGTATCAAAATTAAACTCAATATATAATCTATAATCTATTTATAATGATACTAATATTCAAAATATATTTCATGAAACATTTTTCCATGTGTTATTTTCAGAGTTATTTAGTTGACATTTTCATAACGTTAATTATTAGTAGTTTTTATAAGAATATTTTCAAAATTTAATTATGATATGTCATTAAAATATTGTAAACATTATTAAATCTGATTCTGATTATATATTGATTATTATTTTAATTGAATACTGATTTATATCATTAAATTATGAAACATGTCATTTTTCTAGAATTTATAATTTAAAAATTATTTATGAGTCTTAAATAGTTACATTTCATATAATCAATTATTAATGAATGTTAATTTATATCATTAAATTATGCAACATGTCATTTTTCTAGAATTTAAAACTTAAAAAAATTATTTGAGTCTTAAATAGTTACATTTCATATATATAATCAATTATTAATTAATTATGTCAATAAATTTAATTAAAACAATCAATTGATTATCTATTATAATAGACATTTTTGTCACATAAAAAAAATGCATGTACATTCTTTTGTTAAAAGGTCTTTAAAATTCAAATCTAAAATTTGGAAGAAAAAAACTTTCATTGAATTTAGAAAAAGATAATTTTGTATCAACTTTATATGTATCAATGATTATATGTATCACGTTGTAATATAGATTAGTAATTAATAATATCATTATTAAAAAATCATCATTATTACTCTTATTATTTATATTATTATTCAAATATAATCATATATAAATCCTACATTGAATCATTTTCCTCGCTTTTCTCTTATCTTTACTATACTAGAAATTTACTCTAAATATTTGTTTCATTTTTCATAATCCTTCTTATCCATGCTTTGGTGTTCTATTTCTTATTCTTTTTTTAACAATTTCTTGTTTGATCCCATCCATTTTCGATGATTTGTATTTCAATTTTTCTCATCCATTGCCTTATATTTGGTATGTTGGTGAGGACAGTGGGAAAAAGAGGTTTCTTCTTCGTAGTATTGGCAACAACAATTGAAGATTCATTGGTAAAAGTTCTAAAGAATTGCCTATTGGAGAGAGTAGTCAATCATGATGAATAGACAAAGGTGAGAGATAATCTTTTCTTCTTTTGTCTTTTAACCATTATCCTAAAACTACCACTTTATCTTATCCTTCTTATTTTTTAATTTCTCTATTTCTCTCTCCCTTCCCTTCCTTATTTTTTTTTTTTACTTCTGTTATTGATTTTGATTTTCTTTTACTTATTTATATAGTTTACAAAGAATATATGACTCATTGCGGAAGAATAAGTTGTGGAGGTAAATGTTTCTTACCAATAATGGAGAAGGATAAAAGAAAGAAAGCAAGGTGGGTAGTGGATATTGACAAGACAAGTGGATTTACTTAAAAGACAATTGCATTAACCTCAAAGCTTGATGTACAAATGTTACTACAAAAGAGTAAATTTAGTCAATGAAAATTGGCTCATTTTTAAAAGAAGTGTTTCATTTCTCCTATTTGTTGGCATTATTGAAAATAAATTTACTCAAAGTATAAATAAATGTTTTTATTTGATGAATTTGATGAGAGTGAGAGGCAAAAAAGACAAAACAATCCAGGACACTATTAATAAAACTTAGCTATTTTTTAAAATATTATTAAACTTTGGCATATGATCTTCCATTTTAAATAGATTATTTGTGGGTGCTTATTTATCTACGTATGGTTATTGTTGTGAAATATCTTTCTTGATTGATAAGAATATTTATTTCATGGTTATTGTCATTCAAAGGATGTAATCTCATACATGTTAACTCCTTTGGTATAATAGGAGTTTAAAAATTTATATTACCTAGAATTGATATATGTTCTTTTCTTTCAGGAATATATATTCTTTCAATAGAAAAATAGAAATAAAGTTTTGACAACAATTTTACATACTTTTTGTTCATTGTTTCAAAGAGAATAATTTTTATAAGTAATATACAACTTTGTGTGTAGATTAAAATTAGGAGTGTCACCACTTCAACTTCTCACATGTTTAAGGTTTCTATATTTATTTAACATGGAGGAATCTCAAACATTAATTAAATTATATGTGATGTGTTATTTTATGATAATTTTTTACTATTTTTTATTTAATTTCAATAATAATCAATTATAATTTCAGATTTAAAAAACAATTAATATTCATTTGACATAATAAATGAGATGATGATATGAAGGTATAAATTTAATTTCTTAATTGTAATAAATTAGCTTCAATCATTTAAAATAATTTGAATGTTTTTATTTATTTTATCTATGTAAAATTTAAAATGTATTATAAATACTCTTCAATATGATTATGTCTCTTTATTGCTTTTTGTTACTTAACCATTGTTGGACAATGGAAAGAATAAATTGCTTATGGCTAGGCTAGGCAACTAAGAAGGCATTAAAATAGATAAAATCTCACCATAACACTCAGGGATAAAATAATGTTACTTGTTGCAAAATGCTATTCATTTTGTTTAGTTATATTTGTTTTATATTTTACTATGTATTTTGAACTCATGTAATAAAACACATAAAATGAATGTTGACTATTTAAATCCTTAAGTAGCTTGTTTGAAAATATTTATTTAAATTTTTACTTGATTTAACTTAATGTCAATTGGAATTGAAATATTTTCCGCGTCTATGTTTAACATTAAATAAATTAATAATTATTAGATGAGAGAATTGGAATTAAAATGCAACTTAACTTGATTGATTACTTGATTTAACTTAACTTTAAATTAGAATTCAAATATAAATATTTATTTATTTTACTTTATTTAATTTTATAAATATTTTGATGAGAAAATAATGTATTTTCATCTATGTAAAACTTCTCAAAGAAGTTTATAAAGTCGAATTATATAAATTTTTTCTTCTTTCCAATGATATTGTAAATTTTGTATTATATCATTTTTGTTATTATATATATGAGAATTTTATGTAGAAGTTTATAAATAAATATCATGGATAAATTTTATAAAATTATTCTATGAAATTTTCACCCAATTTTTTCCAACCAAAAATACTCTAGATATTAAAGAACATGGATTGAATGAGAAACACATGAATTTTTTATTTTAATTATTTAATTCCACTTAAACATGTGGACTTTAGATCTTACAATTTATGCATTTTAATTTTTTATTTAATACAG
Organism: Dalbergia oliveri; assembly: GCA_030441495.1. Taxonomy (NCBI): domain Eukaryota; kingdom Viridiplantae; phylum Streptophyta; class Magnoliopsida; order Fabales; family Fabaceae; genus Dalbergia; species Dalbergia oliveri. Next base: position 34,740,912 of record JAMLFY010000007.1, read on the forward strand.
TTAATCATTGTTAAGAGGTTAAATCATATGGTTAAAGGGATATGAAGGATAAAAGAAAAAGTTTCTAATTTCAAATTTAAAGCTTTTGAAAATCATAAAAGAAAAAATAAAAATTATCTATCTACCTATCTTACTACACCATATTTGATTTTTTGCAAATTAAACATTCCAACTTAACAATTCCATGGTTTTTTAATTTTAATTTAAAAAAGAAGCTTCAATTTTTTCAATATTAAAATATTTAAAAAATCATTTCCATAATTTATACTTCTTTGATAATGATACTAATTATTTATTAAATTTTTTTAAAAAATAATTACTTTACTTTTTATTGAAAATAATTATATATGTAATTGATGCATTGCTCCAATAATTGAGAAGATGTAAATTATAATTGTTTATGACTTTCTTTTACTAATTATAACATATTTTAAAATTAATATTTTGATCTACTAAAAGGATGTATAATAAAAGGTGATGTAATTGAAATCACATAAATTAAATTTATTAATTATTTTTTATTAATAAGAAAATATATATCTTATGTTTTTATAAATTAAATATTTCAATTTAATAAAAGGATATGCATGTTTTGAATGACAACAAATCATATCCAAGCCTACAAAGATTACCTGCAATGGGAATGGGAATGATGACAAGTTTGGTTTTCATGGGGATGGGTTGTAGTCCTGTTGTTAAATGGTAAGAAAATACCATCCCTACCTCCATAAAACCTCAATTCTCCATTTATATATGATTTAAATATCCACACACACTCACACACATCTATATATAAAGAAATCCTTAGCACATCTTTATTTTTTTAATTATCTTTATTGAATTTACATTATATATATATTTTTTCATTTTTAATTTGAATTATGTTGTATTAGTGATATATATTAGTATGAATATTTATGTTTCAAGATTTTAAAATACTTTTGAAAATTTTCTCTTTTTGAAATATTTTTAATAAACACGCTAATACTCGTAGGATTCAAATCCCCACATAGACTAGAGAGGGGGACCCTAACTAGAGGTGGATATACAAACTAGCCCGATTTGTCTTCGGTCAGTGACCAACCACAATAAGCGGTTAATTCTGGACTCTTTTCATAAATAAACTTGATTTTAACCCGATCGTCCATATAGGCCGTAATCCACAACTAGTCCACCTAACCCTTTTTCCTGTTCACATTTTTTGCCCACACGAACCCACAAACCAGCCCTTTTTGTTTTCTTTCATATTTTTATAGTTTTTTTATACCCTATACTATATTATATTTATATATTTATATTTATACAGTATATTTCCGCAAAAATATATACACATGCTTTCATTACATATCCAAAATATTACCAATCAAATATACATAACTACTCCAATCATAAAAAATAGTGAAACTATAAAAGAATATAAATTAACAATTACCAACTATCAAATACCAAACATAAGCAAACCAAACATCAAATACAAATACCAAATATAGTAAAATAAACTAATTAACCAAAGTCCATCCATCAAATAACATAAATAAATACCACAAAATGAAAGCATTTCCTCACTTATGCAACCATATGGGTTGGTCCGTATCAAAATCGTTTTTGACAGGTGATGAATCATAGATTGTAATGGGGGGCTACATCTCATTATTTCAAATGAAAAATCAACTATTCTACAGCATCTTTCGTATCAAAATTACTAGGGGAATGAACAGTCGTTGTTTGTGACATTAATTGTCAATCTACGGTTCTGTAACCAAGTTTTCTGAGTAGTGTGAGCTAACTGCCTTCCTTGCCTGCATGAAATTAAGAGCAAATGAATCAAATACAACATTGGTTTGGCATTACCACAATAGTGGTATTTTTCTGCTTCCATTTGTTTCCTCTCGTACTAACCAATTGAGATGGTTGAAGCATAGAAAATGCTTACCTCTTTATTCCAATCTGTACATGCATTTACTGTAACTAGTGCTATCCCTTGAACAGAAAGTGCACATATCATTCCCATCCACAGCCCCTGCCAATACCAATTCTCTTTTTAGTGTGCACCACCACACAAAAACACAAACACAAAGGCAAACACTGCCCCCACAACAGACCAGAAACTTGTGAGGAAAGAGGCATACCATCCCTCCAATATGGAAGACAAATGCAAATAGGATAGCAGAAGGAATTCCCACAACATAGTAAGCACCAAGGTTTATAAATGCGCATAGATTTTGCCAGCCACACCCTCTAGCAGCGCCTATAGAAACCAAACCAGATATATTAAAAGGAGTCCATTTGTGAAAACAGTAACACAGGCATTTAGAAGCAAACTGATAATTATATGATCTTAGGATTTCATTGTAGATTTATAGTGAGCATTAAAACCTGAAAGCACACACTGGAAACCATCCAGGAAGTCAGACAGTGCCAGTAGAAGCATCATCTTGGCAACGTATTTTATAACTTCATCTTCATTGCTGTAGAGCTTCCCCAAACATTCCTCACTAAAATTGTAACCAATGCTACCGTTGTACCCTCTGATATGGCAATTGCAATCATGACACGAAGAGCTAAAACTGCACCTTTTGCATTCCCAGCTCCCAGTTCATTTGACACGCGGGTGCTGCAGTGACAACAACCATAAGTCAATAACAAAGAACATTAACAGAAGAAAAATTCATGGAAAGCAACAACATTGCAGCACTACTATGACAGTATTACAAAGAAAATATTTATTGTCACTGACCTTATGGCACCACCAAGACCAACAGAGATCATATAGACCATCCAACATGTATTGAGGCTGCAAAAAAAAAAGGTGCATATGGTGTAACACTAGTTAATTGGTTCTTACTTGAGTTTCTAGCTTGCTATTATACTTTATTGAAGGATATTAATCAATATCAGCTGGTTAAGGGTTTACCTTATTGATAAAACAGAAGTCTGTAGTTGTGGGTTAGGAAGAAGACCTGAGAGAAGAACAACCATCTCAAAGGACCAATACTCAAAACTGTCAAAAAACAGATAGGGAAACGAAATTAGAAACATAGGAGGCCAAAAATCATATCATCTGAAGATGGGGTGTTAGGGAAGCACCCTAAACATTAGCAGGGACGTCATATAAAGCCTAGTTTAGCCATGAAGTGATGTTTCATTAAACACTATGCTAGCTGTGTCTTTTATACCAATCTCTTATCAGCATTGAAACAAGAATGCTACAATTAAAAGCCCTTGAAAATGTTCCTCCCAATTAGTGTATTTCAATTTGTAGTAAAATGGATATTCCACACCATAAAATGTTTTTTCTCTCCTTCACACTTGACAGTAATATTAGGAAAAGGCATAGATGAAAATTACCATATCATAACTGCAGAAGGAACTGCTAGTTTTATAAAACTCAGAATCTCATTCAAGGCCTCTTTGGAAACCCCATTCCATGTTGATGCACAAGCTCCAGCTAAATTTATGTAAATTACCAACAGGAACACATTAACCCAATAAGAGATGCTGATTGCTAAAGCCGCTCCTTTGCTTCCTAATTCACATTCATAGACAAAGAGCCAACAAAATACAATATGCACCAAAGTTGTGATCCCAGAGGTTATCAGCATTGGAAAAACATTGTTTTGGGTCTGTAGAAATCTGTTAAGGCATTGCAGGAGGCCATAGGCAAAAAGGCCAGGGATCATCCACCGATTATATATTCCTGCTTCTGCTGATATCTCGCAGTCTTGGCCCATTACACTGAGAAGGTTGCTTGTGTAAAACCATATTAATGATAAGGGAATGCTCAATCCTAGAAGGACAAGCATTGCCCTTTGTGTGTGAATTCCTAGCATGTGATACTGCTTGGCTCCATAGGCTTGGCCACATAGCGTCTCCAATGCACTCCCCATTCCTAACTTTAAATGCATATTAGAAACAATGAAACTTCAGAGATGTTTGCAGCAATCACTGTTATACATAGGTAAAAGTTGCATTAAAATGTTAAAATATGTATACATGTGTGCACTAAGATTGGAAGTGGCATAGTTGATTAAAAGTTGCTAAGGAAGTTCAATCAAGAAAGTGCTAAACTCGGGAATTCTGCAAGAAATCCTATCTAATTGGAATTAGTTTAGCTGACTAGGCCCTTAATGCAGTGAAGAATTATAAGGCATTAAAATTGATAGATAAATGAGCACGGTACATAAGAAGCACTGAAATAACAAGAATAACGTTATCATTTCATGAAATATAATCTAGTAGTTTTACCTCACCCCAAGTTTTGATCCGGTTTCTTTTGCACTTGGGATTTATGAAGTACTGCATAGTGCATAGTCTAGTCTAGGATATTCATACAATTGAACAAATTAAAACCCACTTACCAAAACACTGTAACCAGTGACTGAGGCGAAGGAGCTGCCCAAGGAAGCACCAGAAAGAGGCAAATTGCCAAGATGGCCGACAAACATGATAGATATCATTTGTAAGCTATATTGCAGCAGACTAACTGCAATAAGTGGCCCTGCTAGCCATAGTTGCTTCTTAGCTTCCTCAACAATATCTTCTCTGCGGCAACAACGTTGTCCAGATGTCTGAGCATCCAATTCTTGGTTTGGAGTTGAACACAGTGGAGTCTCAAGACTATATTTTCCTTCTCTTTCCATTGTCAAAGAGAGGACTAGGCTGGGCTCAAGACATTCATTCAACACCACTAAATATATCTCTATTTATATGTTTATGTCTTTGTTATTGTTATTAAAAATATAATGTCAAGATGCAATCTACCCCATTAATTGTAAATATTAAATTTAAAATATCAGCACCATTTACAAGAGGACAAAACCAGTC